>JAMWET010000865.1:205000-281304 GCA_024036415.1 Prochilodus magdalenae
TACACCTATACACACACATACACCTATACACACACACATACACACGCGCACACACACACACGCACACACATACATACACACACACACACACACCTATACATACACACACACACACACACACACACACACACACACACACCTACACATACACACATACATACACACACACACCTACACATGCGCATACACACCTACACACGCGCACACACACCTACACATACACACACACACACATACATACATACATACATACATACATACATACACATACACACACACACACACCTATACACACACATACATACACACACACACACACACCTATACACACACATACATACACACACACACACACCTATACACACACATACACACACACACACACACACATATACATACACACACACACACACACACACACATACATACACACACACACACACACACACCTATACACATACATACACACACACATGCACACACACACATACACATACACACACATACACACCTATACACACACACCTATACACACACATACACACACCTACTCACACACACACATATACACACACACACACCTACACTTATACACACACACACACACACACTCACCTACACACACACACACCTACACTTACACACACACACACACACACACATATACACACACACACACCTACACTTACACACACACACACCTATACACACACACACACACACACACACACACACACTCACCTACACACACACCCCTATACACATCTGAGAGGGCTGCTGGAAGGCCTGGACCCTGGGTGACTCAAGTACTATCATTTCAGCCCATGCCAGTCAGTCTTTCTTCCGTAGGCCTGTCTCTATGATTCCATATTCTATATTTATGTCACAGAATGTGTAGTGGGTTCATTTTTATTCGCTGTAGGAGGCAAACATCCATTCATCATCACCAAAAAAAATAAAAAATAGCTGCACAAATAGATGCACCTAGACGGAATCAACCAGCAGGAATAAAAACTTGACAGGTAGGATGAACCATATCTCTGTACAGACATTCAGTAAGAAGTGATGCCTCCATGAGTCATCCTATTGGCTGCACCACGCAGGACTACATGCACACAGACCGTTACCACGACTGCCCTAACACCACGTCACCGTCACCAAAGACTGCAGTGGTGTCGTACCAGACTGTCATGGAGTGACTCAGAGTCCCGCTTTAGTCTTGGTGGAGACGCCCAACGAATCCGTGTGTGGAGGCACCGTGGTCAGCACCAAGATGAACGGTCTGTTGTCACACCTCCAGAAGACCTGGTGTCCCTCCACCTCCACCCCTACCGCACCATCTGCAGGAACTGTGTGAGGATGTTCAAGCTGCATGGGATGGATTATCACAGGACTCCATTAGGAACCTCTACAGCTCCATACCGAGACGTCTGGCGTGTTGGGTTAGCGAACTGAGAGACAGACTTCTGTATGTGTAGCTCAATAAATATTGATCATATCAGTCTAAATTTATCATCAGTTATTGATCCTGGTCACCTTTATCTTCCTTCCCAACACCACCGCACTCCCACACCTCCTTCTGGGTGCTCCTTTTGAAGGTGAGTGTATGTAAATAAAAGTCAGCCAGCAGAAACTGTATTTATAGGTTGTTTGCAAATGGCGTCACACCCCTGCACTGCTGTGGCATGAACTTCAGATGGAGGGCAGGGGGTGATTTTCTACACAGGGAGCTCCATCACAAGCTCCCAGAATGCCGATGGTTTGCGCAGCTTGTGGTTGCTCAGATTGACCTAACTGAGAACCATGAGGGGCTTTTAGCGAGCAGCAGAACTGGTTGTTTATGAGGGGAAATGGGGGCAATTTAGCAAAAAGTGCCAGTGATGACTTGTGAGCAAGATGCACTATACAGGGGGTCCTCGGACCCTCTACTCTATATTGCCAAAAGTATTCACTCCCCCATCCAAACCACTGTATCCAGGTGTTCCAGTCACTTCCATGGCCACAGGTGTATAAACCCAAGCACCTAGTCATGCAGACTGCTCCTACAGACGTTAGTGAGAGAATGGGTCGCTCTCAGGAGCTCAGTGAACTCCAGCGTGGTACCGTGATAGGATGCTCCACCTGTGCTACAAGTCCAGTGGTGAAATTCCCTCCTACTAAATATTCCACAGTCCACTGTCAGTGGGATTAGAGCACAGTGGGAGTGACTGGGAACGACAGCAGCTCAGCCACGAAGTGGTAGACCAGGTACAATGACAGAGCGGGGTCAGCGGATGCTGAGGGTCATAGGTCACAGAGGTCACCAACTTCCTACAGAGCCCATCACTACAGACCTCCAAACTTCCTGTGTCCTTCAGATCAGCTCAGGAACAGTGTGTAGAGCTTCATGGAATGGGTTTCCATGGCGAGCAGCTGCAGTGCAGAGCGTGGAACGCAGTGGTGTAAAGCTCCGCCCCTGGACTCTAGAGCAGTGGAGGCGTGTTCTCTGGAGTGACCAACCACGCTTCTCCGTCTGGTGATCCGATGGACGAGTCTGGGTTTGGCGGTACCAGGAGAACGGTACTGGTCTGACTGCACTGTGCCGAGTGTAGAGTTTGGCGGAGGGGGGATTATGGTGTGGGGGTGGTGTTCAGGAGTTGGGCTCCGCCCCGTAGTTCCAGTGAGAGGAACTCTTACTGCTTCAGCAGACCAAGAGACTCTGGACCATCTCATCCTCCTAACTTTGTGGGACAGTTTGGGGACGGCCCCTTCCTGTTCCAACATGACCGCACACCAGTGCACAGAGCAAGCTCCATAAAGACATGGAGGAGCGAGTCTGGTGTGGAGGAACTGGACTGGCCTGCACAGAGTCCTGACCTCCACCCGATAGAACACCTTTGGGATGGATTAGAGTGGAGACTGAGAGCCAGGCCTTCTCGTCCAACATCAGTGTCTGACCTCACACATGGGCTTCTGGAAGAATGGTCAGAGATTCCCATCAGCACATTCCTAACCCTTGTGCAAAGATTTCCCGGAAGAGGTGAAGCTGGTGTAGCTGTAAAGGGTGGCCTGACATCATATTGCACCCTATGGATTAGGAATGGGATGTTACTCAGATTTACATATGCTATGCTGTCTTGTCTGCCCAGTTGCTCCTTGACTGAACCCCTGCTGACTGTAACTGTGCCGTAGCGTGTTTGTAGACTGTGGGACTGTGTCCCAGTCTGAGGACAGAGGAGGAGGTGATGAGATCTCACTTACAGTGTGGAGGACTTACCAGAAAACTAGAGAAGAGCATTTCCAGAGGAGGAGCTCTAAACCAAACGTCTCTATGGTGAGCGAGTTAGCAGCCAGCCAATACAGGACCCCCTGTACACCAGGGGGGTCTTCTCTCTCTCTCTCTGAACCTCTCCTCAGTCTCTCAGCTCTCTCTCTCTAGTCTTCCTCTGATTCTCTCTCTCTCTCTCTCTCTCTCTCTCTACCTCTCTCTCTCTCTCCCTCCCTCTCTCTCTCTCTCTCTCTCTCCCCCTCTCTCTCTCTCTCTACCTCCCTCTCTCTCTCTCTACCTCCCTCTCTCTCTCTCTCTCTCTCTCTCTACCTCCCTTTCTCTCTCTCTACCTCCCTCTCTCTCTCCCAACCTCCCTCTCTCTCTCGCTACCTCTCACTTGCTACCTCTCTCTCTCTCTACCGCTCTCTCTCAACCTCTCTCTCTCTCTCCCTACCTACCTCTCTCTCGCTACCTCTCTCTCGTGCTACCTGTCTCTCTCTCTCTCTACCTCTCTCTCTCTCTCTACCTCTTTTTTCTTTCTTTTATTCTCTCATCTCTCGCTCTCTTTCTCTCTTCCTTTCTTTGTCATCTCTCTCCCTCCCTCTCTCTCTTTCTCCCCCTGCTTTCTTTCTTTCTTTGTCTCATCTCTCTTCCTCCATCTCTTTCTTTCTCTTTCCCCCCTCTCTCTTTCTTTCTCCCTCCCTCTCTCTCTTTTTCTCTCTCCCCTCTCACTCTCTCTCTTTCTGTTTATTTCTCTCTTTCTCTCTCTCCCTCCTACCCTCCCTCCCTGTCTCTCTTTTGTTTTTCTCTCTCCCTCTCTCTCTCTCTTTCTGTTTATCTCCTTTCTCTCTCCCCCTTTCCTTTTTGTTTTTCTCTCTTTCTTTTATTGTTTTGCTCTCTCTGTATCTCTGTCTCCCTCTCTCTCTCTCTCTCTTTGTCTCTGTATTACTCTCTGTCTCTTGTCTCTCTCTCTCTCTCTCTCTCTCTCTTTGTCTCTGTATTACTTTCTGTCTCTTGTCTCTCTCTCTCTCTCTCTTTCTGTTTATCTCCTTTCTCTCCCCCCCTCTTTCCTTTTTGTTTTTCTCTCTTTCTTTTATTGTTTTGCTCTCTCTGTATTTCTAGGTCTCTCTCTCTTTGTCTCTGTATTACTTTCTCTCTCTGTATTACTCTCTGTCTCTTCTCTCTCTCTCTCTCTCTCTCTCTCTGGCCTTGAGGAGTTTTAACTCTCCTGCTGTTGTTAAGCCGCTCCTCCTCTCCAGCCGGAGCCCTGTCAGTGCTGCGTTTAATTAACCCTGTAATTGCAGCATCTGGACCGCATTAACATATCAAATGAGGGTCCGCCGGGGAATAAAGGCAGTCCAGGTTTAGTTCAGCGTCGATTACTGCGTCGGCCCAAAGCCGGCCCTAACGCGGTAGCGGGCTCCACACAGGTGCCTGTCCCCGGCGGGGGTCTCGGTGTTACAGAGCGTGTTCTCTTCGTTTACTCCTCTTCGTTTCTTTGAACTCCACATTAGCATGCAGGGCTAGGCGGGGGCTGCGGCAGGTGATGCTAAGGTGACGTGCCGTGTTGCGCGAGGTGCGTCAGAGACGGGTGCGTGATTCATTTCTCAGCGTCTCGTCGTTTGAACTGTTGATCACAGGAGTTCGTGGCGGGCTGACCAGATAACGCTGAGCTGATAATGAGCGGAAAGGCTCGCTGTGTGACGTCCAGCCGCAAGCGGTGACCCGACTGCGGTTTCCGGGTGGCTTCACCTGGGCAGCCTCATCAGCCAAGACACCAGGGAGGAGAAGAAAAGGCAAGGGCAGGGAAAGCTCTGGGTGGATGCACTTCGCGCCGTACCATCTGGCTCGTCTGGCAGAGGAGCCTCCAAACTGAGGCTCCAAACAGGGGAGAAACTAAAGCTGAACTGTGGCCTGTATGAACGTTAAAGGCCATGGGCTAGCCTGGTGAAAGTTAGGGTTGCCAGGTAGCCACCATCACCCGCTGCTGGTACTTTATATATAATCTGTTTATAGCATATGGGGTAAAGCACCAAGGAGGCAAAGGTCACCACTAACCACAAGCCAAACCTTGCACAGCTCGCCACGCCCAGGCCCCTGTGTCTGGTGGAGCAACAACGGTGCTCCACCTGGTCTCCTTCTTCACCAACCACCGAACCATCGACACTGGCATCACCATCAGCCATGCATGCTGGGGCACCGCCTCCACTACAGGTAACTAACCTGAGCTGGATGACGGTCCTCCTCCAGCCTTTTGATATGCCCCTGTGTTCATCCATACCATGCCACCTCATGGCGAGAGCTAGCCAGGCAGAAGGTAGGGTTGCCAGGTGCACATTTTTTGGCCATTCGCGTTCTGTCACGCAGCTGGTACTTTATTTGCTTCAAGTGATGGAATGAATTTCGAGTGGGATGTGACTGGGCACACTGTGGCTGCACCAACTGAGACTTAACTGATCCATAAACTGGCACATACCCATGATGCACATGAACTCTTGGGGGAGGTCCCCATTAACCGCAGACCAAAGCCTCCCACTGTGTGGCACGTCCAATGCTGCGCATCTGGGCACAATGGCAGCAACAAGCTATGGGTGCTCCACCCAGCCACCCTCTCCATCAGTACACCACTCATGCATGCTGGGGCACCACCTCCGCCTCTGGTGACTGATAAGCTGAGCTGATTGGTGGTCGTGGCTTAGCCATTTAATATGCCCCTGTCTATGCATGTGAGCTCACCTGGCGGTCGTAGCGATATCAGCCAGGCCTTGATGGTGAGTGTGATGAGCCGTCTACCGTCCATGCTGCACTTGACCCACAACCTCTGGTGACCAATGAAGCTCTGGTTACCCACCGACCCAGACACTCAGTGCTGTGTGCCCCCTTTCTCTAGCATGTCAACTGCTCTGCTATACGCCACAGTGTTCCCGAAGCTCGTTTCTTTTTCGACAGAACTAATCTGTATGCCAGTCGGTTCTAGCTGATGGTTCTTTAAAAGTTTATGATGGTTAGACGTTTGGGGGGGGTTATCCTCAGACCCTCTTGGGAAGAGCTTGGCCTACGTTTGCTGAAGTTGTACACTCTCAAAGGTGCCAAAATGGGCTCTTTGGTTCCCTCCTAAACCTTCCAGTGCATGGTTCTTTAAAGAACCATGTCTGTAGATGGAGGTGTGAGACGTGGGGGTGTGAGGAACCTCTTTAAAGGCCATTTAAAGAAACTCTCCATCATGAAATGGGTCCATACCAGTTGAAGGTTTTTCCTAGAACCGCAACTTAAAGCCAAGAACCACTTGGAGACCCTCATTTTTTTTTTAACATTGGCTACTGTTTTTCCCCACTACTGCTGATCACCAGGCAACCAGGAGGATCACAAACCACCACAAGCTATGTCCACAGCATCACAACAAACCACCATGTGGAGACCCACCCTGCTTAATGACGTTAGCAGAGTTGGGCCTACAGGTGTTTCAACATCACGCACCTCTAGCTGGATGAAGGTGGGGGTGTGATTAACGTCCCATTGTTTGGACCGTTGATTAGATTCTGGCTGACTGATGCTGGGAGATAATGATCTTGGTGTAGGGCTCATTGTGTGCCTGTCACTAACCTGTCAGATGGCTCTGTGATCCGCTCTGTCTTAGCTGTCAGCAGCCTGTTCTTTCTCAATCCAGCTGTATGTTCACAAGTGACAGCGTTCCCAACGACATGTCACACTGAGGCAGCTGATTCTGTCGCTGGAGATGGTTTGATATTGGGGAGGTTGGAGTTAGTTAGATGATGAACTTTGTGATGCCACCAATCGATAATGATCTTCTCGTAATCTATTAAAGTCACTGATCCCAAGTCGTTATAGGAGTATGCCCTGTGGCGAGGCTTTAGGGTGGGCTGAATCCAAATATAGTAGTCGCTCCAACACGACTACAGCCCAACAGGGTAACCCAAATGTAGCACAACAAAATCTAGCCTTAGTGCTAAACTGTAGCCCCTCATAAAATTCTTTCTCAGCCCGACCATTGCCCGAAAAGTACTTCTGAACACAATTATACCTTGACAAATGTTGCCCTGAACTCGACTGCAGCCCACCTAAAAAAGTCAGTCCCATGTCCAACCAATAAAGTTCAGTTTGAACCAGACTGTCGCCTGACAGAAGTCAAAACAGAACTATAACCAACAATATTCTTTTACAGTGCAGCCATAGCCCAATTAAATTCAGCCTGAACCCCACCCAAAGTCCTCTAAACCAACTGTGGCCTGATTCGACTGGCCCCATACAATTTTGTCTGAATTGCCCCAACAGAAATACAGGAGCACATAGTAGTCTCACAATCTTCTGTCTGAACTGACTGTAGCCCAACACAGCTCTGTCTGGACTTGATTGTGGCCCGTCGAAAATCTGTCTGGAGCGACTGTAGTCCCACAAACTTCTGTCTGAACCGACTGTAGCCCCATAAATCTGAACCGACTGTAGTCCCAAAAATATGAACCGACTGTAGTCTCACAAAATTCTGTCTGGACCGACTGTAGTCCCAAATATCTGAACCGACTGTAGCCCCACAAACTTCTGTCTGGACCGACTGTAGTCCCGGGAATCTGAACTGACTGTAGTCTCACAAATTTCTGCCTGAATTGACTGTAGTCCCAAAAATCTGAATCAACTGTAGTCCCAAAAATCTGAACCGACTGTATCCCCACAAACTTCTGTCTGGACCGACTCTAGTCCCAAAAATCTGAACCGACTGTAGCCCCACAAACTTCTGTCTGGACCGACTCTAGTCCCAAAAATCAGAACCGACTGTAGCCCCACAAAATTCTGTTTTGACCGACTGTAGTCCCAAAAATCTGAACCAACTGTAGTCCCACAAAATTCTGTCTGGACCGACTGTAGCCCCACAAAATTCTGTTTTGACCGACTGTAGTCCCAAAAATCTGAACCGACTGTAGCCCCACAAACTTCTGTCTGGACCGACTCTAGTCCCAAAAATCAGAACCGACTGTAGCCCCACAAAATTCTGTTTTGACCAACTGTAGTCCCAAAAATCAGAACTGACTGTAGCCCCACAAAATTCTGTTTTGACCAACTGTAGTCCCAAAAATCTGAACCGACTGTAGTCCCAAAAATCTGAACCCACTGTAGTCCCTCAAAATTCTGTCTGGACCGGCTGTAGCCAGAGAAAATGATCTAAACATGATTTTAGCCTGAAACCCTCGGTCCAAACATGACCCAAACCTGACTCTCCACCCAGAGACATACTAATCTAATGTCCAAAACGAAGTTTAAAATACCAATTTAACAAACATCGTCATCAGTCAGAGCCTTTTAACAACAACCCAACGTTTGTTCTCGCTCTGAATAAGCTGCATGATGTGCGGTTCTCCTGCTGCGTTTGTAGGCTTGGCTGGATTTTGGCACTAATGAGGAGGAAGGACGAAACCGGGGGAAACTAAAGCAGCCACAAACGTAGGTGTTACAGGGAACCAGAGCCTAATAAACATTCGAGAAACATGAACACTCGCGTCCCGTCAGATCTGGATGCACATTTCAAGCTCTGCCAGTTAGCCAGTAGTTAGCATTTCATTACTGCTTAATGGTTTGCAGGATCTGTACTCCTGGTCGGTGCTGCCAAACGAGTTCCCAGCCACTGCGGCGGATAACAACATGACACGTTTTGCCTCTCATGTCTAATGTTCTTCTTTGGCTGCAGAGGTTTGGAGCAGATGGCTGCGGCTGTGATGTTACGGTTCTGAGTCTCGAAGAGACAAAGAGCACTTTGCTACAAACTACCATATGCTGGTGAAAGGCACGGCATATGCCGGGGTGTCATGGAGTGGAATAGTAGCAGCCTCGTTTTTTTTTTAACAAGTTTTCTACAATAGCATCTGCATGCCGTCCATTCCTGACCTGAGGAAGCCAACGGAAATGGAGTCATACAGCCGTTTCAATCACCCCAGAGGTTTAGTAGGGATTCAGGAGTGTAGATTAGTGTAGGAGCCATCGGTAAAAACAGTCCATGCCAAATGGAATCGCAGGTGTTAGTGCTGGTGGAGGTGTTAGACCTTTAGTCCACGCATGTGGGTCCATAGTGGTGCACGTTGGTGGACTACGTTCATGTCGCCGCAAACGTAGCCCCCAATCCTGTAGGGCAGGATCGAGTAACATCATCCCTTGGGCATCCATCAGCAGGCCGAACATGGAGGCGCAATCCCTTCTGACCTTTCGTGTCCGGTGGCCGTATATGAAATCTGACTCACGCCGAGGAAGGTCTGATTGTCCATGAGCGCGAGAGAAGTTGACGCGAGAGAGTGGGGATAGGTGTGCTTTTACCAATTCCGCAGCCCCTCGGGGGGCGAGAGAGGAGCCGTGCACTAGCCGAGGGAGCCTATCCACCACCTTTCCGCTCTTCACACATGCTTTCTGAACACATTTACGACAACTGGAGAAGGGCAAGAGACATTCCGGGCTGTCGGAGAGTGGGAATAGCTTAATTTCTCAACACCTGGAAGGTTTCTCAAGGCCTTGTTTGGAGGCTTGCGGGAAAAGGAATGGTCAGATGTATGTTTAGTAGGCTGCGAGTTTAAAGAAGGAAGCAGCAAATAGAAATGATCTGAGCTTTAAAGCTGCACTACGTTAGTTTTGGGAATTTGGAGACCTCTGTGGTGAAGACGTGTAACTGCATGATGGAAAAACATTTCTAGTGTGGGCTGCACTTGGGGCCTCTTTCCGGAGCAGGTGAATCCTTTGCTGTGAAAGAGAATTCAAAGAGAACTCAGTCGAAACCTAGTGAAGGACGTGTCTTCTTGATTTTAAGATCATCTGAGCCCTGAACATCGAGGTGGAGACCATGCAACTAATTACACTAATAGCTGCACCCAAAAGGGATCAACCAATAGGAATAAAATTTGGTGGGAAGGTTTGACATCATGAGACGTGCTAATGATTCTAGTTTCACAATCAGCCGCACATGTGACATAAGCAGGGACGGGTCTTACCTCTGTACCTGACTGACCCAACACCCACCATTACAGACACCCAGCATGCAGTGGTGTCCTCCATGAGTCGTCCTGTTAGTGCAGCACCATTGGCAGACGGCTGCACCACGCAGGACTACATGCACACAGACCGTTACCACGACTGTCCTTAACACCACGTCACCGTCACCAAACACTGCAGTGGTGTCGTACCAGACTGTCATGGAGTGACTCAGAATGGCAGCGGGTCATCTTCAGTGACGAGTCCCGCTTTAGTCTTGGTGGAGACGCCCAACGAATCCGTGTGTGGAGGCACCGTGGTCAGCACCAAGATGAACGGTTTGTTGTCGCACGTCCAGAAGGCCTGGTGTACCCACACCTCCACCCCTACCGCACCATCTGCAGGAACTGTGTGAGGATGTTCAAGCTGCATGGGATGGATTATCACAGGACACCATTAGGAACCTCTACAGCTCCATACCGAGACGTCTGGCGTGTTGGGTTAGCAAACACGGCGGCCCGACGCCATACTGAGAGACAGACTTCTGAATGTGTAGCTCAATAAATAGACGTGACCCCATGTTAAGGCACCCCGTAGGTGATTTGTTTCCACTCAGGGTTGTACATTGCTTGAAACCAGACGCTGCCTTCTTCTCAAGCCTGCTCATTGGAAACAAGTACAGTCGCTACATCACTGTTATACTCGGTGCTCTAAGATTATTTTGGCAAATTTATGGATGTCCAAAATATTCAGAGATAATAAGATCTGATAGAATCACTTGCTCTCACATCAGAAGCTGCCTGTTCCAATCAAAAGGCCTAGACACCTTCAGAAGTCACAGTCCTCCTCTTTGTGACAATGCTAAAAAAAAGGTATTGATATTATTCTCAAGTGCTTCTCGCCTCAAACAAAGAGGCAGTGATGACTTTAAAATGCCTCGGAGTGTAGATACGGTGAAACAATTTCACTTTAGATCCGACTTCTGCTTGAAGAGGCACGGCTCTGTAAGTGTCGCTGGTTTTCAGGAACGTCTCGTTTTCTCCAATTAACTTCTGCAGGCACTCAAACACCTTTCCAAAGCAGCCTTTCTATTACCTTATTTCTGGGGAGAGATGGTGATCATTCATGTGTGCGTGACAGACGTGCATATTGGACATTTACGAAAATACAAAACACATTTACGAAAATACACAACACATTTACGGATATTTACGGAAATCCGGAACAAATTTACGGACATTTACGAAATACAGAACAAATTTATGGACATTTACGAAATACGGGACAAATTTACGGAAATACGGAACAAATTTATGGACATTTACGGAAATATGGGACAAATTTCCAGACATTTATGGAAATACGGAACAAATTTATGGACATTTACGAAATACGGGACAAATTTACGGAAATACGGAACAAATTTACAGACATTTACGGAAATACGGAACACATTTATGGACATTTGCAGAAATACGGAACAAATTTACGGACATTTATGAAAATACGGAACACATTTATGGACATTTACAGAAATACGGGACAAATTTACGGACATTTACGGAAATTTGGAACAAATCGCGCCCCATCTTGGTTTAATACAGGACACAACATTTAATTGCCAAATAAAGGATGATTCCGTATTTCACGAGACAGGTGTTAACCCTAGTGATGATTAACGTAAACAAGCTTTCAAAATAAACGGGTAGCTCGCAAGGAAAACACTAGCGATGCATCCAGGGCCACTAGGGGGACTACGGACAACACCTACGGAGATCTGTTTTGTCTGAACCCGAATGGAGGAGTATGTCCAGGAGAGTTCCAGGCCGTTCCAGACGGTGAATACCCTTTTCCTACCCTTTTCCAGTAACCAGCAGTACATGGTTGACGTTCATCTTTAAACCAGTCTGAAGTAGCTTCCTATTCACCAGCTTCTTAGTCCAACGTTCTGGACAGTTTTCCAAACCTCCTTGGACAATACGGAGCAGCTCCGCTCAGAGTTTGATCTGAGAGTTTCATTGCAAGAAACCACTTTAATCTACTGTGTGTTAATATCCAATAGGAAGGCCAGTAGCTAGCATAGGTAACGTTAGCTACTAGCATTAGCTCCAAGTGAGAGCTTATTTACACAGAGGCTCGTTTGATTTAGTCTATTTAGACATGTTGCGTCTGCGTGATCATAGGGGCTGGCATCTCACTGTACACCAGCCAATCAGAGCAGGGCTTGTCTAATTATTCATGAGCTCACCGACATAGGAAAACAGCTGGGTTCATTCTAGGAGTGGATCATAGGGTGTAGCATCTAGTCATTTTTCAGCCTCACCAAACTCCAATACCTTCTATGTAGAACATCAGGGAACGATTTACATGTCGGGTAAATGGATTCATCCATGAACATTCGGTCGTACCCCATTTCACTGCTAATAATGAAATATGTCTCTATACATTTCAATGAACATAGCAATGATTGGACTCTCATGCTTGTGGTTATCAGACGTGGTGTCCAGTCATATCCGCAGAGGGTCAGTATGGCTGTAGGGTTTTATTCCAGACATCCAGGAGCTCAGCTGATACCACAGATCAGTTGGTTTTAGTCTTTAAAGGACGAATCATGTGCACTCTGGTTTCACTGCAATGGAAGCCTGCAGCTACACGGGCCATTGGCGGATGAGATTGGACGCCCCTGATACGCAGCATATGGTCTCTCCTTCTGTTCTGGAGTAGAAAGATCAGGAGAGAGTGATCTCTAGTGCTACCATTGCTAATATTATGTTTACTGGGTATCAGGCCTTTCTCAAACACAGGTTTGCATTTGCAGATGCATTAAAGAACATACAACACACACAGTTGCCCACCGTGCATGGTGGGGATGGAGGGGCAACTCAACAGACTATGGACGAGCCACTTAGCTGGCCTAGAAAGAGTCCTTAACCGCAGGGGGACGTTCTGACTGCCCTGCAACCACAGTGTGCCTACAGGTTGGCAACTCAGGAGGCCTGGAGTCACAGCTGCTTGGGTCACCAGAGTCCGGCGGTAATGTAGCATCATCCCAGCAGCTGGTCCACTCAGCTGGTTAAGCTGCATTGTAGGGCTACTCCAGCAGTCACGTAGTTGCAGCGTATCATCAGTAGAGCGGCAGCTGCAACGATGTAGGTGCAGGTTCAGGGAGTGCCATAGTGCCTTCGCTCAAGCTGCCACATCATTATGGCATAGCATCTTTCAAAGGGCCAGTCAAGGCAACCATGGAGTTGCCCAGTTATGGTGTAGTTTCACTCGAGCAAGTAGCCCAAGAAGTCATGTGATCCAAAAAGCTGTGTCCAGGAAGTCACATAGCTACGGTATAGTGTCAAGCAGTTGGTCCAGCAAGCCGTTTACCATAGTTGCGGTGTGGCATCATACAAATAGCCAGCCCAAGAAGCCACACAGTTTCAGGATGGCATTACTTAAGCTGGCAACTCAGGAAGCCAAGTAGTTGGAGTATGGCATCATTTCAATGATCTGATGGTCAATCCAAGCAGCCATGTAGGTGCGATGTCGCATTATCTATATGGTCAGCTGTGTAGTTGTGGCAGGGTAACATTAAAATGGTCTGCCCAAGAGGCCATGTAGTTGCAGTGTGGCATCAATCAAATGATTGTCCCAAGAAGCCACATAGTTTTAGTTTGTAATAACTCGAACGGTCGGACCATGAGCAATGTAGTTGCAGGGTGGCATCGCTCAAATAGTCGACCCAAGAAGCCATATAGTTGTGATATGGCATCACCAGAACGGTCAACCCAAAAAGCCATATGGTTGCAGTGTGGCTTCAATCAAACTGTTGGCACAAGAAGCCCTGTGTGTGCAGTGTGGCATCGCTCAAACGGTCAGCCCAGTAAGACATGTAGTTGCAGGGTGGCATCACTCAAATAGTCGTCCCAAGAAGCCCGTAAGAAAGCCACTGTAAGTTATTGTGGTGGCATCACATAAAACGCATCAGAAACCCAAGAACCATGTGGCACAAACAGTTAGGCATCACCAAAACGGTCAACCCAAAAAGCCATATGGTTGCAGTGTGGCTTCAAACAAACCGTTGGCACAAGAAGCCTTGTGTGTGCAGTGTGGCATCTCTCAAACGATCACCCCAAGAAGACATGTAGTTCAGTCAGCCCAAAAAGCTGTATGGTTGCAGTGTGGCTTCAATCAAACGATTGGTCCGAGAAGCCACGTGTTTGTGGTGCGGCATCACTAAAGCGGTCAGCTCAGGAAGCCATGTTGTTTTGGTGTGGCATCACTCAAACAATTGGACCATACACCACTTAGCTGTGGGGTGACCTCACTCAAACAGTCAACTGAAGAGACCATGTAGTTCTGGCGTGGCATCACTCAAACGGTCAGCCCAAGAGGCCATGCAGTTGCAGTGTGGCACCAATCAAACGGTTGGCCCAAGTATCCCTGTAGTTACAGCATGGCATCGCTCGAACGATTAGCCCAAGAAGCCATGTAGTTGTGGTGTGGCAGCATTCAAATGGTCAGGCCAGGAAGGCACATAGTTGCGGTATGGCATCACTCAACACAGTTACTCCAAGAAGCCACGCGGTTGTGGTGTGGCAGCATGCAAATGGTCGGCCCAATAAGCTATACGGTTGCAGTGTGGCATCAAATGGCCAGGCCAGGAAGCCACATAGTTGCGGTATGGCATCACTCAACACAGTTACTCCAAGAAGCCATGTAGTTGTGGTATGGCATCACTCAAACAGTCAGCAGTGGTTGTAGTGTGACATCAAATGGCCAGGCCAGGAAGCCACAATGCTACGGCATGGCATCACTCAACACAGTCACCCCAAGAAGCCACGTAGTTGCGGTACGGCATCGCTCAAGCAGCTGGGCAAGCCAGCCTCATAGCTTCAACGTGACAGCGCACAGGTGGCCAACCCAAAATCCTCTGAACCACAAATGAAGTCATTCTCGCCTGCCATCTCGGGGGATAAAGATAAACTCCTGGCAACCTCCTCGGCCAACTGGCACTGCTGCTATCTTCAGCTCGTCATCTGGTAGACATTTCTTCCGATCTGAAGAGGAACAGGGCAGAGTACCATTCCTCCACAGACACTGTAATTCCCAATAACGGGAATGTTAATAACTTATGTTGTGTAAAGAAGTGAAAATGTGCCCTGGAAGTTTATTAAATCACCAAAACAAAAGTGCCCGAGTATGTGTTTCTGCCTCGGCGTAATCGAGCGTTTGGAAAATTAGCTATTGAATTTTGCAATACAGAAAAGAGCTGAGCTTTCGAAACATGGCAGATCTTTATTTTACAACTTGCAGCCAGGACGACGGGTACCGGGGTACATCACTACATCAGCCAAAGAGTGGGATACTCAGAGACCTTACGTTCTAAAATAGGGTGTGACAGAACGAACCTAGTTTATTTTTACATTTCCTCCACTCTCTTTGAGTCCCGTTCTGTCCCTGCGTTAATTTTGGTTCAGTAGTTCATATACGATACCTCATACTCTCTCCAACAATACCATATCACACTCTGCCAGCGTGGTACACATCACCTTCTACAGGTACAGCTACTGGACTCTTAAATGCTCCACTAACAGCAGGGTTGAAGACTTGGGACACTTACATGGGCCACTTGGACCCTTACCTTTCTAGGCTTGGAGAAAAGGCCCATGCTTGGTTTTAGCTTAGCTTATATAGTGGCTGGGCAAGTCCGGACATGCCCAGCAGGACCCTACTGGAACGATCCATTTGGAGGGGGGGGGTTCATGTTGGGTATATGTTTCATTTTCTGTTTATGTTAGTTGACTCTGTCCTCCCTGTGGGTTTAAGTTTAGAGTGCAAATGTGCATTGTGGGTAAATTTTGAGGATTACCCGTTTGCTCTGCCAAATATTGCCGATAATTATTGTCCCTACCCTGCCATGTCCAGGAAGTCACATAGCTACGGTACAGTGTCAAGCAGTTGGCCCAAGTAACCATTCACTGTAGATGCAGTGTGGCATCACACAAACAGCTGGCCCAAGAAGCCACACAGTTGCAGGGTGGCATCACCTAAGCTGGCAACTTAAGAAGCCAAGTGGTTGGAGTATGGCATCATTTCAATGATCTGATGGTCAATCGAAGCAGCCATGTAACTGTGATGTCGCATCACCTATATGGTCAGCTGTGTAGTTGCGGCAGGGTAACATTAAAATAGTTCACCCAAGAGGCCATGTAGTTGCAGGGTGGCATCAATCAAACGATTGGCCCAAGAAGCCACGTAGTTTGCTCAAACGGTTGGACCATGAGCCATGTAGTTGCCGGGTGGCATCACTCAAATAGTCAACCCAAGAAACCATCTAGTTGTGGCATGGCATCACCTAAACGGTCAACCCAAAAAGCCATATGGTTGCAGTGTGGCTTCAATCAAACCGCTGGCACAAGAAGCCATGTGTGTGCAGTGTGGCATCGCTCAAACAGTCAGCCCAAGAAGTGATGTAGTTGTAGCATGGCATCACCCAAACGATCACCGCAAGAAGACATGTAGTTCAGTCAGCCCAAAAAGCCATATGGTTGAAGTGTGGCTTCAATCAAACGATTGGTCTGAGAAGCCACGTTTGTGGTGCGGCATCACTAAAGCGGTCAGGAAGCCATGTTGGTTTGGTGTGGCATCACTTAGCTGTGGGGTGACCTGACTCAAACAGTCAGCCAAAGAGACCATGTAGTTGTGGCGTGGTATCAATCAAATGGTCGGCCCAAGAGCGGTTGCGGTGGAGCACACCACCCACACCGGTATTCAAGGTGTTGACAATGGATATCTGAACAGCGACAGGGGCTAAGATCTCCCTCCTGGAACATCCGCGGACCAGACCATGCTTTACTAGGCTCTGAAGACGGGAATAGCTGAAGAACCGGACTCCTCTGACCCAGTAAAACACTGGCCCCGGAGCGTGTTTGTGATTTCCGCATGGAGTCAGTAGTTTCTGCCTTTTAGAGTCGCTGTCTCTTTCTATCACCACGGCGCTGGTGCCTGCTTTGTTCGAGTGGACATTCCCTCCTGTGATCAAATTAAGTCCAGTTATTCTGGGACGCCTTCATGAACCATGCTCACTGCTGTTAAAGGAAAGTTCGTTAGAGGAGGAAAGACAGAGCACTGCGCTGTTTCTCATCTACACCGTGGGCTCGTTTCACAATATCTGATTTCTAATCTGGGCTTTATCCCACACGGCATGCTCATGCTGCTAATGGTTGGGTATATTTGCAGTCTTGGTTGTTCGGATCAAGCCCAACGCTATGCACTAACACGGTGTGATGCGTTCAGATAACTACAGAATTAGATCAATGTATTGTGTCGAGTAACAGCTCCAGGCCTGGTGCATGCCAGAGTGGGACCCAGATTTCCTAAAAGGAGTAGCTCGTGTAGCTACACATGCTAAGGATTCAAGCTTCACGCTCGGCTGCTCATGTGACGTAAGCAAGGACGGGCCTTATCCATGTACCTGACTGACCCAACAGTCACCATTACAGACCTCCAGCGAGCAGTGGTGTCCTCCATGAGTCATCCTGTTAGTGCAGCACCATCGGTAGACGGCTGCACCACGCAGGACTACATGCACACAGGCCGTTACCACGACTGTCCTTAACACCACGTCACCATCACCAAAGACTGCAGTGGTGTCGTACCAGACTGTCATGGAGTGACTCAGAATGGCAGCGGGTCATCTTCAGTGACGAGTCCCGCTTTAGTCTTTGTGGAGACGCCCAACGAATCCGTGTGTGGAGGCACCGTGGTCAGCACCGAGATGAACGGTTTGTTGTCATATGTCCAGAAGGCCTGGTGTCCCTCCACCTCCACCCCTACCGCACCATCTGCAGGAACTGTGTGAGGGTGTTCAAGCTGCATGGGATGGATTATCACAGGACTCCATCAGGAACCTCTACAGCTCCATACCGAGACGTCTGGCGTGTTGGGTTAGCGAACAGGGCGGCCCGACGCCATACTGAGAGACAGACTTCTGTATGTGTACGTAGCTCAATAAATATTGATCATATCAGTCTAAACTTATCATCAGTTATTGATCCTGGTCACCTTTATCTTTCTTCCCAACACCATTCCCAATCCCACTCCTCTGTTCCTTTGATAGAGTATACTTGGTCACATGGTGGGGATGGCCGCTTTAGCGACCTATGTACTTAAAACCACCTTTTCAAATGAGCATAAGAGGAACTTTATATTTAACACATGAGCCGCACGGTAGGTCCACTCGGTGCCTTTGTAGAAGCCTGTTCCCGCCAGGTAGGAGAAACCGCACACCACATCACTAATTACTCTGTAGAGGGCGACACATGACCATCAGAAGGGCACTCATCGGGGCAGTACGTAAAGACAGGGTGGGGACCTGAGGGCCACTCGGGACACCGAGCACAGCTAGGTGGTTTCCCTGCTCTGGCTCAGCAGCTAAACCTGGTAATTAGCTGATGAGTTGAATCAGGTTTGCCTGACCAGGAAAATTCCCGGACTGTGGGAAGTTCCCCACACTGAGAAGTGTGCAAGTGTGTGGGACACAGCCAGCGTCACTGTTTATCCTCTGTTTCTGATTCACGCTCTTAGGTTAGCACGGTGGCTAATTAGCTTGGCGCTGGAAGCCTGTTTGTTTGGTGGTTTAGCCGAACGTTAGTGTGTTTGTATTTTATATTCCTGGTACAGATGTGACATGGTGGATCCAAATGGAATGTTCCACCCGTCTGGCACCAGCCATCATGACTCCATGAGTCATCATCCAGCTCTGCTAATTCATGTCACCTTGCCGTGAACACTCTGGCCAGTGTTCAGCCTCATACAGCCGTCCCCTTAACTAACGCCACTTCATAATCTATTAATGTACAGCTGTCCCATGACTTACGGCATATCAGTGTGTGCGTGTGTGTCCAAGGAATGATTACACCCAGAAGGAAGTAATTCCGTCCTGTGATAATCCATCCCATGCAGCTTGAACATCCTCACACAGTTCCTGCAGATGGTGCGGTAGGGGTGGAGGTGGAGGGACACCAGGCCTTCTGGACGTGTGACAACAAACCGTTCATCTCGGTGCTGACCACGATGCCTCCACACACGGGTTCGTTGGGCGTCTCCACCAAGACTAAAGCGGGACTCGTCACTGAAGATGACCCGCTGCCATTCTGAGTCACTCCATGACAGTCTGGTACGACACCACTGCAGTCTTTGGTGACGGTGACGTGGTGTTAAGGACAGTCGTGGTAACGGTCTGTGTGCATGTAGCCCTGCGTGGTGCAGCCGTCTGCCAATGGTGCTGCACTAACAGGATGACTCATGGAGGACACCACTGCTCGCTGGATGTCTGTAATGGTGGCTGTGCAAACACTTGTACCCGTACTGAAACTGACGGAATGGCGGGTCTAACACACAGAAAGTGCGTGTTGTGGACTCTTGTCCATCTACCTGTTTGGCGGTGGTAGAGGTGTGTGGAGTTTGGGATGGTGATGAGGCTAACTCTTGATTTGTCCGTGTTGTGGCGTGTGTTTTATCCAGCTGGGGCTCTCCTGATTCTCCTGGTGAAGGTGACTAGAGTTTTTAAAGAGCAGACGAAAGAAAGAGACCACCAGGCGACTCGAAACCACGTGGGCTGTAAAAGCTCTCAGCCGGTTTGAGCTAGCTAGCTGGTTCTCCACTACAGCTAGCGCTACAGCCCACGTACCTTCCTTAACCTCTCCAGCTCTGAGTGGTTTAGTCATCGCCTGCTTATCTCCTCCTTCCTTTGATTGACATGGGGCCATGACAAGCACTTCCCCTAGACCTACCCTTTAGGTCAGAACTTGCAGGTTGTAGAAGTGGTACTGGTTGATGTTTGTTAATCTCTTTAGCACTTCTTGGCCATCGTACAGCTGACCTATGGAGGTTCAGTGATGGTTTAGATAGTATATAGAATGTCTATATGTGTGTCGGAGACATGGAGACCCCTGATTCCCACCACCACCACCACTGTAAGGAAACATCTGAGCCTCTACAGCCGACAACTTCACACTAAACCACTCGGAACGACTTTGTTAGCCATCTTTCACTTTATTTACATAATGGTAAAAAGAACATTGTTAAATCCAAAGCCAGTAACATGCCCAGTCGGACACGTGACCCCCCTGCTTTCATTCCCATGACATTCAGTTCATTAGGCCACAATACCAACAGTACACCTGAGGACGTGTCGCTCGTTCACACGAGTAAACCAGTCATCGAGTGAGTGACTGGATCCCTCCTGACGGTCTGAGCGCCTCCATGTGAAGTAGGTCGCGGAGGTTGTGGTTAATGAGCACACATGCTTAACCAGTCTGTAATGTTTAACTGATCTCCAGCCATAAAAAGCCCCTCCCTTCGAAGCGGACTCATTAAACTTCATTGGCTAGGAGATAATGTTTTACGGTGGGTCCGACATCGTCGTTCTGGGTTATCTGTACTACAGGTCTGCGTTTCAGGACCCTTCATGAACCTAACAGCCAAATAAATAAATACACTACCGGTCAAAAGTTTGGACACACCCAACCTAATGGACACCTCTACTCCTGATGTACACAGTATGATGCTCCTCCATATCTCCACCTCTAATATATATTTAGTGGTGTAAAAACTTTTTCTGCACAGTGTAAAAGCTCTAGTTCTCCTTTCAGGTTAGTGAATATTCATGATGGACCGACCAATAGAATCGCTCCAAACCTGCTTAGTAATAAACCTTGTTCTATCAGCTCCACTGCAGGGTAAGGAAGCTGGTTCCTCCTCCTGTACAGCTCCACTCTGGAGGGGTTTAAGGTGGACTGGATAATTCCATGAGGGCTAGTTTATAGTTTGGTGTCTTCACTTTTATTTGACGGTACAGCTTTAAGATGGACAGATGGAGAAGGGGCGCATGGTGGTTGCAGACTCCAGAATTACCCCTGCCTATAAGATTGTCATATTCAGTGGTCCAGATTTTCCAGTGTAGGGTACAGTGATCAGTATAATAACTGCAGTTAGAGGGGCGGAGGCTAAACAGTTTATATGCCAGTAGAATGGCGGGGAATACCTAAACAGGTTTCTGGATGGAAGCCACAAGTTCAGGCATATTGGATAAAAAATGAGAATTCCCCCTGTGAGACGTACCTGATAGGTAAGAGGACCATGCCACCAGTGCAACCAAGGTTCTGGATGGAGACCTACGTGGGGGAACATCAGTGCTTCAGACAATCAAAGAGGTCCTGTGTACAGGTGGAGCTGTCTTCATGGTGTAGTGGAGATACCCGGATGGTGTTCTACTCAGTCAGAGGTTCTAGTGTACAGGTGGAGCTGTCTTCATGGTGTAGTGGAGATACCCGAATGGTGTTCTACTCCAATTAGAGGTTCTAGTGTACAGGTGGAGCTGTCTTCATGGTGTAGTGGAGATACCCGGATGGTGTTCTACTCCAGTCAGAGGTTCTAGTGTACAGATGGAGCTATCTTTTTTGAGGTAGGGGAAGATGATGAGCAGAAGGCAAAATCTGGTCGCCCAGCAGCCCAAAGTAGGCTCTGTGGTTCACGTCTACTGTCACCTCAATCAAAGACCCCCAGAACATTACAGAGGTGGGCAAATTCAGCCTGCATGTATACATTGTCCTTTACACCTTTGCACTACTCAGTGTTTGAGTCTCTTAGCACAGGTGTCATGGATGCTACCTGCTAGCCTGTGCTGAGTGTTTGATGGATGTAACGGCGACTGTTCCTTAAGGACTTTTCCAAATGGACGTTTCCACCGTGAGCCTGTGGGCCAGTGCAGCAGCTGTGCTTATGGTCACACAGATACAGACCGAAACAAACAATAGGCCACAGTCGCCGCACATACCACACACCCTATGACGTGCTCAGAGTGCGTGTAACGGAGAGGTGACTGCAGTGGTCAGGGTGGGGTGGCGTGCACCACTTTTTCAATTAGCTGTGCAGCTGTGCAGCACTTACATCATGAGTCCAGTTTCCAGCCAAGTCAAACTGCACGTCTGGTGGCCCTGCTCAGTGTAGAGTTAAGGTTTGTTAGACGCACAAGATCTCCTGACCTCCTCTAACCATCTGTACGCTTAGGGGTTTAGCTGTAGTGTACATGTAGGGGTTAGGGTTTAGTGTAAATGGAGGGTTTAGGTTTTAAAGTAAATGAGGGGTGAGGGTTAACTGTAAATGTAAATGTAGGGGTTAGGGGTTTAGTGTAAATGTAGGGGTTAAGGGTTTAGTGTAAATGTAGGGGTTAGGGGGTTTAGTGTAAATGTAGGGGTTAGGGGTTTAGTGTAAATGTAGGGGTTAGGGTTTAGTGTGAATGTAGGGGTTACGGGGGTTGCAGTGGTAAATGTAGGGGGTTTGGGGGTTTAGTGTAAATGTAGGGGTTAGGGTTTAGTGTAAATGTAGGGGTTAGGTCCAGTTTTAGTGTAAAGTGTACTGGGTTAGGGGGTTTTGGTGTAAAAGTAGGGAGTTAAGGGGGTGTAGTGTAGATGTAACCAGGGGTTAGGGGGGTTTAGCTGTAGTGTACATGTAGGGGTTAGGGTTTAGTGTAAATGTAGAGGTTAGGGTTTAGTGTAGATGTAGGGGTTAGGGGGTTTAGTGTAAATGTAGGGGTTAGGGGTTTAGTGTAAATGTAGGGGTTAGGGTTTAGTGTAAATGTAGGGGTTAGGGGTTTAGTGTAAATGTAGGGGTTAGGGGGTTTAGTGTAAATGTAGGGGTTAGGGGTTTAGTGTAAATGTAGGGGTTAGGGGGGTTAGTGTAAATGTAGGGGTTAGGGGGTTTAGTGTAAATGTAGGGGTTAGGGGGTTTAGTGTAAATGTAGGGGTTATGGGTTTAGTGTTAATGTAAATGTAGGGGTTAGGGGGTTTAGTGTAAATGTAGGGGTTAGGGGTTTAGTGTAAATGTAGGGGTTAGGGGGTTTAGTGTAAATGTAGGGGTTAGGGTTTAGTGTAAATGTAGGGGTTAGGGGGTTTAGTGTAAGTGTAGGGGTTAGGGGGTTTAGTGTAAGTGTAGGGGTTAGGGGGTTTAGTGTAAATGTAGGGGTTAGGGGTTTAGTGTAAATGTAGGGGTTAGGGGGTTTAGTGTAAATGTAGGGGTTAGGGGGTTTAGTGTAACTGTAGGAGTTAGGGGTTTAGTGTGAATGTAGGGGTTAGGGGGTTAGTGTAAATGTAGGGGTTAGGGGTTTAGTGTAAATGTAGGGGTTAGGGGTTGTGCTTTGAGGTGTGTACAGCAGTGCGGCAGCCTCGGTCCTGGGCGTGTACGTTAACGTTGTTTCTTTGGTTTTTGGTATTTTATTTTTTTCGTGCTCGGAAACATATTTTGCAGGGAGATTATGAAAGGCGTGTAGCGTGATGACGCATAAATGCTCCGAAGAACACGCTCAGCCTTCTGTGCCTTTCGCTTCATAAACACAAACCATCTGCACGACACACGCCGCTCGCTTGCTGCTCGAACACCAGGACCTAACGTTGGGTAATACTCAACATATTGCTTCATTCTTCCTTCCAGCTTGATTTATTGTTTGCGGTGTTTGCGCAGGCTCTTGGCGGCAGTTATCCCAGGAGGGGTCAGGCTCTAAGCCCTATGGTCAACAAGGGGACTAATTAAGCCCAATTAAACGGGGGGGCGTTGGGTACTGTGTCCTTGCACTTTATGGGAAGTTGAGCCGGCTCCACGCTTCACTGCTCCTGAGCCCTAAAGGCAAATAGCTAAGGTTAATGTCTGAGGAGCTCTTGCTACGTGCTAACCAAGGCCAGATTTCATGTGCTCGGCATCCAGCGTCCTTCGTTAGCCACGGGCCTTTGTAGCTACGCCGTGCACCTACCCATTACTCCCAGGAGCGGCCCATAACGTGAACCGACAAAGTTATTAATTGGCATTTTGTTCAGTTTATGCGCCGTATTGACGTGAATGTGGAAGGAAACCTCTTTGCTTCAGATGAAAGGATATTATTTCTGGCCGTCCGCTTGGTTGGCCGGCTCTTTGTTGCCGTCGTGGGTCAGTTTGGAGCTCCCCTTTTCAAAAAGGACGTAATTAGGGCCGAGCTCTGGGTTGTAATCCGCAAATGCAGAAGTGCCCGGTGCTCTGTGAGCTGAATGAACTGGAACTGGGTGACTATTGCAATGCCTTGACCTTCAAACGGGGCCGGCGCAGACTTTGAAGATAAAGCATTAAAAAAAGAGGAAACTTAGGGAAATGCAATTTTCACTTTCTGGACACCCAGATGATTCGAGGATATTGGAGAGTCTGGAGCTGCGCTTAAGCTATGGAAGTTCAATTAACAGTTATTTCCTCTCGGAAGATTAAAAATGATCGGCTTACGCAGTCGATACCGCTTCTTATTACTGAAGCCTTATTATGAGCCGCCGTGCATCCTGGTTTTGCCGCCTTCTTCTTCTTTCATCATTATTATTATTTTATTATTATTATTATTATTATTATGATTTTTATTATTATATGACCAGTACATCAACATGGAGAATCCCCTGGTCCCTACACTGTATAATGATGGAATGGCATTGCTTGCATGTGCCATGCATTGATCCAGTTCACCTATAGAAACAATAGAGACTCCAACATGAGCGTTGAAGATGCCTTACGGTTCATCATGTGAAGTTCAGGCGTGACTTTAGAACTCACATCGATCGGGTGGAGCTACGTTGGAATATGCATGCTGAAGAAGCACCCAACCTGCTTGGTGGACAGCAGTGAGGCAAGACCAGGACTTTTACTAGTCGAGTCTGAGTCAAGACCAAGACTTTTAATAGTTGAGTTAGTCAAGACCAAAACTTTTAGTAGTGGAGTCTAAGACAAGACCCAGACTTTTAAAAGCCAGCCATGACCAAGACTTTCAGCAGTCGAGTCCGTGTCAAGACCAAGACTTTTAGTAGTCAAGTCTAAGACGAGACCTAGACCTTTAGCAGTGGAGTCCATGTCAAGACCAAGACTTTTAGTAGTTAAG
This sequence comes from Prochilodus magdalenae, assembly GCA_024036415.1. NCBI lineage: Eukaryota > Metazoa > Chordata > Actinopteri > Characiformes > Prochilodontidae > Prochilodus > Prochilodus magdalenae. The sequence continues at coordinate 230,146 of JAMWET010000865.1, forward strand.
CCTAAGACAAGACCAAGACTTTCAGCAGTCGAGCCAGTCAAGACCAAGACTTTCAGCAGTCGAGTCCGTGTCAAGACCAAGACTTTTAGTAGTTAAGCCTAAGACAAGACCAAGACTTTTAGAAGTGGAGTCCATGTCAAGACCAAGACTTTTAGTAGTTAAGCCTAAGACAAGACCAAGACTTTTAGAAGTGGAGTCCATGTCAAGACCAAGACTTTTAGTAGTTAAGCCTGAGACAAGACCAAGACTTTCAGCAGTCGAGCCAGTCAAGACCAAGACTTTCAGCAGTCGAGTCCGTGTCAAGACCAAGACTTTTAGTAGTCAAGTCTAAGACGAGACCAAGACCTTTAGTAGTGGAGTCCATGTCAAGACCAAGACTTTTAGTAGTTAAGCCTAAGACAAGACCAAGACTTTTAGTAGTGGAGTCCATGTCAAGACCAAGACTTTTAGTAGTTAAGCCTAAGACAAGACCAAGACTTTCAGCAGTCGAGCCAGTCAAGACCAAGACTTTCAGCAGCTGAGTCAGTCAAGATCAAGACTTTCAGTAGTTAAACCAGTCAAGACCAAGACTTTCAGCAGTCGAGTCAGTCAAGACCAAGACTTTCAGTAGTTGAGTTTGAGTCAAGACCAAGACTTTTAGGACATGAGTCAAAGGCTAGACCAACACTTTTGTCAAGACAGAGACCTAGTAGTCAAGACCAAGATTTTTAGTAGTCAAGTTCTAGTCAAATGTAAGGCAAGACCAATGCTTCTAGCAGTTGGGTCTTATTCAAAAGCAAAACTTTTAACAGTTGTGTCTGCGGCAGGATCAAGACTTTCAGTAATCAAGTCTGAGTAAAGACCAAGACTTTCAGTAATCAAGTCTGAGTAAAGACCAAGACTTTCAGTAATCAAGTCTGAGTCAAGACTAAGACTTTCAGTAATCAAGTCTGAGTCAAGACCAAGACTTTCAGTAATCAAGTCTGAGTAAAGACCAAGATTTTCAGTAATCAAGTCTGAGTAAAGACCAAGACTTTCAGTAATCAAGTCTGAGTCAAGACCAAGACTTTCAGTAATCAAGTCTGAGTAAAGACCAAGACTTTCAGTAATCAAGTCTGAGTAAAGACCAAGACTTTCAGCAGTTAAGTCCTAGGCAAAACCATGACTTTCATTAGTCCAGTCCCTAGATTTTTAGTAGTCAAGCCCGAGTCAAGACCAAGACTTTTAGTAGTGAAGTATGAGGCAAGACTAAGAATTCCGCTATTCGAGTCTGAGGCAAGACCAAGACCTTTAGTACTTAAGAGAAACAGCAGTACCAAGACTTTCAGGAGTCAAGTCTTAGTCGAATTTAAGTCAAGACCAAGGCTTTCAGTAGTTGGGTCCTAGTAATTCCTAGTCTAGAGCAAGACCAAGACAACTGGCACGCCCACGGATGCCATCACGGTTTGTGGTGAAGAACCCACTATGCCATACATACAGCTGGGAACAAACCTCTCGGGTTCAAAACTAGGTGCAGGAACCGGAGTGGAACCTGTTCCACGATGCTCTGATGAAGAAGGGGCATGCCTGTCTGCCCTGTAGTGGACTGGTGGCCTGTCCAGGGTGTTTCCTGCTTTCCCGGACCCCCACAACCCAGTGGGATAAGCAGCTCAGAAGATGAATGAATAAGTAGTTGTTATGTTCTTCTCCTTGTCATTATTATTATCATCAATCTACCCCGGCCTCGTCGGCAGTTAGCATTTATTAGTCAGAGTTATGCCGTGTTATTAATCCATAAACATGGATACGTGAGGAGAGCGGAGTCCACGGCGCCACAGATGGCAAACGAGTGCGGGCAGTAGATTTCCATAATTGAACACTGTGTCGGTTGAGAGATGCGCTGTAGGGCTGAGGGCTACGGTGTGTTTCCAGGAGAGGAATAATCACCGCGCGAGCTAAAAGGGGTCGAGGGCGATCCTCCCACTGCCGGTGCGCACTCGCGCACGCACAGACGCTCACGCAGATACGGTGTGAACATGAATAAGTGCCACAACAGCACTCCTATGATGGGAAACTTCAAAGGCAAAGCGCATTTTAATGTAACAGCTTTCAGTCACACTCGCTGGCCTCTAACAAAACGGCGCGCGTCTCTATTACAGCGCGTCCACAGCTATCAGCGAGCAGGCTGGGACTCATGCTGGGTCTGATCTCCTGTGCTAAAAATGACTATGTTTACATTTAAAGGAGTACAGCGTCGTTTCCCGGCTCAGTCTCCTTTCTGGAGGAAAACATGTTTAGAGAAGTGGGGGATATGGAAATACATCCTATAATAACCAGTGGAATGTATTTTCAGGTTATTCAGTGTGTGCAGGGTGGAAGATCTTGGCTTGTAATATGAACTTTGTGATTTATGTCATTGCTGTCCAAAGAAAAGCAAGTTCCTCCCATTTGGCAGCTTTACAGGAGAGGCCAGAAGCCTACGTTAATTCAGTGGAAGTGAATGGAACCAGACTTTTTCTCCAGCTGTTTGGAGCCATTTTCATCCTTCCTTTCATCATGATATTTGCACACAGTGTACACAGCATCACGACTACTAAAGGTATGGGTCTTAACTCGGACTCAACTACTGAAAGTCCTGGTCTTGACTCGGACTCAACTATTGAAAGTCTTAGTCTTGACTCGGACTCAACTACTGAAAGTCTTGGTCTTGACTCGGAATCAACTACTGAAAGTCTTGGTCTTGACTCTGACTTAACTAGTAAAAGTCTTGGTTATGCCTAGGACTCATCTAGTAAGAGTTGTAGTCTTGCCTCTGACTTGACTATTGAAAGTCTTGATCTTGACTCGGACTCAACTAGTAAAAGTCTGGGTCTTGACTCGGACTTAACTAGTAAAAGTCTTGGTTATGCCTAGGACTCATCTAGTAAAAGTTGTAGTCTTGCCTCTGACTTGACTGTTGAAAGTCTTGATCTTGACTCGGACTCAACTAGTAAAGGTCTTGGTCTTGACTCTGACTCAACTATTGAAAGTCTTGGTCTTGACTCGGACTCAACTAGTAAAAGTCTTGGTCTTGCCTAGGACTCATCTAGTAAAAGTTTGTCCTGCCTGTGACTTGACTACTGAAAGTCTTAGTCTTGACTCAGACTCAACTACTGAAAGTCTTAGTCTTGACTCGGACTCAACTAGTAGAAGTCTTGGTCTTGCCTAGGACTCATCTAGTAAAAGTTGTAGTCTTGCTTCTGACTTGACTACTGAAAGTCTTGATCTTGACTCGGACTCAACTAGTAAAGGTCTTGGTCTTGACTCGGACTCAACTACTGAAAGTCCTGGTCTTGACTCGGACTCAACTACTGAAAGTCTTAGTCTTGACTCGGACTCAACTACTGAAAGTCTTAGTCTTGACTCGGACTCAACTACTGAAAGTCTTGGTCTTGACTCGGAATCAACTACTGAAAGTCTTGGTCTTGACTCTGACTTAACTAGTAAAAGTCTTGGTTATGCCTAGGACTCATCTAGTAAGAGTTGTAGTCTTGCCTCTGACTTGACTATTGAAAGTCTTGATCTTGACTCGGACTCAACTAGTAAAAGTCTTGGTCTTGACTCTGACTTAACTAGTAAAAGTCTTGGTTATGCCTAGGACTCATCTAGTAAGAGTTGTAGTCTTGCCTCTGACTTGACTGTTGAAAGTCTTGATCTTGACTCGGACTCAACTAGTAAAGGTCTTGGTCTTGACTCTGACTCAACTATTGAAAGTCTTGGTCTTGACTCAGACTCAACTAGTAAAAGTCTTGGTCTTGCCTAGGACTCATCTAGTAAAAGTTTGTCCTGCCTGTGACTTGACTACTGAAAGTCTTAGTCTTGACTCAGACTCAACTACTGAAAGTCTTGATCTTGACTCGGACTCAACTAGTAAAGGTCTTGGTCTTGACTCGGACTCAACTACTGAAAGTCTTGGTCTTGACTCGGACTCAACTACTGAAAGTCTTGGTCTTGACTCGGACTCAACTACTGAAAGTCTTGGTCTTGACTCGGACTCAACTAGTAAAAGTCTTGGTCTTGCCTAGGACTCATCTAGTAAAAGTCTTGGTCTTGACTCGGACTCAACTAGTAAAAGTCTTGGTCTTGACTTGGACTCATCTAGTAAAAGTCTTGGTCTTGACTTTGACTCATCTAGTAAAAGTCTTGGTCTTGACTTGGACTCATCTAGTAAAAGTCTTGGTCTTGACTTGGACTCATCTAGTAAAAGTCTTGGTCTTGACTTTGACTCATCTAGTAAAAGTCTTGGTCTTGACTTGGACTCATCTAGTAAAAGTCTTGGTCTTGCCTCTGACTTGACTACTGAAAGTCTTAGTCTTTCCTTGGGCTCAACTAGTCCAAGATGTAGTGCACTGTGTTAGAAGGGTTTTAGGATCCAGCCCCAGTGTGGAAAGAGTGGTTGTGGTGGATCGATGCTAGATAAGACTCAAGTCCCCTGTGCGATGTTTGTGTGACAGACGGTTCATCTCGGTGCTGACCACGGTGCCTCCACACACGGATTCGTTGGGCGTCTCCACCAAGACTAAAGCGGGACTCGTCACTGAAGATGACCCGCTGCCATTCTGAGTCACTCCATGACAGTCTGGTACGACACCACTGCAGTCTTTGGTGACGGTGACGTGGTGTTAAGGACAGTCGTGGTAACGGTCTGTGTGCATGTAGTCCTGCGTGGTGCAGCCGTCTGCCAATGGTGCTGCACTAACAGGATGGCTCATAGAGGACACCGCTGCTCGCTGGATGTCTGTAATGGTGGGTCAAATAAGTACAGAGATAAGACCCATCCATGTTTTCCTCACATGTGCAGCTGAGCATGAAACCTGAATTGTTCGCATGTCTCATGATGGCAAACCTACCCACTAAGTTTCATTCCTGTTGGCTGATTGATTATGTGTAGCCTACTAGCCTACTGCTATACATCATTAGGTATACATTTACATATATCATCGCACATAACTAAACCCACTCGCTATACAGTATGTTAATATTATACTTGTGTAAGGTTGCGCTACGTCTCAGTGCTATTGTGTTGTACATTGGAACAGCTTCTGTTGTGAGACTTAACTTCCTGAGACCCGGACATTCTTGTGATTGGTAGGACCTAACAAGTATAAAAACTAAACATGGTCTTTGTACAGGAAGCTGTTTTGGTTTTAAAAAGTATCACGGTGCAGAGCAGCAGAAATGTAATGTCCTCATATGCGGAAGCTGGGGTCTCAGGAGGTTAAGAAATGGTCACCAGGTCACCAGTTCTTCAATGGTCAGGATGATGTGGGTGGTGGATCATTCTCAGCACTGTGGTGACACTGATGTGGTGGTGGTGTGTTAGTGTGTGTAGTGCTGGTGTGAGTGGATAAGACACAGCAGTGCTGGACACCTCAGTGTCACTGCTGGACTGAGAATCGTCCACCAATCAAAACTATTCAGCCAACAGCGTCCTGTGGGGCAGCGTCCCGTGGGGCAGCGTCCTGTGCCCCCTGATGAAGGACTAGAGGATGACCAACACTGCACTGTGCAGCAGCAGATGAGCTATCGTCTCTGACTGTCCATCTACAAGGTGGACCAGCAAGGTAGGAGTGTCTAATAGAGTGGACAGTGAGTGGACACAGTGTCTAAACACTCCAGCAGCACTGCTGTGTCTGATCCACTCACACCAGCACCACACACACTAACACACCACCACCACGTCAGTGTCACTGCAGTGCTGAGAATGATCCACCACCCACATAGTACCTGCTCTGTGGTGGTCCTGTGGGGGTCCTGACCATTGAAGAACAGGGTAATACAGTACACAGAGAAACAGATGGACTACAGTCTGGACCTGTACACCTACAGAGTGTCCTATATGTCCAGTGGAGCTGATGAATGGACAGTGGGTGTAGATACAGAGAGGTGGATCTAATGAAGAGATCCTCTGATGGGTTATTTTGAGAAAGATGCACACAGGTGAATAACTTCATTGAAACAACTGCTGAAGTGTCTCTCTGTGGCGCCCCCTGTCAAGACTTTGGAGTACTACAAGCTTCCTAACACAGGCTACAAGCCTCCCCCAGTTTACCATGTGTTTGATTTTATGGTTGACGGTATATAAGCTCTGTCTCTGTAATGAGCCTAGGAAGTCATGGTGAAGTCATGCCTGCTGTCAATCAACCCAGTATACAATACAGGCTATCTACATCCCCCCATTTGCTGGTCAGCTTGTGGTAGGACCCACCCGTGCACTGTGGCTCCCGGGCACTGTTGTTGATCATCATGATAATGCCATCAGATATCTTGACAGTGCTATAGAGTAGCTCAGGGCTCCAAACCCCAGAACGAGTGATTGGGCAGCCTAAGCTGCAAAAAATGAATAGGAGTCTATGGAAGGAACGAGGGATGAGTAATCCACACATAGTCGAGTGCAGGGTCAGTATGGCTGCGGATTAGAGGTTGGGGATCTGCCCTGAGGAGGGAGTACATGCAGTTTGGTGGTTGTGGGGTAAAGGAGACAGAAGGGTTTGAATGGGGGAGAAAATGAATGGGACTCTATGGGGGGGTGGGTGGAGAAAAAAAGACGAGTGCGGATAAGACCAACATTGAATTCGTGTTTAGACGTCTATCCTGAGCTAGTGTATGTGAAGCGGTGTCGGTCGGGTGAGCACAAGTACAGAAGATGGCGTGTACTTTTCTATCTCTTTCGTTCTTAATCGGGAAAAATTCGGAATTTTAGGAACTTACTATGAAAATCGATCAGACAGAACCTTCCGGACATTCCCAAACTCTTTTACTGTGGAACCATTCTGCTGTAATACGTGCAGAATGTGGTTCATTGTCCAGCTGAGATAAACGAGCTTTCCTGAAAACGACGTTGTCTGGATGCATACGGAGCATGTGTTGATCCAAAACCCGTATATATATATATATATCCTGTTGAGCATTAATGGACTCTTTACCCTGGAGCGTGCAGCGTCCGTGATTTCCGAAAAGGAAGTTAAATTATGATTCTGCAGGACACCGCTAAGTATGCAAAATTACAAAATTGCTAGCTTGGCTAATTTTGGGAACCAGAAACCGGAATAATGCTCTTGCCGGAATGCCCATGCCATAACATGCTGGTTGGGTGTTACAGTAAGAAGTGTCCCACCATCAGCTGATGGGAACAGTGACAGCTCCAAACATTATGCAAAACTTTTATTTTCTTTTTAATGTCATTTTTTGAATACTTTTATTAAAATTAGCATGTTTTTCTCCATCTAACATTCACTATGCAAACCAGGGCCGTATACACAGACAGGTAATCCAGACAACGACCAACAGAAGCTTTCAAATTCCAAATATCCAGAAGTTGGGACGGATTTCTAAATATATTATCATTTTTTATTATTAATTCTAAGAAACTGTGGTGAACTTTAATAACCTACATTTTGACTCTGCTGGACACTTTTCCAGTTTGCCTCAGTCCATCTTAAATGAGTTCGGGCCCAGAGAAAGCGGCGGCCTAGTTGATGACTTGCCAGCATCCAGCCAGTAATGCACACTTTAACGTTCGTTAACTAATTCGAATGTACGTTTCAAGGATGCTAAGTCATGGACAGTATTCCCAACAGGGCTAATTTTGGGAATTAAATTCTGGAATTGTGCTCCAGAATAAACAGCCATTTGGGGGCCAATAGAGCTGACTCTCGATCGTAAGCGGGGTCATTGTGCAGCCTAAGCTTGCTGCTAGCCATGTTGCTAAGGATGTGCTAAAAATGAATAGGAGTCTATGGGAGGAACAAGGGATGAGTAAACAACACATAGTCGAGTGAGGGTCAGTATGGCTGTGGATTAGAGTTTGGGGATCTGCCCTGAGGGAGTAGCAGTCTGGTGGCTGTAGGTTAAAGGAGAGAGTAGGGTTTGAGTGGGTGTCAAAGTGAATGGGACTCTATGGGAGGAATGTGCTGGGACAGGTAGACTCACTGATGTGCCCATATGGTAACATGCTGGTTGACCAACAGAAGTTTCAGCTACCAAATATCCAGAAGTTGGGACGTATTTCTAAATAAATTATCATTTTTTATTATTTATTCTAAGAAATTTTTGTGAACTATAATAACCAACCAAATTATTCAAATGTGAAAATTGTTGGTGTCCAGTTTTTGCAGATTTTCACTTTTATAATATCATTTGAACACAGCATGTTTACACTGGGAGTTTACACTGGTTGAATGAACCAACAGAAAAGGTCCAAAACTGCTTGGGGGGAAAAAGTCTGGTTCCATTGACCTATTGACCCATTGACCTAAGCTGCCATTTTGGAGACATATGGAATGTATATTTATTTGTTTAATGGGAATTAGATAAACCATAACAGAGACAGAGATTTGGTGGAAGGCTATTCAAGTAAATATACATGGGTGTTTTGAAATTTGGGGACCAGAAAGTTATGCATATAGTTTCAGGATTGTCATGCACATTTATGAGAGAAGAACAGAAATTCTACATATTCCATCACTGCAAGCCAAAAAGTACATTGAACTGGATTAAAATTACACAAGTCCCCGCTGGGTATGCAGGTATCAGTATTCCAGCTGTGCCTCTGTAGCTTTAGGAATACGAACAGGCCTCCTTCAGTAGCGAAACGTCTCCCATATAACTCGTTTGAAATTCTGCCTTATAAAAAACAAAAATTTCTCTATTCATAACCTTGCAGATAAACGGATTATCGATCTTGCTGTGAATGAGGTATGAAGGTCCGTGGTTATATCTCAGTGAGGATCTACTCCAACTCAAAGGAGGTAGCGGAATAGCTTTACACACCTTCCTATAATAATGGTGGCTGTAGGGTAAAGGAGACCATAGGGTGGAATGGGGATGAAAGTGAATGGGAGTCTATGTTATGAAGGTATCCGGAGGAAGACCAACAGACGAGTGCGGGTCAGGCCAACGTTGAATTTGTGCTCGGGGGTCTTCACGGAGATAGTGTGTGTGAAACGGTGTCTAATGGTAGATGGGCGTGTTCTTTTCCACCCCATTCATTCTTAATGGGGAAAGAAATTATTTAATTTAATAAGGATAAGTCGGATCGAATAGCACTATACAAGCACACCATTCCCAATCAGACTGAACATTCCAGACTTACAGATACAGAATATAACAGAATGATAAACCTGGCGAAGCACTGTAAAGGCAATCCTAATTTTATGGAAAATAAAATTTCCATAAAATTTTTTACACTATATTCTGTATTTTTAAACTGCATATAAATCTTTAAAATTATGGACGTGATCTGTAAAGTAACACCCCTATGTTATTTAAAATAACATCACTGTATCAACAAATTATATGTAATTCATTTATATGTAAAATTGCAATAATATTTTTTCGGCTGTCTGAAATTCCTTCCCAATTTATGTAAAATGACAACAATTTAATTATACAGGCCGCCCATCATTCATTTAGTTATAACTCCATATTAACAATGAAATGCTTGTCCTTTATTTTTTATTTCTACATGATAAAAAAATTGTCAAATAACTGGCAGCAGAAGAAACAAAACAAACCTGTAAATACGGCAAATATCCTAATTAAGAAAAGTTCAAAGACCATTAATTTGAACTTTTAGTGCTATCACTTTAATAAAAGTTTTTGATCATAATACAGAAATAAATCTGTAAAATAATATTTTTTAAAACTTTCTGTAAATTTCTGGTTTTTCTACTTTTTTGAGATAGGATATTTCACTTATATTATACATTTCATGTTTTACATCTGCAGAACATTTAGTGCTATCACTTTATTAAAAGTTTTTGATCATAACAATTCAGAAATTATTCTGTAAAATTATTATTTTTTTAATTTTCTGTAAATTTCTAGTTTTTCTACTTTTTTGAATTAGGATATTATATATGTTTCATTTCGTACATCTGCAGAATGTTTAGTGCTATCACTTTATTAAAAGTTTTTGATCATAATACAGAAATAAATCTGTAAAATGATAATTTTTTAAATGTTCTGTAAATTTCTGTTTTTTCTACTTTTTTGAGATAGGATATTTCACTTTTATTGTACATTTCACGTTTTACATCTGCAGAACGTTTAGTGCTATCACTTTATTAAAAGTTTTTGATCATAATAATACAGAAATAAATCTTTGAAAAAAAAAATTAATTTTCTGTAAATTTTTTGTTTTTCAATTTTTTTGAATTTGGATATTTCACTTTTATTACATGTTTCTTTTTTACATCTGCAGAACGTTTAGTGCTATAATTTTATTAAACGATTATTTTTGATCATAATAATTCAGAAATAAATCTGGGGGGTTTTTTCGAAATTTTTCTGTAAATTTTTTGTTTTTGTTTTTGTTTTAAAAGTAGAATGTTTCGTTTTTATTTTATGTTATTGTTTGGCAGTACGTTTTGCTTTTTCAAAGCGAAAGTACCATCCGCACAGCTGCATGTATATGTGTGTGGTATACACATATTGTGTTTGTGTTTATATATTTATGTTTATATATACAGTTAAAAGTGCTATAGGAGTGTCTAACCCGCATACTACTCCTATACTACTCACACTACACTACTGAACGGAGTTTGTTAGGGTGGTGTACTGGTGTTAGTGTGTGGTTTACGGTCACTGGGAGCTGCCTCAACACAGTGCGGGCGCTGGACGCCAAACAAAGAATTAAGTCTTTCTCCTCTTCACTGTGTGTGTGTGTGTGTGTGGCTGTGTGTGTGTGTGTGTGTGTGTGTGTGTGTGTGTGTGTGGGGCTGTGTGTGTGTGTGTGGCTGTGTGTGTTGGGAGGGAGGGGGGTGTCTCTCCGTCGTGTTCGCTGCATGCTCACAGCAGGCGAGCCAGTCAGTGTGAGCTGCGCGGCGCCTCGGACGGAGTCGTCCCCACTCGAGGAAGAGGAAGCGAGCGGAGCGGAGCGGAGGGGAACGCCGCGCCGCGCGGACTGGATCTGTACCGTTTCTCGCGCACGGTTCGAAGGCGACGCGATGCGTCCCGAGGCGAGCTGTGTGAGCTTGTGCCCGTGACCCTCCCCGGTCCGTCCGTCCGTCCGTCTTTATGGAGGCAAAAGAGAAAGAGCCAAGCGAAGTAGTAGCCTACCGCCCCCCTCGCTCTCCCCACCCCTCCACCCTCTCTCTGCTCTGGAGCCCGATGTCTGAGCGATGGTAACGCATGACCGAGGCGGGAGGGACCATGGCTGAGCGGGCCAGCAAATTCCTGCTGATCGTGGTGGGGTCCGTGTTCTTCATGCTGATCCTCTACCAGTACGTGGCCCCCGGCGTGATCGGCTTCGGCTCCCCGCACGGCTACCTGGGCGAGGAGGACATGACCATGTTCCCCACCCCGGACCCGCACTACGTGAAGAAGTACTACTTCCCCGTCAGGGACCTGGAGCGAAGCGTGGACTTCGAGATCAAGGGCGAGGACGTGATCGTCTTCCTACACATCCAGAAGACCGGCGGCACCACGTTCGGACGCCACCTGGTGCAGAACGTACGGCTGGAGGTGCCGTGCGACTGCCGCCCCGGCCAGAAGAAGTGCACTTGCTACCGGCCGAACCGAAAGGAGACGTGGCTCTTCTCGCGCTTCTCCACGGGCTGGAGCTGCGGGCTGCACGCGGACTGGACCGAGCTCACCAACTGTGTGCCGGGGGTCCTCAACAAGAAGGAGAGCAAGAGCAAGAAGCTGAGGTAGGCTGCTGCTCCTCTCCAGAAGTTGCTGGTGGAGTTGCTGGTGGTGTCCAGCAGGCTCTGATGGTGTTTGGTGTGTGTCCTGGTGGGCTGATATCGCGGTGTAGAGGGTTGGAATGGCTGAACAGGTGGGACTCTGGGTTCCGCACCCGTTCCTAAGGAAGGTGTCCTACAGGAAACTGGTGGTCTCTAATGGTGACCATCAGGCTGTAAAGCTAATAGGTCTGATGGTGGGAAAGGGGCTGAATGAGTGATTTAGAAAGTGGCTGAGATTGTCTTGGTCTTGATCTCAGTAAGGAAATGAAATCATTCTCCACCTCCGTTAAGCAACACCACCACCACCAACAACAACAGAAGTGGCTCACTGTGAGACAAAGACATTTCCTGTCTAAGCTCCATGAACAGGACAGCCTCAGCTATAGCTAGACGTTCAGCTGTCCATATAACATATCTATAACATATTTATAAAGACGGTATGTTTATATATAGCATATTTACATAGCATACCTATATAACATATCTATAACACATCGACACATAGCATATATACATGTTATAATGCATTTATATGTAGCTTACCTATATAACATAGCTATAACATATCGATATAGAGCATATATACATACCTACATGTAGCATATACATATTTATATTAGCATGCCTATATAACATATCTATAACATATTTATAAAGACGGTATATTTATATATAACAATTATATTAGCATGCCTATATAACTTATCAATAACATAACGACATGTAGCATATATACATGTTATAATGCATTTATATGTAGCTTACCTATATAACATAGCTATAACATATCGATATAGAGCATATATACATACCTACATGTAGCATATACATATTTATATTAGCATGCCTATATAACATATCTATAACATATTTATAAAGATGGTATATTTATATATAACAATTATATTAGTATGCCTATATAACTTATCTATAACATAACGACATGTAGCATATATACATATTATAATGCATTTATATGTAGCATACCTATATAACATAGCTATGACATATCGATATATAGCATATATACATATAGAACATACCTACATGTAGCATGTACATATCTATATTAGCAGGTATATATAACATATCTATAACACACCGACATGTAGCATATATACACGTTATAATATTTTTTTATGTAGCTTACCTATATAACATATCTATAACATATTTATAAAGACGGTATTGTTATATATAGCACATTAGCATGCCTATATAACATATCTATAACACACCGACCTGTAGCATATATACATATGTTATAATACATTTATATGTAGCATGCCTATATAACATATCTATGACATCGATATAGAGCATATATACATATAGAACATACCTACATGTAGCATATACATATCTGTATTAGCATGCCTATATAACATATCTATGACACACCGACCTGTAGCATATATACATGTTATATTTATATGTAGCATACCTATATAACATATCTGACATATCGATATATGGCATATATACATATAGAACATACCTACAGGTAGCATATATCTATATTAGCATGCCTATATAACATATCTATAACACATCTGTATTAGCATGCCTATACAGCATGTGTAACACCTGTATATAGCATATGTACATGTATAATATATCCATATGTAGCATTAGGATGCCTATATAACATCTATTACATGTTTAAATTCAACAAATAGTATAATAGTGTATATATAATGCATATATTAATATTTAGATATTTATATACGTGTGTATATATGTATAACATCTGTATATTAATAGGTCATAAATGTGTTATATAGGCATGCTAATATATATTATACACAGCTTATATACATTTATATAGCATTTATGTAGCATGCTCATATATATCTGTATTAGCGTGTCTATAAAACATCTATAACACATTTATATACAGCATGGCTATATAACATCTATAGCTCTAGCTATAACTTGATGTTTTGTGCTGGAGATAAACATACACAGAGATCCATCCCGTGCCGCTACGTCACCTGGACTGCTTTGTTTTGGTGCCGCGGGCCTTTAATCAGCTCATGGCTCACACGTGTACAGCTCTGCACCACCCAGTCTTTACACTGTAGCATCCACCCAACCTCGACCAGCCTCGTCCAGCCGAGCCCCCTGCTGAGCGAGCGCCGGACAGGAAGGCATAGAAGAACCTAAAGACGAGAAAAGAGTCAGTGCTCGTCATCATACGGGCCGCGACATGCCGAGATCGGCAGCCGTCTTTTGTTTGGTCTGCTCTCTGGAAAGTTCGCGCTGTCAACACTCACTGGCAGTTTAACCACAAGAGCTGATCCCCCGCTTTCGCTTTGAAAGGCTCCACCTGACAGCCGGGCTTCTACTTCCACAAACATGACACAGCAGTGTCTTCAGCACAGCCGTTAGTCACAGATGCTCAGGGTGCGGGTACGCTGTAAGTCATTGGTCGAACAATTAGCCGGCATCGTGTCAAGAACTGCGTGCTGCTGCTCGGCGGCTGCTAGCTTACATTTGCTGCGGAAGGGAAAATCCGAGTTCCGAGTGGTTTGATGTGTGGTAGTGAGGAACCTACAGACACTGCTGCACTAACAGTGGAGGTGAATGGAACCAGGCGTCCTACCGCACATATGCAGCCATTACATTCACCCTCGGTGAACCTCCACGTCTCCTGGGTGTGTGTATGTAAAGAGGAAGATGGGGAAGTAGTGGGAAATCAGAGAGAGACAGTTTTCCAGGCCTTTTGGCCTCGCATGTGTCCCTCCGCCATAGTGGGCCCTGTAATGAGAGCCAGCTGGGAAGTTTGGGATGCTGGTACTGATCACCAGCATGGTCACATGACCATGTATTCATATTTAACCCATGTGATAACCTCCTGCAAGGGAGCGTTTAGAGGTGGACAGACGTCTGGTTCCGCTCACCGCATGGGGCCGCTCAGACCCATGCCGGACCACTGGGAATGAGTGGATAGAATTCCGCTTCAAATTCTATAGGTGGGCATCGAATATGAGCTGGACGTTTTCCTGGGAACGGTAAATAACCAGCCCGGTGTCTTTTCCTACTGTCCTTCCCGGAAGAAGCGGGATCGCAGCTTCTCCGTCGGGTTTCCAGCCGTCCGTATTTTTCCTTATGAGGATAAACCACGCAGGATGCTCATGTTTTATCCCGCGTCGGAATCACACAGGCCCTAATTCCGGTTGATTCCTTGGAAACGTGATAACTAAACAGAGGCAAAATCAGAAGGACTTAAAGACGGGAAAAGAGTCAGTGCTCGTCATCAATTCCGGCACAGGCCCTAATTCCGGTTGATTCCTTGGAAACGCGAGAACTAAACAAGCCTGTAGAGTGAAAGCATTCGTCATTCCGTAACACCACAAAGTGTTTACCGGGCTCATGTATGTGATGCACGCTGTGACTCATGTTTCAGACAGCTGTAGTGATGGTTCAGGGAAACGAGGCATGCAGGAACACATCCAGGCTTCCCCCGCCCCCTTTCCCACTCTTTTGCCATGCTCCTCTCCTGGAATGTCGCCATTCCATGGTATTGCTGATCAGCATTGCATCGCAGAAACCCTCCCACCGTGAGCTCCGTAGCTGCGTCAGGGTGCCGTTTAGGCCTGGACCTAAAAGGCCGGTGGGCTACGGGGCCGGGCTGATGGAAATTGGGCATTTCATGGATGGTTATGTCCAATCCGGGTGGGTGGACCGGGATGGGCTTGGCTTGGCTGGGATGGGGATGAAGTGTGAAAGCCAGCTCGAGAGGCCTAATGCCTTGGCAGAGCATATCAGTCAGGTCTTGGAGCGTGAGCTGCTCTGCCAGGAGAGCGTGCTGTTACTGGCAGCGTGCATCATGAGCGTCCCGGAGACAGCCGGGCAGGGAAGACCGCGCCGGATCTGGAACTGGTAGATCAGGTGCGGAAGTTACTATGGGTCAATTATGACATGACGTGAAGTGCACATGGCCTCTGGTCTCCGAGGTTTGTAGGATTGACCGTGTGGTGTTCCTGTGAAGTAGGCGTGACGTTATCGTTATCACTGTGGGATAAGATATGTGGGAACATGCCATAAACACGGACCCGAACAAAAAGCCTTTGTGTAAACTACGTTATCTGATTGGACGTCAGCCCTTTTATGGCATTAGCTGCCTTCAAGAGCTCATTATAGCCAACTTTGAATAAACAGGTAATCGATATACTCACAAGGCCTTTAAACACACCTCCAGGCTCAGTAGCACAGGCTAGACGTCTCGGTATGGCGCTGTAGAGGTTCCTAATGGAGTCCTGTGATAACCCATCCCATGCAGCTTGAACATCCTCACACAGTTCCTGCAGATGGTGCGGTAGGGTGGAGGTGGAGTGACACCAAGCCTTCTGGACGTGTGACGACAAATCGTTCATCTTGGTGCTGACCACGGTGCCTCCACACACGGATTCGTTGGGCGTCTCCACCAAGACTAAAGCGGGACTCTGCCATCATACCAAAGATGACCAGCTGCCATTCTGAGTCACTCCATGGCAGTCTGGTACGACACCACTGCAGTCTTTGGTGACGGTGACGTGGTGTTAAGGACAGTCGTGGTAACGGTCTGTGTGCATGTAGTCCTGCGTGGTGCAGCCGTCTGCCGATGGTGGACATTTGCTGGATGTCTGCAATGGTGGCTGTTGGGTCAGTCAGGTACAGAGATGAGGCCCGTCCATGCCCGTCACATGCAGCCGAGCTTGAAACTCGAATCAGTGCCATGTCTCATGATGTCAAACCCTCCCACCAAGTTTCATTCCTGGGGGTGAATACTTTACTCAGTGGTGTGGGGATTTTATCGTTATCATGATCAATTATTTATCAATATGCTTTTCCGAGCGTATCGTAGATATACTCCAGACATAAACAAACAAAAAAAAATTGGTTGAAAAGTGAGTGCATTTATTCAACATTAAGAACTATTATTATTATTATTATTATTATTATTATTATGGTATTTTTGCATGTGGCTCTACCGGCCCTATTTTGTCTATACCAACTAACTCAGTTTTAGAAAACAAAAAAATTGTGATTCATATTATGTTATAAAAATGCTGTGGGCTATTGCGATATGCTACTTTTGGCCATATCCAGGATTCCCATGGCTCACGGAATTTCTGGAATATTCTGGCATTTTATCAGACGGTTTCAGACATGGAAAATTCAGGGAATTTTTTGGGCCTAGTCATGGAATATCAAGGAATTTTTGTTTTTGCATCTTTACATTTTTAATCACTCTTTTTGAAAAGACTCGGTTTGGTTGTTATGGTTCCTTGCTCACCAATAACTGGCGATCTGTTCAGTCAAGATACACAGACTCCAGAATTAACCAGCCAAAACTCTACGTCTTGTTTGGTTATTCGTCTGTATAGTCCCTGAAAGTCTGGGAATCATGACATTCGAGTGGGAACCCGGCATATTGCCCAGCCGGAATTGTGTTCCTGGTGGTGAGCCTCTTGGTTAATATGGTGCTGCTCTTCTGCTAGTGCTTCTTTCCAAACATCCAAAAACACTGAACATCCCGATGCACATAGTGTTAGGTGTGAACGTCCCCACTCCAGACGGCTGTCGGTAACTTTCCGTGGAATACCGCAGTTTGTAAGTGCAAAACTAAAACTGCGGTTCTTCCGGACGGCCTTCCGGAACTGGTGTGCGATTTGGAGTGAGAACTGGATTAATCTCCTGCTCTTTAATGGCTTTTATGGCAGCTGCAGTAACTCATTATGATCATCATAAAGTCCGCAGTAAAGACTCGATTATCTGCATGTCCCTGGGGTAATCTGGGTGATATCCTACCCCTCCGCACACTCACTCGCACTCGTACTCACACGGAGTGCTTTAGTTCACAGCATGGCTCAACCAGAAATAGAACAGCAGTGGTTCTTGAAGAAAGTGTCAGTGTGGGTTAGCGTCCTAGCCTCCTGCAGCCGAGACTGGGACGGACTGAGGTGGCAGCAGACAGATGGCAGTAGTAATGGCATCTGAAACGTGGGGTCAGGCAGTCGTGGGTATCTGCTCGGCATGCCGGTAATGTGCCGGAGAAAAAGAGCTTGAAGGAATGGATCTGTTCAAAAATGAATACGTGGCCATTTCTCTGTTCTAACCAGGGCTGGGCGATGTGACGATATGGCGATATATCATTATCATGATGAATCATATCACGATATAATACAATAAGCTTTTCAGTATGCTCGTCACTACTAGTGGAACACTGACCAGCTGACCGTGTTTCATTATAGCACCACATTAGTCCAGTTTAAGTGCATTTAAACACATTTAAATAGTCACCTTGTGTGTTTAAGGTGGTAGTAACATCAGGCTCCTGCAGAGGGCGCTGCACGAGGATGATGGGGCTATTAATACCTGCAGGGAGTGAGTGACGGGGTCCATAGATGGAAAAGAGGTCCTACAAGGCAGGGAATGTCTTGTTCCATGTGTGGAAAACGCTCCAGAGCAGATGTTAATGATTGGCTTAAAGGAGTGGCTGCATGTGGGCGTGGCCAAAGACCATAGTGTAAAGGAAGTAGCTGAATCTGCAGGTGTATGGAAGCATACGGTCATTAGGGTCTACCAGCAGTGGATAAAATCCCAGTCTAGACTTAACAACCACCTGGGATACAATAGCAAGGGCTTAGTTAACACATAAGATACCATAGCAACCTCATAGCAACACCAGAGCCACTATTTGCGATGTCATAACAGCAACCTAGGAACCATCTAGGATACCATAACAACTGCCTGGCAACTACATATAATACTTTAGTAACTACTTAGCATGGTCATTGCAACCATAGCAAACACCTGGGATACCATGGAAGATATCTAGGAACCAACTGCGATACCACAGCAACTACCTAGCATCAGCTTAGCACTTGAAGTACCATCACAAACTTATAACAACACCATAGCAACCACCTGGGATACTATAGCAGCTACCCAGCAGCGCTTTAGTAAGCACCTAAGAACTCATTGCAAGCACACAGCAACACCATAGCAACCACCTGGGATACCATAGCAGCTACCTAGGATACCGTAACGACTGCCTAGCAACACCCTAACAACCAGTCTTGAATGATTATATTGACTCTACATAATTTTACAGAAGCACAACTTTTCCAGTCCTGATTATTTTATTATTATTATTATTATTATTATTATTATTAATAATAATAATAATAATACTAGTGGTAGTATTCCTGCTCTGTTTACACCAAATTCCTTCCATTTGCTGGATTACATCCCAACCAGGATTATCCCGCTGAACCGTGATTGGTTGATATCCTCACACCCTGCAGTAAACGCACTGTGATTGGTCAGATTCCTCATTTGCATATTTCAGTCTGTTGTGATATCAGTACCTAACGACCAATAGCCGAGTAATTAGCATCGTTCTAAAGGGCCTCCTGGAGGCACATGCCATGGATCCGAACCTGAACGCTCGCCCTGAACGCTCCTCTCCGTCAGCAGGGCCTTCACTTCAGCCTGTATCGTCCCCCACCTCAAACGCGCCGCCGCTGTCCACCCCGGCACCAGCCCTGTCTGCAGCCCCTAGCAGCAGACTGTTTGCGTCAACCGTGCTAGACAGCTGCTTGACTGAACAATGGCCCGGCAAACAGCGC
This sequence comes from Prochilodus magdalenae, assembly GCA_024036415.1. Taxonomy (NCBI): domain Eukaryota; kingdom Metazoa; phylum Chordata; class Actinopteri; order Characiformes; family Prochilodontidae; genus Prochilodus; species Prochilodus magdalenae. Next base: position 249,449 of record JAMWET010000865.1, read on the forward strand.
TACTCCTCAGGCTCCCTCCACCCTTATTTTGACGGCCCAGCGTTTGTTTGGGCTGATTAGAATGCGCCGAGGCTTTTCCCACACGTCTCTGATTCCTGAACTGCCCGGCTGTGATGAAGAGACGTGCTGGGTTGTCACAGATCTGGGCTGGACACAGTGGTGGCACTGAGGCAGACAGTGGGGCTTTTGAGCTAAATTTGGCCCTGAACCTCTTCAGGCAGCCGTTCTTGGATATGAAGTCTATTTAAGACCTGGTCCAACACCTAAGCTGTTAGGGAAGGGCTTATCCTGAAGGAGAAGGATGGGAATCGATATGTTAGTGTTTCAATCCGGTTACTGAACGTCGAAAGCCAAAACAGTCTGTATCGATCAGACTAATGTTGATCGTGTGTGCATTCTGGAGGATGGGGCTGCCACCGTTTGGTTAATTGGTAATTGTTTCAATGATTGTTTTTTTTGTTTTTTTTTTTACCCGGTTCCAATCCAATCCTGGGAAAATGAAAGTTGATTCCGATCGGTAAACTCAGAATCCCTTATCTCATCTAGCTGCACATTAGCTTGAATGAGTAGACCGGAGGGATCAATACTAAGGTATCAATACTTCAGGATCTGATGTTTTCTTTTGAGAGTCGGCAGTCAGGTCAATTAGAATAGCCATTAAGTGTGTGTTCCCAATTCCTAAATTGGGAAAGCCTAAAATTTCCAGAACATGCCTACTGGTCCCCATCCACTTGGCTTTTGTGGTCAGGACGATGATGTTCTCCAGAACATCTGTGATGCATTCAGGCCTGAGTAGACTTAGGGTAGCTTCAGCAACTGGGAGAACTCTCCACAAGTGTCCGGAATTTATTCTAGAACTTTGGAGAACTGTTTAGAACATCCTAGAACTGTCTGGGACTGTCCAGTTGTGTACATACGGTATACATAAAATCCGAAACTACAGAACGTGGATAAATCCAGCTGTTATACATACCCTATTGACCTATAAGACCCCAAAATGACCTTCATGGTGCAATGCCAAGGTCAGTAGCCCTTGCACAAAAATCGGTTGGGCTGGTTCGGTTTACCAGATGGTGTAAAACCATGAAATTGCATTATTAATAAATTCACAAACTATAAGTACATGTAAACCGCCAGAGTTCAGGAGCCAATGGGTGTCCCATGGCTGTCCTAACCCTTTTCCCGCACACCCAACTTTCCCAAAGCTCCTAGTTCCCCTATGGGGTCCTTATCTGTGGTGCTTTTCCACTATACGGTACAGTTTGACTCGCCTCAGCTTGACTCTACTTGCCTTCGGTAGCAGCTACTTCATTTTCCACCTCGGACAGACTGTAGTATCCCCTCAGTGGAGCTGGTCTCCATGGCTGCGCCATGTTAACCGATACCGTGCAGTGGAAAAACCGTCCTTGGAACTCAGTGAACGGAGGCTAGCAACCAAGCGAACGCTAACTTAGCAAGAATGAGCCTCTGTTTTGGATTTCCTCAGGATATGATGGATCTTCCATCCTTCCGGACAGGGCTGTTTACGCTATAATAGAACTTGGGTTATTTACGCAGGTCAAATTAGAGCAAGGTCTATAGAGAAGTGGGAGCTAGGCGCTAGGGGTCCACTCACACCAGGCGATTATTCGGGTTTTCACTCGATTACCAAACAGCTCTTGTGCCGCTTCATTCTGCTCGGGTGTCGTACAAGGCAGCCGAGTATAGTGGAAGTATAGGGTAGTGGTTAAAAGGCCATTTGGATAGTCAAATATTCTATTGATTATTGGGGCGAATAGTCGATTATTCTAATTATTAACTGATTAATTAACAAAATTCTTAAGTCTCTGCCACCTTTTCCATTCACAGGTCATTACTGAAATCTTTATTGTATTGACGTCACATCAACTAATTACCCGTTAAAGCTGCCAACTGATTTGGCCGTCGATTTCAGGTGGCTGGGTCGATTAATCGTTGACGCCCTAGGAACCCCTGGGAAACACCAGTAGTAAATATGTTACGCAACTAATCAGGATAATCAGGATGCTCATAAAACACAGTGAGTGCTTGCACAATACGTGCACTCGGGTTTGTTTGGAGACTCATTTGCATATTGCCGTGTTCAGCGATACCGCAACTACACAGGGTTGTACCGTGATGATGACTAATGCGGCTACTGCTACGTATAAAGATAAGACCTCCATAGACTCAAACCCGAACCTTGAGCGTCCTGTTATTCATACAGGCCATGCCTAGCAGCACCCGCGGTTCGCATGCGGAGCTCTATCCGTATTAAAACACGGGAGTATTAAAGGCCGGGAGGCTGACGGTGTAGGGGGTCAGGAGAGCACGGGGATCAAGGCTTATAAATAGCTCCTCAATGGGCGAATCCTCCTTGGCATGCTGGTGTAGTCATGGAAAAGGTGCATCCCGGTGGTAATAATAGCAGCGCTGGGCTGTAGGACGTGATTTAATGCAAGGCCTAAGGACAGACCAGCCCACGTGGGCTCGGAGCGCGCTAAGCCCTTAACTGCCTGTCTGCGGAGACAAACGAGGAGCAAGTTCTCTCCGGCTTTCCTTCCCTTTTCGCACTTTCGGCCCCTCGCTGTGACTCTGGCGTTCTGTTTCCCGGGAGCCATTACCTCCACTGTCACCTTTATTCTGGCCTAATAACGTCACAGTGCTTCATCGGAACGGGGCTGCGCGTTTAGGATGCTTTTCGGAATGATCCCCGCCTCGTCAGAGGTTTCGATTGTATCATCCTTCCGAAGCTTCAGCGGGAAACACAGACTGGTTAGCGTTGGTTGCTAACAGTTAATGCTTTCATTTGACGTCACGGGCCTGGAACATTAGGCACAGGGTGGGACGAGAAGTGGGGAAGGGGGACAGTCATGCTTGGGCATGGGACAAGGTGACCTATTTTGATGGTCGAATCGCTACGTTAGCAAATAATTATTATGTGGCTACCGGCCTTTAAATGTAGGTTGAGAATTTTTATTTTATTGTTTTTTGTGCTTTCCATTTTAAGTTCGATTATTCATATAGATTATCCATATAGGTTCAGTCAATGGGGAAAAACAACACGAATTATTTTTTTTTTTTATATATATATATATATATATATATATTTATTTATTTATTAGCAAGTTAATTATATATAATTAACTATATATAATGATATATATATAGTTAATTATTTATATATATATATATATATATATATATATATATATATATATATATATATATATATATATATATATATCTCCTCTGATCTCTAAACAACAACAAAACGACAATAATAATTTTATATATATTTTAATGTTAATAGCAATAATAATAATAATAATAATAATAAAATTAAGAGTAATAATAACAAAACAACAATAATAATAAAAACAATATAATATAATATAATAGTAGATATTTTATGCTTTTGGTATTTAAAGTATATTTGTGCATTTAGTGTATTTATTTATTTATTTTATTTTTTAATCTGTTGAGTTTAGTCCCTTTTATTGAGATATAGATCTAATGAAAACAACAACTGTATGGCTCTTTATCTGTTTTTCCACCATATGGTAGAGCTTCACCTGACTCAACTCCGCTCTCTCCACCTTCGGCAGCAGCTACTTCATTTTCCACCTCAGATAGACTATAGTGTCCCCTCAGTGGAGCTGGTCTTCATGGCGGCGCCACGTTAGCCGGTACCGTGCAGTGGAAAAAACTCTTGAGTCATTGGAACTCAGTGGCCGTGAGCTAACAACCAAGCGAACGCTAACCTAGCAAGAATGAGCCTCTGCCTTGTATTTCCTCAGGATATGATGGAAGATTTTCCGACAGGCTGTTTACACTAGATATATTAGAACCGGGGTTATTTACGCAGGTCATATTAGGGTAAGGATCTATACTGAAGTGGTCCTGGGGGTCTACTCCCACCAGGCCATTACTGGATTTGGAATCACTGCTCCGATCTGCATGGGAGCCGTACAGGGCAGCAAAAGGAGCTCTAGCACCTCTAGAGGGCAGCAGTGAGCAATGTTTGTTTATTTGAGCTGGAGTGGGGAGTGGCTAAATCTGAACATCTGGAAAGCAGAGCCGATCAGCACATCTGCCCAGCTGGTAATAGCCATAATTTGTATGGTGACTGATCATTGGCTCTGTAATTTGATTGCACCAGGCCCAGTAATAAGCCCTGTCTACCCCACAGCCCGTAGATGTGTAGGTGTGGGGGAGAGCGAGGAGGAGGGAAAGAATAAAGAGGGCTGTGATCATGTGGAGGAGGATTTTTTTGGGGGGAGTTGGATTGAATTAGAAGTTTGTGAATTTTGTGTGAGCTGAGTTTAATTCAGCCGGAGCCCCTCGGACACACTTTGACAGTAATTGGGGGGACTTTTCACCGACCCTGTCTGGCAGCGGAGCATGAACTGGAACTGCCTTACTGATATCGCGCCATTACCGTGTCCCGGAAAGAACCGGATTGAGAGGAGAGGAATGCTGAGCGCGGCCTAATTTGTGAAATCGAGAATTATTGAAGCAGCCTACTTTACCAACCTGCGACCACCCACTGCTTCCAAGACCTCCACACTTCAAACTAAAAGCCCCCCCACAAAGAAAAGGTCCACAGGAGAACCACTCTGGGTTCCTTACAGCTCTGCAGTGCAGGGTTCCTAAGGAATGTCCACATTTGAAGAGGCTCAAGCTGCTGTATCAGTTAAACCGTCCCCCATGTCCAAGCCAGGGACTATCCGGGAACCTCTACACTTTTTAATAGGAAGGTTCTGCGAGGGTTCTTTAGTAAAGACAGCGGTTCTACACAGAATCCGTGATCACTCACTCACAGTTGATGCCGCTCGTGGTTCTGTATGAACGGCTTTACGTGGTTTTTAAACCGGTTCTATATAGAACCATATACTTCTTCCATCAACCTGAGAAGCTGTAATAAAAGAGGGTTCTGCAAGGGTTCTTTAGGAAAGACAGAGGTTCTGGCTAGAACCATGGTCACTCACTCAGTTTGCATGGTGAGATGGTTCTTTGTATGGCGAAGTGGTTCTTCCGATTGGTGGAGGTTGTGTTTTATATGGTTCTAGATTGAAGCAACAGTGGTTCCGCTATTGTAGAAACTTAACTATATTAGAACCATATACATATTCATTCATCTGAAGAAGCATTTCACCATTTCTTCCTGAAAAAGATGGTTCTTCAAGGGTTTCTTACTAAAAACATTGGTTCTATTTAGAACCATGAACATTCAAATAAACAATCTGCATGCCATAGATGGTTCTGTATAGCACCAAAAAGGTTCCATGTAGAACTTTATACCATACATTTTCCATCAGTCATCAAGAGTTCTTTACTAAAGACACTGGTTCTGTATAGAACCATGAAAACTCAAAAGAACAGTTTGCGTAGTTGAATGGTTCTTCAGATTAATGTAGAATGTGCTTTGTAAGGTTCTATGTAACAGTAACCAGGGTTCTGCTATTGTTTTAAGCTTGATATATTAGAACTTTAAAATACAATTTTAGAACTTTATCTTTCTGTAGATGGTTCTTTACATGGTGGAACGGTTCCTCTGAGTGATGGGGAAGTTGTGGTATGTGGTTCTATAGAGCACCAACGGTTTCCGCTGTTGTTTTCAGTTCTCAGAAATGTTCCATATAGAACCATATACATGTTTCATCAATCTGAAGAATCAGAAGAACCATTTCCTCTTTAGAATAAGGTTCTCCAGGGGTTCTTTAGTAGAGAGCATATTGGCATACCTAAATAGTTCTTAGCAGAGCGAAGTGGTTCTTTGGATGGATGGGGGATGTGCTGTTTATGGTTCTATACAGAACCTTTTTGAACCTGGTTCTATATACTGCGCTAGTCCAGTGTAAGGTTCTAACAGTAGAAGCGGTTTGGTGCTACATAGAGCACTGTGTGGTACATCATCTGATCTGTTGGTGTACTGGTTCACCACAGGATTCTGATCTCCAGGTTTAGCCGCCACATGCTAGCCACAGCATCCTGCATGTTGGCATTAGCCGCCCCAGTAGTCAGTAGTCTGCTCCGGTAGTCAGAGTTCAGAAGCCAAAGTGCTCAGGCGGCTTTGGTACCGTGTCGTTTTTGGGAGGAGCCGAACCGGGTCATTGATCTGGGACTGCACAGAAGCTGTGGGTGTAGATACTACCGCATACAGGTCGGGATGGCCCGCTGCTCGGCCCTGGCTGTACGCGCGGGAGCAGCCTTTGCGCTAATCCAATCAGATCAGTGGGGATTAAAACCCGCCAACACCAAAGGAGACTATGGAGTTATGCAAATCCCTTTAGCACTGGGTGCCACCGCTACACTGTACTCATGCGCAGCAGTGGGGAAGAGACAACCCGAGGGAGGATGGGTTCAGCTCCGAGATGTAAGGGTGTAGGATTATTGGGCAAGTCGTGATAAAAAACACCCTGCCATGTTTCAACTCGGCTGTGTTGCAGACGTGTATGGAAGTCTGGTTAAAGCGGGATCTATCGGGATGACCGTCCCCCCCGGGTTGGACTTTTAATAGAAAATAATAATAGAAAAAAATATTAATTAAAATTAGGAAATAGAAGTGGAGTGGGGGACTACCTGAAATGGACTGGCGGCCTGTCCAGGGCGTCTCCTGCCTTCCGCCCAGTAACTGCTGGGATAGGTTTCCACCAACCCGCAAGACCCAAGACGGTATATGGTGGGCAACACCCAGCTGGAATCATCCTGGAATCTAATTTATGGGTGCAAGACCATCGCCTTGATAGCCCTAGTGGTCAGTGCAGTGTATGCCAGTCTACTGTGACATAGAACATGTTTTGTCGCACCGGCAGCAATCAACCGTGCAATTCCCACTCAGCACTAGAGGGTGTGGGGGAGGAGGTCGTTCAGGAAATCTACGCCCCCCTTTATTTTGGGGTACCGTGGATAGCTTCTCAGTGTACAATGTCCACTAGGCCACTAGTGAGGGGCCGGTACCACAGTGGGCTACCCAGCGCTTTGCTGAGCACAAGAATGGGCTGACAGAGTGGCGTCACTGCACCACGTTGTAATGGTGGGCTGTTAAGAGTTCATTTGTAAAAGCGCATACGGGTGGAGTGGTGGGTTTCCGTCCACTTGGCGATCCCGGGATTCCTGAAAGCTGGCTGATCTGTGAAGTCCGGCTGTCTTATACCATGTCTCCAACAACCTACAAAGCTTCAGAGTCAGATACAGAGCAGATGCTGTTATCTCTGGTTCCTGAAGACGACATTAAGCAGCCCTGTGTGGCTGGCTAGGGGTTGGGACACCCTATAGCCCTGTACAGTGTGAGGACAGTTACTCTGGTTTTCAGTGAGTTACAGGGCTCCAAAGTTCTCTAGGTCCTCCAGCACGGGCGAGCGCCTTGGCATGTCTGCTTAGGGTGCACCTAAGTTTGGTTACCCATTTAGAAGATCCCGTAAAAGATCCAGGGCTCGTTGAAAGGGGGGGACGTTATGCTTTACTGACCTGTGGAATTTGGCTTCCTCCGACCCTTTCTCCACAGCTCTACCGAGCTTCAAAGCCAGATACGGAACAGATGGTGCTATCTCTGGTTTCCTGAAGACTACAATAAACAGCCCTGTGTGGTTGGAGAGGGTGCGTAAGTCAGTCGGCCTTGTTTTCAGCAAGCTCTGGAGGTCCCTGCACCTCCGCCATGGGCCTAGGGTGCACCTAAGTTGGGTACACAGTTGCAAGATTCTGCAAAAGATCCATTGGAAATGTACAATCTACTGAGCTGTGGAGTTGGCTTCATGTCGGATCCGATCATTCCCCTATGGTTTCATTCGTGGTGTTATTGGTGGTTAGGCCATTTCATCTCTCTGCCGGGACTGTAGATTTGAGATTGTCTTCTGGGTGGTGTTTGTCCATGCCGGTATGTTACCGGTGAGGTTCTCAGCAATACCGCCAGAAATCTTTCGTATCGACTGATAGTTTGGACCCAGCCACATATTGGTTGGGCATGTAGGCCCCAGACCGTCGTTATAATCCATGTTTTGGTGGAGTTTTGGTGATGATGACATAAAATGCAAGGACTTGTGGGGATGGCATCATAGTTTCAACCCTTGTTCGAACAGTGGCTCTAGCAAAGGGGTCATTTTCACTATCTCTGTGTCTCCTCTCATGAGACAGCCAGAATTGGAGTAGCCAGGAAGAGTGGCCGCCGGACTAGCAGGGGATTAGACCGGGCGGAAGCGCTGGCCTTTGATATTGAAGCAAATGAAAGTAGTCCAGAAGTGCACAGCCTTCTTTGCAGGGAAGACTGCATTGGGCCCCGCTGCACTTTCCCTCGTGAACAGTGTCTCGTGATTAGCTGGTTTATTTGTTATGACTGTTTACGATCCCAGTTTCCACGGAAAACCAATCAGCGGCCCACATAAACAATACGCTATTTTGACTCATAGCATATTAGCACCATCCAGTCAGATACAAACGACAGGGTTCCATCAGCGGGCATTTCAGTTTGCTTACGCTTTCCGCACGTAATGGTAGATCGGAATCGGAACAGTCTCGCCCGTGTTAAGGGTCATTAAAAGATTTGAAAGGTGTAATCAGACTGTTTATTCCAAAGCAGAGCTGCAGGCAGACCAACTAAATATAGTAAAGACCATTTATATATAGGACAAACACAGGCAGCGCTGCACTCAGTAGGATATATCCCAATCCAGAGAGGCGTTTAACCAGGACACTGGACTCGGATCTTCCCAGGTTAGTAACTTCACAGCTTCGTTGTCCTGTAATATCATTTGCACCTGTAACCTCAGAGTGTAATATGGAAATGATCTAGGGTGCCCATCTTCATAACCCCCAAAAAGAGGAATCATAGGGGGGGTTGTGGACGGGGACAGCGTCTGTCCACTGCGTCCGAAATGGCGTACCTCCATACTAGACAGTAGGCGCAAGCAGTACGTGAAAATAGTCAGTATGTCCGAATACATAGTGTCCATAAACCAGTACGTGGAAATTCCCCGGATGATGTTTCACATTGGGAGGGATTTAGAAGTATGCAACCACACCACACTGTCCTATCCCATGATTCCTTGGGAGCTACAGAGCCTATCAAAGCGGTGGGAAAAGAATTGGCGCTGTGAAGCACAGCGTTTCTTCGACCTCCTGCTCGACGCTGCCTCCTCCATGTGGAGGTGTTCATCCCGAAAGCTAACTACAGGGAACGCTACCTCCGTTAACAGATGGTAGAGATTCCAGACTTTGGGTTTTAAAGGGTGGGGTTTGCCGCCGTTACGTGACGCCAGCGGAGCTCCAGGTTAAAGAACACCGGTAAGATGGCGGATGTAGTGCACCCGAGACTGCACACTGCTTAAGTATGCCAATTTGGACGCAGCCCAGGTCTCTATTAGGATCACATAGACTTGTTGATGTGGTTGAAGTGGTTTAGCATTAGCAGGAGTGCTGATCAACTGCCATAAATACACAGGAATCTGAACCACAATCGATCCAACAATTCACCGGTGCTGAAGCAGGTCATAGCATGACCTGAACCACACTTGTGTCCGACCTGGGGTGGGTTTGGGAGAAGTTCTGGTGATGTGTTAAGTGCTGGGGGGTCCCAACAGAATTGGCTGTTAGTGTTCTCCTGCAAGCGTGTTGAGCTGCCCTATGACGTTACATGGGCTGCAGCTTAGCGAGACGTGGTGGCCCTTCCTCATGTCTTGGTGGAAGGACGAGCTAGCTTATTAGCATGGTGTGATAGGTGGAGACTTAGCACTGGCAGCACAGTGCAGATCGTACAGTGGCATCCGTCGCAGTGTATTTTCCCAGCCACAGTGTATAGGTGGTGCATGATGACCACCAGTAGGACCATGCAGGGACCCCGTTGGTCCGCAGCTGTCTGCACCGAGACGGGGCTGTCCATAGATCACTGCAAACTGAACTGTAGCCTAGGCCGATCCTACAACTGCACCTGTCGCAGTGTATGTTCAAAGCCACAGTGTACAGGTGTTGGACGTTGTACTATGGTGGCAGTGGGACCATGCTGAGCTTTCCCCTGGCCTTTGCGGAAAAGGGACCCCAGAGCTGGCACAGGACGAGTGTGGCTCTGTATGGACGTAACCATGTTTACATACACATAAAAATCATTAGAGCCCGCTCACGAAAGGTGGTCGATGACTCTCTGGCGCGAGCAAGTGACTAATCGCCAGCTGTGGCCGCTGGTCCGCAGCTGTCTGCGCCGAGGAGGCCCCATCTTGGCTCTCCTGCTGGACGCGAGACAGGGGCTGTCCGGAGATCGCTGCAAATTGATTCCTGGCAAGGACAAATTGCAGAGTGATGACTGCTTAAGCAGAAGACAGGCTTTGATTAGGGCCCAGCGGCTGTATGTGTGAATCTGAAGGACAGCTAGGGATTAACCACTTGAGGAGTGTGTGTCTCTGTGTCTGTTTTCAGACATAGTGAGGACTGCAGAGGTCCTGGTTTCGTAGGAAGGCCAGAGAAGCTAAGGCTCTAGCTTATAGGGGCTAGTACTTCGCATGATGCCTTTCTGAGTGAGGAGTTCAGGTTCTCAGTGTCGAGCTGTCCTCTCACCAAAGCTGAAGCACGAGTGGAAGGTTCTGTTCTGCTTTCCAAAGCAGGGCTTTTTATCTGATGGTGGCCGTTTTGGTGCTCTCGGTTTGACTGTCCTCCTCTAACTGGGTGATGTTATCGGCTTTTCTCAGAAATATGAATCCTGAGGACAGAACAGCTTGTACTTTTCTAAATCGGTGCGGTTAAGACGTAAACAGAGTCATTCGGGGTGATTTGGTGTGAAACGTTCGCTTCTAGAGACACTTACCGAGTCAGAACTGTTCACAGTGGTAAACAGAACCAGGCGTCCATCTCTAAAAGCTTATGAATGTGTGGTCTGATGTCGGAGACGGTAGTTCTGTAAAAAGGTTTTGGTGGAGGGGTACTAAAGGTTGTGAGGCAAAATAGTCCCCATAGTAAACCGGTCGTTTTCAGAGCTCCCTCTATTTTCCCATCATGTGTTGTAGAAACAGAGACCCTTGGTTCCATCACCACCACTGTGAAGAGTTTCTACAGTCAGCCACTGAAACACTGCAACGATGAATAACACAGAGATATGGGAGAATCGGTGGGCTTGATTTGATGGCCTGGTAAAGAAACGAAAAGGTGGTCTCGGACACGAGTAAAGCCTAACCTGGCTTTTCTGTTAGCCAGCCTGTAAATCTAATGTTCCATTCCACCTTAAATGGTGGAGCAGATACAGGCACCAGAGACAGAGAGAGAGAGAGAGAGAGAGAGAGGGAGGGGCAGAGGCAGAGAGAAAGTGAGACTGAGACTAAGAGAGAGTGAAACAGAGTGGGAGAAAAAGAGAGAGAGACTGAAAGGGGAGGGAGAGAGATGGAGGAAGAGAGAGTGATTGAAAGAGAGAGGGAGGGAGAGAGAAAGAGTGATCGAGAAAGAGGGAAAGAGACAGAGAGTGTGAGAGAGAGAGAGGAAGAGAGGCAAAGAGTGATAGAGAGAGAGGAAGAGACAGAGTGATGGGGAGAGAGAGGAAGAGAGGCACGGAGTGATTGAGAGAGAGGAAGAGAGGTACAGAGTGATAGGGAGAGAGAGGAAGTGACTCAGAGTAATAGAAAGAGAGAGGAAGAGAGGCACGGAGTGATGGAGAGAGAGGAAGAGAGACCCAGAGTGATAGAGAGAGAGGAAGAGAGGCAGAGTAATAGAGAGAGAGGAAGAGAGGCACAGAGTGATTGAGAGAGAGGAAGAGAGGCACAGAGTGATAGGGAGAGAGAGGAAGTGACACAGAGTAATAGAAAGAGAGAGGAAGAGAGGCACGGAGTGATGGAGAGAGAGGAAGAGAGGCACAGAGTGATGGAGAGAGAGGAAGAGAGGCACAGAGTAATAGAGAGAGAGGAAGAGAGACACGGAGTAATGGTGAGAGAGGAAGAGAGGCACAGAGTAATAGAGAGAGAGGAAGAGAGGCACAGAGTGATTGAGAGAGAGGAAGAGAGGCACAGAGTGATAGGGAGAGAGGAAGAGAGGCACAGAGTGATAGAAAGAGAGAGGAAGAGAGGCAGAGAGTGATAGGGAGAGAGAGGAAGTGACACAGAGTAATAGAAAGAGAGAGGAAGAGAGGCACGGAGTGATGGAGAGAGAGGGAGAGAGGCACGGAGTGATGGAGAGAGAGGAAGAGGGGCACAGAGTAATAGAGAGAGAGGAAGAGAGGCACGGAGTGAGAGAGAGAGAGAGACAGAGTAATAGAGAGTGATGGAGAGAGAGAGGAAGAGAGGCACAGTAATAGAGGGGGAGACAGAGAGTGATAGAGAGAGGATGAGAGACAGAGAGTGATAGAGGGTGATCGAAAGAAAAAGAGGGAGGCAGAAAAGAAAGAGTGATAGAGGGAGAGAAATAGACAGAGAGTGATAGAGGGAGAGAGTATGAAAGAGAGAGGGGGGAGAGAAAGAATGATAGAGGCAGAGAAGTTGATGGAGAGAGAGGAGGAGAAGAAGAGTGATAGAGAGAGGGAGAGAAAGTGATGGGGAGAGAGAGGAAGAGAAGAAGAGTGATGGAGAGAGAGAGAGATGGAGCGGCGTGTGCGTTCTGTCTCTCACCTTCCTGTTTTTGTGGGAGCAGTAGCAGAGCATGCCCATCTCGAGGAGGCAGGCTAATAATAGATTAGGAGCGTATCATGATGATCTCAGGCAATCTGTCACCTCCCCCTCCGCTGGAAGGAAGTGGAGAGCTGGCGTAGAGAGGGAGCAGGCGAGCTGGTGTAGAGAGGGAGCAGGCGAGCTGGTGTAGAGAGGGAGCAGGCGAGCTGGCGTAGAGAGGGAGCAGGCTAGCTGGCGTAGAGAGGGAGCAGGCTAGCTGGTGTAGAGAGGGAGCAGGCTAGCTGGCGTAGAGAGGGAGCAGGCGAGCTGGCGTAGAGAGGGAGCAGGCTAGCTGGTGTAGAGAGGGAGCAGGCTAGCTGGCGTAGAGAGGGAGCAGGCTAGCTGGCGTAGAGAGGGAGCAGGCTAGCTGGCGTAGAGAGGGAGCAGGCGAGCTGGTGTAGAGAGGGAGCAGGCTAGCTGGTGTAGAGAGGGAGCAGGCGAGCTGGTGTAGAGAGGGAGCAGGCTAGCTGGCGTAGAGAGGGAGCAGGCTAGCTGGCGTAGAGAGGGAGCAGGCGAGCTGGCGTAGAGAGGGAGCAGGCTAGCTGGTGTAGAGAGGGAGCAGGCGAGCTGGTGTAGAGAGGGAGCAGGCGAGCTGGCGTAGAGAGGGAGCAGGCTAGCTGGTGTAGAGAGGGAGCAGGCGAGCTGGTGTAGAGAGGGAGCAGGCTAGCTGGTGTAGAGAGGGAGCAGGCTAGCTGGTGTAGAGAGGGAGCAGGCGAGCTGGCGTAGAGAGGGAGCAGGCTAGCTGGTGTAGAGAGGGAGCAGGCGAGCTGGCGTAGAGAGGGAGCAGGCTAGCTGGTGTAGAGAGGGAGCAGGCGAGCTGGCGTAGAGAGGGAGCAGGCGAGCTGGCGTAGAGAGGGAGCAGGCGAGCTGGCGTAGAGAGGGAGCAGGCTAGCTGGCGTAGAGAGGGAGCAGTTGAGCTGGCGTAGAGAGGGAGCAGGCTAGCTGGTGTAGAGAGGGAGCAGGCTAGCTGGTGTAGAGAGGGAGCAGGCGAGCTGGCGTAGAGAGGGAGCAGGCGAGCTGGTGTAGAGAGGGAGCAGGCGAGCTGGCGTAGAGAGGGAGCAGGCGAGCTGGCGTAGAGAGGGAGCAGGCTAGCTGGCGTAGAGAGGGAGCAGGCTAGCTGGTGTAGAGAGGGAGCAGGCTAGCTGGTGTAGAGAGGGAGCAGGCTAGCTGGTGTAGAGAGGGAGCAGGCTAGCTGGCGTAGAGAGGGAGCAGGCTAGCTGGCGTAGAGAGGGAGCAGTTGAGCTGGTGTAGAGAGGGAGCAGGCGAGCTGGTGTAGAGAGGGAGCAGGCGAGCTGGTGTAGAGAGGGAGCAGGCTAGCTTGTGTAGAGAGGGAGCAGGCTAGCTGGTGTAGAGAGGGAGCAGGCTAGCTGGTGTAGAGAGGGAGCAGGCTAGCTGGTGTAGAGAGGGAGCAGGCTAGCTGGTGTAGAGAGGGAGCAGGCTAGCTGGTGTAGAGAGGGAGCAGGCGAGCTGGCGTAGAGAGGGAGCAGGCGAGCTGGCGTAGAGAGGGAGCAGGCTAGCTGGCGTAGAGAGGGAGCAGGCTAGCTGGTGTAGAGAGGGAGCAGGCGAGCTGGTGTAGAGAGGGAGCAGGCGAGCTGGTGTAGAGAGGGAGCAGGCGAGCTGGTGTAGAGAGGGAGCAGGCTAGCTGGCGTAGAGAGGGAGCAGGCTAGCTGGTGTAGAGAGGGAGCAGGCTAGCTGGCGTAGAGAGGGAGCAGGCGAGCTGGTGTAGAGTGGGAGCAGGCTAGCTGGTGTAGAGAGGGAGCAGGCGAGCTGGCGTAGAGAGGGAGCAGGCTAGCTGGTGTAGAGAGGGAGCAGGCGAGCTGGTGTAGAGAGGGAGCAGGCTAGCTGGTGTAGAGAGGGAGCAGGCTAGCTGGTGTAGAGAGGGAGCAGGCAGCGCGGACTGAGCACAAATTAGCACGGGGACTACCGGCAGGTCTCTAATTAAAACCTGAGCGGAGAGACGCGTGGACAGGTACGGCGGACGGTGAGCAGATGAAAGGAGGCCGGCTCAGTCGAGCCTCAGCACCTGCTGCGCCTCAGTCTGGAGTTCCCTCCGTTTGTTTTGAGTTTGTGCACCAAGGAGCCGATTTCACGTGTTGCTCCTGTGATAATCCATCCCATGCAGCTTGAACATCCTCACACAGTTCCTGCAGATGGTGCGGTAGGGGAGGAGGTGGAGGGACACCAGGTCTTCTGGACGTGTGACCACAAACTGTTCATCCTGGTGCTCACCACGGTGCCTCCACACACGGATTCGTTGGGCGTCTCCACCAAGACTAAAGCGGGACTCGTCACTGAAGATGACCCGCTGCCATTCTGAGTCACTCCATGACAGTCTGGTACGACACCACTGCAGTCTTTGGTGACGGTGACGTGGTGTTAAGGACAGTCGTGGTAACGGTCTGTGTGCATGTAGTCCTGCGATGTGTGCCACCTAGGGGTGGGTAATATGATGATGCTTTATCGTTATGGTGATATTGTATATCTCATATTTTGGATCGTTTGGAAGGAAAGACAGAGGGAAGGAAGGTAAAAAGGAAGGAAGGAAGGAGGGAAGGGAGGAAGGAAGGAAGGAAGGAAGGAAGGAAGGAAGGAAGGAAAGACAGAAGGAAGGAAGAAACAGAAGGTTGGGAATAAAGACTCTGAGATAAAGGAAAAGGAAAATTGAAATGGACTCTATTAAAGGAAGAAAGAAGGAGCAGAAAGTGAGAGTGCAGGGTTATAGAAGCGTACGAGACAGACGGGAGAAAAACACTGCGCTCAGATCATCTCTCACACCTGCGCTCTGTCGTTCCGGAGCACCTCCCGTTCCTCCTCAGAGCGTTCCTCCTCAGAGCCGGTCCGGGGAAACCAGGAGGACTAGCTAACCTGGACGGAGGCAGAACTACCTCCCACAGACATGCGAGCCGAGCTGAAGGACAGAGTGTCTGACAGCTCTCCATCCCTCCATCCAGAGAGGGGTGCGGTACGTGAGTGGGCGCAGACAGGGGTAAGATTGATGAACGTTTCACTGGAGATATTATTATCCATTTATGGCACTATTTATTCCGCTGGTGCTGCCGCTGCCGCACACCGAGGCGAGGTACGTGTTGAGGCTGCCAGAGGCTAGATCACACCCCAGCGAGGGCGCTTTATTAACGCTGGGATGAGACACGGCCTTGAGTTCTCCAGAGCTCTCTACATGCCTGTAGCGCTGCGTGGGATGTGAGCGGGCTTGGTCATGTACGGTATTCAGCAGGAAGTGTCTTCCAGGGTTCTGCCAGCGCTGTGGCACCGGGGTAGGCCATGACGGGGTTGGGCATCTTCTCTCAGGCTCACCAGAGCACCTTCCAGCCTAGTCTCCACGCTCCAGCAGCCCACACTCTCCTCCTGTCGGGGATCACGATGAATGGAGCTTCAGAGAACTCGAGAGACCGGGCTGTGGACCTGGCAGGTGTTTGAGGAAGCATCACTGGACACCGTGGCCTGCGCTCTCGGCCGAACACTCCTTTCTTTTACCTGGGCCGGCAAACTGGGTCAGGCCGGTCCGCTGCGATGTCAAAGAGGGCCTCGCCTCGCCTCTTATTAAAGTCACTGACATTTCAGGGAGGAAACCCGAGACCCGGTTTATCTGTGAAGGTTAAGCGTTTCAATAAGTGTCGAGTTCAGAGAGGGAAAAAAACAATTAAAGAAAGGAGGACAAGGAAAAAAAGAAGGCCAGGGAACGCGAGAGTTGGAGGTTTAATAGGACTTGAAGAGAGAAAGGAGGAAAGAAAGAAAGAAAGAAAGGAGGAGAGAAAGGAGGAAAGAAAGTGAGACCAGGAAAACAACATTCAACTTGGAGGGAGGGAGGAAGGAAAGCAGAAAGACAGAAAGAACAAACGATAGAAGAAAAAAAGAAGAAAGGAATGAAAGAAGGAAGAAAGGAAAGACAGAAGAAGGAAGAGAGAAAGGAAGGAAGGAATGTATGAAGAAAGGAGGAAATGACAGATGACAAAACTCAGACCAGGAGAGTGTTTTAACAGTGATTAACTTGTAGGGAGGGAGGAAGGAGGAACAGAAAGAACAAAGGACAGAAGGAAAAAAGGAAGGAATGAAGGAAGAAAGAAAGACAGAAGAAGGACGGAATGAAGGGGGAGGAAGGAAGGAAGAAAAAGAAACTAGGAAATGAAAAAGTAAACAAAAAAGGAAGGACAAGGAAAGTGAGGAGTAGGTGTTTCAATAGCATTCGAAAAAAAAGAAAGAAGGAAAGAAGGAAGGAGGGAAAGTTGATGAAGTAAATAAGGAGAGAAATGACCGATAAGGAAAGGAAATCAGGGCAGGGAATGAAAGAAAAGAGGACAGACAAGGAAAGGAGAGAATGAAAGATGAGAAGGGAAATAAAGGAAGACAAAAACCACTGAACCACGTTGAAGAAGGGAGGAAGGAAGGAAGGGAGGACAGAAGGAAGGAAGGAAGGAAAGAACAAAAGAGGAACTAGGAAAATTAGGAAAAGTAAAAATAAAGAAGAGTGATGGAAGTTATGTTTCAGTAGCATTCAGAAAAGAAAAGGACAAGGAAAGAAAGGAGGGACAGGGACAGGAGAGAATGAAGGGAGGGGAAGAGAAGGAAGAAGGTTTTTGAAGGTAAAGTGGGAAGGATGAGAGAGGGAAGGAAGGAACGAAAGACAGGAAGAAAGAGAAAACGTTGAAGTGTTTCAGTAGCATTCAAGAAAGGACTGACGAGGAAAGGAAAAGAAAGAGTGGAACAGAAGGAGAGAGGAAGAAGGGGATAAAGATAACGAAGGCAGGAGAGAGTGATGGAGAGGAGCAGTGCTGGTCCTGGTGATGAACTGAGGAGACCTCCAGTGACCTCCAGTCCTGCGCGTGGGGGGGGTCTCGGCCGAGCTGTCCCTTTATCAGGGGACACAGAGGCCTGATTCAGAACAGCACTGCGGTGGGGGTGTGTCTTCAGTATCTCTCTCTCTCTCTCTCTCTCTCTCTCTCTCTCTCACTCTCACTCTCTCTCTCTCTCTCTCTCTCTCTCTCTCTATTGAGGGGGGTGTCAGCAGGAAGTCGTATTTCCTACCTTGCCTTGACTTTATCACTGCCTATAAATGAGCTGTCCATCAAGCCTGCCTTTTTTAATCATACACGAGATCTGCCGTGTGAGTCATGCATCCTTTGTCCGCCGCTGTAACATCTTCTTCTGTTAGACATAGGGAGCGAAAAAAAAAAAACGTGACAAGAAAGACTGTCGCCGGTGCCGAGCTGCTAATGTGCAGTCATGGGGAAGAATAGCGACCTAGCCGTTCACCGAATGTCATCACGTTCCGTATGGGAATGATTCAAATCGGAACGCTGGCTCAGAGAAGGGCCGGGAACTGTAATAATCCCGGCACTCAGGAGGTTTATGGGCGAATACCTCAGGGAACACGAGGCTGGCAGCGCGCCCAACTGGTCTGAGCGTCTAAGGGCTAGCCGTATTGGGGAATTTGCGAGTTGGATTCGGCAGCCGCACGTAGCCATGTGTCCAGGAGGTCGGAATTGGGCCATCCTGCCCATAATTGGTGGATATGTTGGCCCCGGCCCTTCCCATAACTTGCTTTGTCTCAAGTCAAGGTGCATAATGAATATTCAAATGAGTTCTGCTCTGATTGGCTGGTTGGTTTACAGCGAGACACGGCCCACCATGATCGCACAGACGCAACATACACCAAATCAAATGAGCCTCTGTGTAAATAAGCTCCGCCCTCATACTATTTAGCTGGCTATGCTAGTTAGCTTGGAGCTAATGCTAGTAGCTAACGTTAGCTATGCTAGCTACTGGCTTTCCATCTGGACGTCAACACACAGTAGGTTAAAGTTGATCCTCACTATGGAGCTCTCAGTATAAGATGATCTGCTTCAACCGGCCAACACGGATACAATCACACAGCATGGCTGCTACTTACAAGCTGCTGTTGGGGTTGTGATGCTAATAAAGGTGGTGCTGCTCCTCTCTTCAGTCTCGTCAGGGTTAAACGATGGGCGGAGCTGCTAAGGAGTCAGTTAAGTGCATGTGCAAGCCGAGTAATTGGTTGGTTAAGTGGGAGTCTGAGTCATGTGTAACTAGAGCAGTGAATCAGTAAAGCTGGAGTTGAAAACCAGTGAAGAACACATTGGATTTGAGTTAAAAGTCAGCTAAGCTCACATTTAAGTTGAGTCAATTAGGCACACATACAATGGAGTCACAAGTCAGTTAAGCACACATCTGTTTGAGTTGAATTGTAAGTCGGCCAAGTGCACATTCAAATTGAGTGTCAAGTCGGTTAAGCACAACTACAATGGAGTCACAAGTCAGCTAAGCACATGTTTGAGTTGGGTCACAAGTCAGTAAAGCACACATCTATTTGAGTTGTGAGTCAGCTAAGCGCACATTCGAGTTAAGTGACAAGTCAGTTAAGCACAATGACGATTGAGTCATAAGTCAGCTAAGCACATGTTTGAGTTGAGTCACAAGTCGGCTAAGCATATTTGAGTTGAGTCACAGTTCAGCTAAGCCCATGATTGAGTTGAATCACAAGTCAGTTAAGCGCATATCGCATTGAGTTGCCAGTGAACTAAGCACACATTCGAGTTAAGTCACATGTCAGTTAAACACAACTACAATGTAGTCAAAAGTCAGCTAAGCACATGTTTGAGTTGAGTCACAAGTCAAGTAAGCACAGCTGCAGTTGAGTCACAAGTCAGCTAAGCCTTGTTTGAGTTGAGTCACAAGTCAAGTAAGCACATCTACAGTTGAGTCACAAGTCAGCTAAGCCTTGTTTGAGTTGAGTCACAAGTCAAGTAAGCACATCTACAGTTGAGTCACAAGTCAGCTAAGCCTTGTTTGAGTTAAGTCACAGCTCAGCTAAGCCTTGTTTGAGTTAAGTCACAAGTCAAGTAAGCACAGCTACAGTTGAGTCACAAGTCAGCTAAGCCTTGTTTGAGTTAAGTCACAGCTCAGCTAAGCCTTGTTTGAGTTGAGTCACAAGTCAAGTAAGCGCATATCCAGTTGAGTTGCCAGTCAGCTAAGACCTCATTCGAGTCACAAATCAGCAACATCAGCATCTTGAAAATAATACTAAATATAAATAAATAAATTAATACATAAATAAATAAATAAGCAAACCAATAAGCTGCTATCAGAAGAGGTGTTGGGATGTGTTGCAGTACAGGGGCTGCAAACAAGTGGCCGTCAGTCAGAAGTGCGTTTATTGGGCCTGAACGCGGTGAAGTGTGGCCTCAGCTTGTTCACTCCGGCCTGCGCCGAAACGCCGCACGCTGCATTATTCAGCCGATTTGATTTAAATAACTTTGAACAGCAAACGATGGCGGACAGCCAGCGGTCTCCCGAGCTGAGCCTGAGTTAGTGCCTTTCTTAATGAATTTTCTTTTTTCACAGTTTACCATACGGTGCGCTCTCCTTCCTCCACAGCCACCGAGGAGGTGCGTTTAATGTTCAACCGTAATGAGGTTATCCATACCGAGGCTGCGGAGAACAACAGACTGATTGTAAAAAACACAGGTCATGTGATGATGTAATGTTTGATGATGTCAGGTGGGATTTACATTTGGTTTGATGACATAGCATTAAAATCTTATGAGGGATTTGAATATGTCCACAGCTCCACATGACATGGAGCCGCCATTCTTTCAAGCACAGACCTTGTTGGCCATTTTATTGGAAACACCACCGTATAGGTCAGCTTTGTGGGGGGGTAGCTGAACAGTGTTGCTGATCTCTCTCTGCTTTAGACAGTGTACAGGGACCACCGTACGGCCGCTGCTGACGAGACTGTATTTGGGTAGTGGGTTATTCTCAGCACAGCACTCGGACCGGCATGGCAGTGGTGGGGTAGGGGGTGGTGGGCTGGCACGAGTAAGCACTGCTGGGATTTTCACAGTGTCACTGCTGGGTTAAGAACACTCCACCACTCCAGAAATACCCACACCCTCAGGAAATAAATGTGCTAAGCTGTTCCTCACTGGGCACGGACGCTGTCACTGGGCCGGACATAATGGAATTCAGGGAACACAGTTGTGCGTGTTCTGAAATTCTTCTGTGGCTCGTTTCGGTTTTTTAAGTTCTAGTGTTTTCCACAAGTCACTTAAACGTGGTCTGGTTTGAGTTACAAGTCAGTTAAGTGCACATACAATGGAGTCACAAGTCAGTTGAGCACATCAGTTTAAGTTGTGAGTCAGCTAAGCGCACATTCAATTTGAGTCACAAGTCAGCTAAGCCTTGTTTGAGTTGAGTCACGAGTCAGTTAAGCACACATCAGTTTGAGTCGCCAGTCAGCTAATTTGCAAGTCAGTTAGTTAACCTTGAGTCAGAGTTAATCGCAAGTTAGTTAAGCATGTATTTGAGTTAAGTCACAAGTCACTTTGGCAGGCATCCAACTTGAGTCACAAATCGGATAAGCCTGAGCTCAAGTTGAGTTATGAGCCAGTCTAAATGGAGTCATGATTCAGTTCACCATTCATTTGAGTGTCGAGGCACAAGCTGAGTTAATCACAAGTTAGTTAAGCATGCATTTGAGTTAAGCTCACATCTAACTTGAGTCACAAGTTTAAGTTGAGTTATGAGTCATTAAAACATGAGTCTAAGGCAAGTCATAATTCGGTTCACTATGAGTTAGTCTGACACTAAGTTAATGGCAGGTTAGTTAAGGATGTATTTAAGTCACAAGCCAGTTAAGCACACACCTGACTTGAGTTGCAAGTCATTTAGGCTTTGTTAAAGTTGACTTAAGAGTCAGTAAAACGTGTTTAAATAAGTCATGATTCGGTTTACCATGAGTTTAAGTCTAAGTTAATCCCAGAGATGTATTTGAGTTGAGTCAGAAGTCAGTTAAGCACACATCCGACTTGAGTCGCGAGTCACCTTAAGCACACATTTGAGTTGAGCCACGAGTCGGTTAAGCTTAAGTTCAACTGGAATCATGAACCATGTCGAGTCATGGTTTGGGTTTCCATATGTCTAAGTCAAGTTACAAGTTAGTTAAGCCTGAGTCTGAGTTTACTGAAAGTTAGTTAAACATCTATTTAAGTTGAGTCACAAGTTGAGTTAAGTGCATGTCTGGTTTGGACGGTACAGATTCTGTCAGGGAATCAGAACCAGCAAACAGAACATGGGGAGAGACAGAACCATGTGGGCCTACAAGGTAATGTTACAGGGTTTTATTCCAGGAGGTTCAAACTTTCAGGGCTTATTTCTCTCAAGATGGACAAAGACTGACCAGTCCGTTTCCCGTGAGGTGAATTTATTTCTTTTGCCTCCAGCCTGAAATGGGACTGAGCTTAGACGAGTTTTCAGCAAGCCGGAAAACTTTGGGTACAAAACCGTGAGACTAAAGAAGAACATGGACGTATAGCAGTCCAGTTGGTTCCACTAAGCGAGGGAACGGAGCGATGAGATGTCTAAACGACTCGTGCCTCCTGCCTCACTTTTTCTCTCGCTGGTTTTCTGGACTCTTTTCAGGACCAGCATGTAGATAAGTAAAATCTCAGCTTCTGTTTTGGGGATCTTCCAAAACGGCTGCTCCCGGGAGCGCAGACGGCCATAAACTGCAGCGCTTCGGACAAGGCCAAGCTGCTGCTGCGGAAAAACAAGAAGCACTCGCATGAGAGGAACGCAGATAAGGAGCGAGAAGGGAAGCCTGGGGTCAGCCTCGCTGTGTTAAATGCTCAGTTAGGAGTAGATGAAACGAAGCCACGGCCGAGACTGGGGATCAGTTCTGAGTTTACTACCATGGGTCATGAGTGGAACCGGAACATATTGTTCCGAATCTCATTCCGGGTCTTTTGGAACCTAGCCTGATTAACAGTACTGGTGCAGCGTTTCTAATGCTGATTGGACATGAATGGCATATACCAACATCAGTCCACCATTGGCATCCAAGGTTTTACCTTCGAAGAGTTTCTGCTATAAGCAGAGGTAGCTAGCTGGCTACTTCCAGTTTTTTAAAACTACACTGTGTAAGATTTGGCACCCCCTCTGGTGGAAATGTGTAACTGCATGCATGTGGTCCTATCATCCCAGTGTTTCGGAACACTTGGTCCTGGAAGCACCCAGCCCGGCATGTGTTGGTGGATACTCGGCTTTAACACACCACCCGCAACTCTGAAAGGGCTTGTTAAGGGTAGAGTGTCCGACTTATTATTGATGCCTTTTTCAGTTATGTTTTTCTAAAGCTACATCATGTAACAATTGGGGATTTGGCGACCTCTCTGGTGAAAATGTGTAATTGCACACACATGGTCTTATTCCCCAACTGGATGAATCTTATCATTGAACGAGAATTCATAGAGAACTCAGTCAAACCTTGGTAAAGGCTGTGTCTTCTGAGGATGCGAATGAATTATAACATAAGCCACCGAGCCGGCTGGAGGGGAATAGAGCGCCCCCTCCAGCATGGGGCATTCCCTGGAGTGACGGAGCATTGGAGTTCCTTCCAGTATCTTGGGAGTTGAGTGAGTTGGAGTGATCCAGAACTGATTACTCAGCATCAGTACCTGACCTCACTGATGCTCTTGTGAATGCTGAATGCAATCAAATCCTCACAGTAACATCTAGTGTAAAACGCTTTCCCCTGTAAAGAACCTCCACCTACTGTTGTTGTTCTACGCTTTGGACTTTCCTCAGAACTCTGTGTCTAAGTCAGGAACCTGTATCTTAGAAAAGTGCAACGTTGGACGATAATTGGGATTTGTGGTCAGCTCCACTAACACTTACCGGCGTGTCTGGTTGGACTGGTGAACGTTTGCGAAGCCGGTTGAAGGTATCGGGGCTGCAGAGGAATCCGAGCACAGCTACACAGCCCTACAGAGTCACAATCAGGGGGTGGGGGTGGTTTCGGAGAGGGTGGTGGGTTGCCTGTGAACCGTGCCAGCCGGTCGACAAGCGTGATAATTGAATTGTGGGAAATGCAAATGCCAGACGGTCGCTGTGCATGCCAAGGGATGTATTTGGTCCACTTCATAGCGATGGGGCCCGCGCCTTCCCCATTGATTTATTAATTAATTTCTCCATGCCGTTTGCAGACGACAGCAGATGCAAGCAAATGAAGCAGCGCCTCAATAAGGCAGGAGGAGAGGGGGGGATTGCGGGAGATCTTTCCACCCCTACAGACAAAGAGTCGCTTAGCATTTCTGGGCTCGCCGATGATCTTCTTAGTTTAGATTAAAGACATAATTCAAGCACGTCGTAAGCAGTTCCCCCGTATCTCGGATACATACGTCAGCCGAGACGAGCTTGAAGTTGGTCGCGCTGGAGCTACAAAGCTGATGTAGCCGAAGAGTAATGAAAGCTCATGTAGACCGATTGGAATCGTACATGCCGAGATCGTTAGAGGCTTGGCTCAAACTATATGAAGCTGTTGGGATCTCTCAAACAGACGTACCTGGGGAGTTTCTGACGCTGTTGAGCTATAAGCACCACCGCGGTAAAAAGTTCTGAGGGTAGCAGTCGCTAATGCGTTAATCTAGCAGTGTATTAAAATAATAATAAAGTCCCTGGTGACTGGAACGTACCCAGTAGCCTCTAACGCCTCCACCAGCACCAATAACCCTAGTATGGTGTTGAGTTTGAGATCATTTGGGATGTAGACATCTCTCCGGACCTCCTTCCTGATTGTATGGTGTTATCAACACCTCCGACTCTGAGTAATTTTTAATTTTAGGCCCACTCATTAATAACTCCTTCAGTTATGTTTTTCTGAAGCTACATCATGTAAGAATTGGGGATTTGGCGACCTCTCTGGTGAAAATGTGTCATTGCACACACATGGTCTAACTGGATGAGTCTTATCATTGAACGAGAATTCAAAGAGAACTCAGTCAAAACATGGTGAAGGTCTCCAACGCCTCCACCAGCACCAGTAACAGCTGGGACTGGATCGGGCATGTACTGGACAGGTTTCTGGATGTAGGCCACGTCAGTGTTCAGACACTCTTACATCAAAGAATTGGTCAGGTGTTCCAGATGTGGTGGAGGCCTTCCCTGGCACAGTTCCGAGGAGAATTCCCTGTAGACTGGGATTTTATCCACTGCTGGTAGACCCGTACGACCATACGCTTCCATACACCTGTAGATTCAGCTACTTCCTCACACTATGGTCTTTGGCCACGCCCACATACTACCACCTGAAAAAATCCAATCACAGCTGCTGTTGGTGCTCACGGAGGTCTTCTGTATGCATTTGTTTAGGGTTTGGTTATTTTACAGGACAGAGACCCTCACCCCAACCCCCTCACCCGAATGCCCCAAATCGAGCCTTGACGTTGTCAAGTTGTGTTACAAAGTATGTTTGAAATTGAACATAGCAAGGTTTGAGGCGAGTGCATGATTTGCATATGATTAGCATATGATTAGCATGTTGCTAATTGGTGTGATATGAGCATTCAGACTCTACACAACAAATGTCTGGACTAATCGACAACATGTGGTACAGTACACACTTAAGATGGTATGGAAAGATGGTATGGAATTTCATACAACCATAGAATACATTGAGTAAACATGACCTGGTGCCTATAGAACTCTTGGTTCTAGATTAACCCATTGCCTTGACTAAAGAACCATCTTTTTAAGGGTGTTAACGTGACCTCTTTCCAAACTGTTCATATAAACTGTTCATTGACACTATTTGAGGGTTCTTTAATAAGGGTAGTGGTTCTATTGAGAACCATGAATCAAATATAGAACCATGCATGCTTGAATGGTTCATTGCTTGGTAATATCGTTCTTCAGATTGATAGACAATGTGTAATATATGGTTCTGTATAGAACCTTTTTGAAAAAAAAATGAAATTATGCTTAGCTCTAAAAAAGCGTTCTCCTACTGTTAATATGTCAAGCCATTAACAATAGAACCTCTCTTTTTGGTGCTATATAGAACCATTAAGCATGACATGGTTCTGTGTAGAACTCATGGTTCCAAACAGGAGCATTTCCATTACTAAAGAACTTGATTTGTTTTGCTTAAATGGTTCTTGTCCAGGTGAAATGGTTCCTTATATCTCTAGAGAATATGTAGTATATGATTCTATATAGAACTATTTTGAAAGTGGTTCTACTTAGAACCAAAAAGGGTTCTTCTACTGGTACAGCGTCAAACCTGGAACAATAGCACATCCCTTTCCGGTTCTATATAAGACCATTAAGCATGACATGGTTCTGTATAGCGGAGTGCAGAATCATTTTGAAAAATGTTCTACGTAGAACCATATACTTTACGTTCCCCATGAATCTGAAGAACCGTTTTACCATGCCAAGAACCATTTAGGCTAAAAAATATCCAGTTCTTTAGTAAAGGTGATGGTTCTGTATAGAACTCATGGTTTTAGATGGTTCTAGATAGCACCCTACCTCTTGAGTTCATTAGTAAAGGTAATATTTCTGGTTCTGTGTTTGGTATATGGTTCTGTATAAAAACAAATAGGGTTCTTATGTTGTTGTGATGTCAAACCTGTAATGATAGAAAAACAAGCATGTAATGGTTCTGTTTAGAGCTCATGGTTCTAGATAGAATTTCATATATTTGTAGAATATATAGAATAAGTATGATACAGATATAGTCAGAATAGAACTCATGGTTCTAGACCAAAGAACCATCATTTTTAATACATTCGATTCGACACTGTTCCTATGATACGGCAGCACCGGCACCTCTCCGCCAGCTCCGTGTTCCGCAGAGGCAGAACCGGCTGAGCGTTCCGGTGCTGGATGTGGTAGACGTGTGGAGTATGCGGTGTTGAACTCTGTTGTATGATATGTTTACTCACAGTTGGTGAACAGAGTGCATGTGAAGTTCACAGTGAGGGATGGGGCTCCAGCAACAGAGCAGAAACGCCCCCCCCCCACTCCCGCTGCTTTGGTCCGTCCCCCTCGGAATGTGCATACACTATAGGCTGACAGGAAGCTAAATGGAGCGCCCTGGGGGCGAGGGTGTGAAATATGTCTCTCAAAGAAGAAAGCCCTGCCCGGTTCCCCCACCGATCCACTCTGCCTTTCTAATTACCAGCCGGTGGAGGGAGTGCTTTGGGGGCATGTTTTTCTTTGAATGATTTATCAGACTGCGGTTCCGTCGGGGTGCGGATGCCGGCAGAACAAAAGCCGTGCGTGCAGGTGGTGCATAGGAGGAGGGAACTTTGTACGCCTCCTTTTCTCAGCAGTTAATGCGACGGCTCTGTCAGACATCAGATCAACAGCGTCAGTCGGCCAAACTGGAGCTAGGAGGCTAATGTAGCTGCCAGGTAACACCCGGCTAACTAGCACAGGCTTAAAGCTGCACGGTGCTAAGTACATACACCGAACTGAGAGAGCCAGGGAGCTGAACCCCACTGTGCCCAATGGAGGGAGGCGGTGTTATCCACTATGCTACCCGAGGTATTCTAAATAAAGAGGTGAGCTCACCAGACACCTTGCTTGTTTAAGGTGGTAGTACCTTCAGGCTCCTGCAGATGGCACTGCACGAGGATGATTGGGCTATCAGTCCCTGAGGGGTGTGAGTGATGGGATCCATAGATTGGGAAGAGGTGCTACAGTGCAGGGAATGTCTCGTTCCATGTGTGGAGAATGGCTCCAGAGCAGATGTTAATGATTGGCTAAAAGGAGGGACTGCATGTGGGCGTGGCCAAAGACCATAGTGTAAAGGAAGTAGCTGAATCTGCAGGTGTATGGAAGCAGCGTACGGTCATACGGGTCTACCAGCAGTGGATAAAATCCCAGTCTACAGGGAATTCTCCTCGGAATTGTGCCAGGGAACTGCATAATTCCTTGATGCATGCCTTATTCCCGACCCAGGTCCCAGGGGAGTGGTCCAGGGTACCGAACTCTGGTCCCTCTGACATCGTGAATCGCTTCTAGTGAACTCTGGTGCGGTCTGCTGGTTTGGTGTGGGGGGCTATCCATTCCGAGGGCCGCATGTGATGTTGTGTGACTGGTACGTTTTGTAACGTGACTCCCTGGACTTATCCCGTTACGTCCCGTTCCGAGTTCCGTGATGCCAGGGAAAGGCTTGCTGTGGAAACATACTATGGCCTCACATATACATGGAGCAGTGGAGGCTTTCGAGCTCAAATGGTCCGGTCCCCATGGCTCCTTGTCTGCAGGAGCTCCAGCATGGTGAAGTGTGCCGTGCATCCCAAAAGCGCTGTATCCAGGCCAAATGGTCCACAGAAAAAGTGATGGATGGAATTGCACCATGAATTGATCCATGGTTCGGAAGGAGGTCTTACCAGCGAGAGTGAGCTCCTCCCCCCAAAACGAGTGTGAAAACGCCATAGAGAGGGAAGACCACCAAAGTCAAGAGAATAACATCCAGCAGTGACATTCCATAAAATTCCAAGATGATCAGATTCTCTGTCTTTCTGCTCATGTCATGCGTCCCTCCCCCGCCCTCCCTCTTTCCTTCTCTTCCTCCTTTCCTCCCTCCCTCCCTCCCCCTGTCAGTTTCGTTCTGGGGATTCCTACAGTGGAAAACGGAATTAGGGCAATGATAAGTGTGCGGATCTGAACCCAAGTGATGCGCTCTGTCTGTCTCTCCATTCCGTACCGGGAAAGCGCTGCACGGCCCTATGCAGATACCGCACCTTACCGCACCTCTCTCCTACAAGTCAAACCAGCAGGACAGCAAGCCAGCTAAACTCAGTCCTACCCCTCCTCACTAGATCTCCGGCCTCCTCGCCTGTGTGTTGAACTTCAGACCCAGTGATGTCGGTGCTGGTGCTGGGGCGGCTGACCCGCACTTGTTGGGGTTTGGGCACCATGTTGTTGCTGGTGATGCTGATGGCCTTCACATGCTGGTGTTTTCTGGTCAACTAGCTTCACCAGCAAGGATTTATACAGGATCAAGCTGGTCAGCCAGCAAGACAGTCTGGAACGACACCACTGCAGTCTTTGGTGACGGTGACGTGGTGTTAAGGACAGTCGTGGTAACGGTCTCTGTGCATGTAGACCTGCGTGGTGCAGCCGCCTGCCGATGGTGCTGCACTAACAGGATGACTCATAAGGCCCGTCCTTGCTTTCGTCACATGAATCATCTGCATGTGTCACAATCTCAAACCTACCCACCAGGTTTCAGTCCTGCCCGTTGATTCCTTCTGGCTGCATGGGTGTATGTGTATGTCTTGAACCTTCACTCTTCACCCGTGGTTTGTTGGAACTTGCTGGAGGCCAGTTGATACCACATTTCTGTTCCTGGATTAAGGAGGTGGTGCTGTATTATTGCCACACCTGGAGAGATGGAGGTAGGATGCATGAGCAAAGCCGGTGAATTGATTGAATCACAGGAGGAAAAAAAAAACTGTCCACAATGAAGACCAAAGAAGACTACCAGACACGAAGCTGAGGAACAAAGAGACAGGGTCCCAACGAGACAAAACAGCAGGCGAACACAAAGGGAACAACAGCTGGGGGTGTAATTACACAAGGGCTGACAAGGAGCACCTGGGGAACAGGGTGGAGCCACAAAGCCTGGGACAGGTGAGGGTGGAGACAGGAGGAGCTGGAACCCACACAAACAGAAGCACATAGCAG
Source organism: Prochilodus magdalenae (assembly GCA_024036415.1). Lineage (NCBI taxonomy): Eukaryota > Metazoa > Chordata > Actinopteri > Characiformes > Prochilodontidae > Prochilodus > Prochilodus magdalenae. The sequence continues at coordinate 278,578 of JAMWET010000865.1, forward strand.
ATGGCTAAGACGCTTGGAGGTGACCGGATAGAAACCAATGGAGGGGGCTAGCTGTGTTGCTAACAGTGGTACTGAAAATGAATAAGAGTCTATGGGAGGAACGAGGGATGAATAAACGTCACGTAGAGGAGTGCGGGTCAGTAGGACTGTGGGTTAGAGTTTGGGGATCTGCCCTGAGGGAGCAGTAGGCTAAAGGAGACAGTAGGGTTTGAATGGGGGTGAAAATGAATGGGACTCTATGGGAGGAACGAGTGATGGGGTCGGGGTGGACAAACAGATGAGTGCGGGTCAGACCAACATTGAATTTGAGCATGGGGGTCTGCTCTGAGGTGGTGTATGTGTAACAGTGTCTGTCAGTGGAGCAGACGTGTTGTAGATGGGGGTGCACTGTCGTTCAGTCGGATGACTACGGTGTTGGGCTATTGCGCAATCACTAAACACCAATTCATACGTCTGTAATCAACATCAAAAGCATAACGACCGCACACGGACGATAACTCCAGACCTCAGAGGGGTTAATAAAAACAGGGCAGGATATTTTTTCCGCCCAGGCCGGTCTGCTTAGGCTCTCAGGTGTCCTGATCATCCGAGAGATTAAATAACATGGGAGTTTCATCTTTCTGGTGTGCGGTGCAGTGTTTTCTCAGGAGCTGGGCTGAGCTGCGGGTGAGCCACTCTTCCTCACACACACTCACACTCACAGGGCGCACACACGCTCCTCCTGAGCTGGAGCACGTCGTCGGCCCAGCACTTCAAAGACCTGTCAGCTCAAACCTCGCGCGGCAGTAGACGCCTGTTTGGGTTTAAGATACTACAGTAGCGAGCGATTCCCTCCGAACCGAAATGAATCGATAGTGCTTTTCCGCTCAGCGCTCCTCTCATCACCCCAAAACACTACTCAGACTGCTCATGCATCAAACTCACGCAGTTCCATCCTGAACGCAGTCAGCCAAGACGGGTCGGTGCAGGTGTATGTATATATGTGCACCCACCGTCCACCGTATCAGCTCCACTGACCATACAGGGCACTCTGTAGGTGTACAGGTCCAGACTGTAGTCCATCTGTTTCTCTGTGTACTGTATTACCCTGTTCTTCAATGGGCAGGACCCCCACAGGACCCCCACAGGACCACCACAGAGCAGGTATGATGTGGGTGGTGGATCATTCTCAGTACTGCAGTGACACTGACGTGGTGGTGGTGTGTTAGTGTGTGTGGTGCTGGTGTGAGGGGATCAGACACAGCAGTGCTGCTGGAGTGTTTAGACACTGTGTCCACTCACTGTCCACTCTATTAGACACTCCTACCTTGCTGGTCCACCTTGTAGATGGACAGTCAGAGACGATAGCTCATCTGCTGCCGCACAGTGCAGTGTTGGTCATCCTCTAGTTCTTCATCAGTGGACACAGGACGCTGCCCACAGGACGCTGCCCCACAGGACGCTGCCCCACAGGACGCTGCCCCACAGGACGCTGCCCCACAGGACGCTGCCCACAGGACGATGCCCCACAGGATGCTGCCCACAGGACGCTGCCCACAGGATGCTGCCCACAGGACGATGCCCCACAGGACGATGCCCACAGGACGCTGCCCACAGGACGCTGCCCCACAGGACGCTGCCCCACAGGATGCTGCCCCACAGGATGCTGCCCCACAGGACGCTGCCCCACAGGACACTGTTGGCTAATCAGTTTCAGTTGATGGACGACTGTCAGTCCAACTGCACTGCTGTGTCTGACCCGGCCACTTTTGGGAACTTTAGGTGTATATGGTGAGACCGTTTCCTGTTCTATCTACTTGTCCCCTTTCCTGTCATCCCTCCTCACTCCCTCCGCCGGTGTCAACTGCGATCCCTCGATCTGCCAGAACAGGAATAGAACTGACATGCTCTTGAGGCAGGTTGTGAAGCCTGACTCTATAGCTGAGTGCCGTGTTGGAGCCGTTGGGTGATTTCTGACTGGCGTTAGGCTGTCGGGGCGCTGAACACGAATGGGCCGCCGGCTCAGCATGGGCCGTCGAACAAAAGGCAGAGCGTGGCAGATACGTCCCCGGCGTTCGCACCGGGCGCGTTTCTCATCTGCGTGGAGGCATATGGTGTTTTGGTTTGGAGGCAGGCCTCGCAGCTGGCGCTCCTTTTGGTTCCGAATGTTCTTTTTTCGCGCGCCACTGTTCTCCGTGGAACAGGTGGGAAGTGTCCCGGGCCCTGTGTGAGCGCGCATGTGACGGCACTTCGGCAGAGGCTGCGGGGATCAGGGCCCGCGTGCGGCTGAAAGAGCGGAAGCCATCAATGATTTATTGTGGCAGTAATCACCTTACCCGTCAGAGCGTTCCTGACCAGATGGTCCTGCTGTTAGGAGGTGCAAATTACATGCTGGAGTCCAAGCCACATCTTGAGCTAATCCTTAGTTCTCTTTGTGAGGCCATATATGGGGTGGGGTGCTGTGCACAAGTCAGAGACCACCCTTGAGGGGGCCTTGTTCACACCGCCAGCCCAAAATCCGATTTTTGCCATATCGGAATTGTATCCTGATTGGGTTTTGATAGTTTGGACAGCAGGAAGGCGGTTCAGAATAGGATTCCAATCGGATTTTTACAGATGTGTCCCTGTCTGGTTTCTCAGGATGCTTAGATCAGACTTCAGCATGTCCTTTGCAGCGACATGCAACAAACAGTGACGGTGCCAAAGCCCAGTGAAGCCCAGGAAATGCTGGGATTCAAGAACAGCGCC
>JAMWET010000866.1:0-10183 GCA_024036415.1 Prochilodus magdalenae
GGTTGTAGAGTAGAACTTTTTCTATCATTTGGAAAGTGTCTGTTTACCTTTTACATTTTTGCAAATTTCATGATGACTCCGAGTTTTCTGTACCAAATAGAATACATGTTTCCTGAATAAAATGCTGACAATTAGTATTATTATAAGGAGGAAGGAATCACGATGGGGGGGTGAGGATGGTTTTCGTGTGGTTGTAGGATTTAGAGGGATTCTTCTCAAGTACAAACCGTTGAAGTGTACCTACAAGTGTGGGGGAACCAACTGAGGGAGAGGCAGTAAAGGGGAAAACGTCTACGGAAGGGAAGAAGGGAAAAATGGGGCAAAGGAGGAAAAGAGTTCGAGCTTTGCTCTGAAGTTGGGAAAATTTTCGACCGGTCTATCAGTATAACAAAAGCTTAGTGGTGTTTCACGCCCCACGAGTAATAATACGGATAGGTTTCATATTTTCAGCTTTAAAGAAAGTGATAGATGGATATCATAAATCATGACTTCAACAAGACACAGTAACACTTTACCTCACAGTGACATAACCACGTTCCTAAACACATGGTTCTCCAAAGGTTCTTTAGTACAGGGACAGTGGTGGTGTGCATCTTTGCTCTCCGATGAAAAACGTGTCTCCTTTTTTTGTTTTTACTTTTGTGCATCATTGGATTGAAGCAGCTGGTGTTTACACTAGGACCGACAGAGATGGCCCAAAGCTGCCGTGGAGCAGCCTTTTCCATTGATTTACATTAGTTGGAGTTTGGTTTTTGGCTCTTCTGTAAGTTGCCCTTTTGGGGATACGGGTCCTTTCTGGTGGACAGGAAGGATAAAGGCGTATTTTTGCATGCGTCAATGGTTGAAAATGGTTTTCCCCTCAGGCTAAAGTTGAAATATGGTTCTGCATAGAACCCGTATTGGAAAGCTTGTCTTTGTCTTCAAAAATTAAAAATATACATGTCCAAAACAGTTGTCATAGTGTTTGGATGTCATGACAACTAACTAGAATACAGGATGTGACATGAGCTGGCCATGAGCTGGCAGTTACTGGTGATGGTAGCGTCGGTGATGGCGATGTTTCTTGTTACTGGATGAAACACTGCTAAGACAGGTTAGCGTTGGTTTCAGTATGTTTGCTGGTATTTTGCGCCTCTCAAAAAAACGACAACTTCATGATCAGAAATATTGATGATTAACGTTTTGATCTGCTGTTTATAAGCAATCAGCGCCAATGAATTTATTAAATAGCCAGCAGTTTATAATGATGAACATATGTCGAACATTGCTGATGGGGGCTGTGCAAAAAGGAACTGTGAAGCATGTGACTTCCAGAGGTTCACCAAGCATGATGCACCTTTTCACAATGACCTATTGCTAGGTTTTCGAGGTTCAGGGGAGGGACATGATGGCTTGTTCCCCACTAATGAGTTTCAACCAGAGATACGGACACCCGGAATCCTCACAAGGTATGGGCTATAAGTGGCCAAGATATCACTCTCTCGACGTGCCCACTGGGCAGAGATCCTGGAGAGCCATTATCTGATCTTGAAGCACTGGAGAGAAGCAGATTAGAAATGTTGGAATGAAGCCACTTAGCCCTGGGTGGGATCTTAATCGCTAAGTCCGTGCGACCACTTACTTCAAACAAGCCTCTTAAGCCTTCGAACCTTTGGTTTTTCCCGGATCTGAGGCTTGTTGCCGGACTAAAGCGCAGGCCTGTGGCATAGTGACGTGCTCTGTTTGATGGGATTCTCACATGCGGCCTAAGCCGTTAGATCCACACGGGACGGTCGGATGTACTGTCAGCAATAAAACAATATACCGGTCAGGAACTGGTGTCAACTGAACGCGCACGCCTAATTGTGGAATTTGCGGTGTACATCGTTCAGAAATTAAGGTCATCTTAGTGCAGCACCCATCAAGACCAGAAAACCTGGCCAGTCATCACACGCTCAACTACACGATCAAACCGTCAGAACCTCGATGTGGCCCCTGCCTGCTGTGGTCAGCTTTGCCTCAGAGGAGATTCGCTCTCTGTACAGCTGTGGTCGTGTTTGCACACTTCGCTGGCCATTTTTTTTTGTTTTTTCCCCGGTAACTGGAAACGCTTCTCCGTTTCCTTTAAGCCGGGCGGAGGACCCGCCAAAACCCCCATGGTCCATTTAGGGATTTAACTAGATGCCTGACCGGCGACTAGCTAGCTCCTGGTGAAGTTTATGTTTTGAGTTCGTGTTGGGTTTCTGTGCTGATATGGAGAAAGTTCAGGCTCAGATAGCACGCTACTACGAAACCAGTGTTTCCCCTAACTTTCAGGGGAAGTCTCAGGCTTATTCCTGTAAGCGAGTGTGTCGGGCGTGTGCGCCTGTGTATGAGAATGGAAGTGCTGTTCAGGATGGTGTCGGTTTTGTGCGTGTGGTCTTTTGTGTGTTTTTGTGAATGGGTGGTCATGGGCCGTGCCGGCTGCCTTCAAGTGTGTGTCTGGGTGTGTAATGAGGGAGCGTGTTCTGTAAACATCATGTACAACACGGCATATGAGATCACCCTGACCTCACAGAGAGAGAGAGAGAGAGAGAGCATTCAGATAGAGAGCGGGGGGAAGACAAAGTTGAAGAGAGATAAGGAGAAGAGAAAGATCTCGAGGTCAGAGAGTTCAACTGAAAGAGAGACGATAAAATGACTACGAATGAATGCAGGCCGGGGGGGAGCTAACGAGTGATTGAGACTAATGAGAGTGAAAAGATTGAGGGGGGAAGGAGACAGCGAAACGTGACAAGAGAACGAAGCAAGAAAGCAGAGAATCGAGCATGGGCGATGAATAAATGGAAAACAGAAAAACAAGTAGAAGCGACAGGTGAATGATAGAATGCACAGAGAAAGAGAGAGAGAGAAGAGCAGAGAAAGAAGAGGCACATGAGGGAGTGTGAACGAATGGCACAGAAACAACACAAGAAAGAGGTGGCGGCAGTAGCGAATGAGTTGGGGAGTAGTTAGGACACAATGACATCAGAGCACAATTAGAAAATCGGAGAGGTGAAGAGAATGAGCAGCAAAGAGAGAACGGGGAGAGAGACTAAAATGACTGAATGACTAACAACGAAACAATTTTTGAGAGCATGAGAGAAAATTGAGAGAGAATAATTACAAAGAGAAAGAGAGTAGAACTTGAGAGGTGACGAAGAGAGAAGACGAAGAAATGAGAGCGAAAATCAAGAGAGAGAATGAGTAAGAGGACCAATAATTGAAAAGAGAAAAATTTTGCAAGACGTGCAAGAAGAAATTGCATAGAAAGGAGAAGAAAGCTCAAGGAAAAAAAAAAAAAAAGAGAGAGGAGAGAATGAGCATCGTCGACCCAAGACATATATGATCAAAAAAACAATAAACCTCAGGCTAGAGAGATGATACGACTACTTAAAGCATACACCACTCAATGTTCCTTACCTGCATCGCCCCTCGTCTCCCCTTACCCGCCCCTTCTTCGCCTCCTCCTTCCACATTCTCCCCCCTCTCCTCGCCTCTCTCTCCCTACTTCTCTCTCCTCCCCCCTCTCGCTCCCTCGCTCTCTCTCCACCTACTCCTCTCTCTCTCGTCTCTCCTCTCTCTTTCCTCTTTCGCTTCTCTCCCTCTCTCTCTCTCATCTCTTCTACTGTCGCCTCGCTTTCTCCGTCTCTCTCTCTCTCTGCTCTCTCTCTCGCTCTCTCCGAACCACGAGGAGAAAGAACTTCACGGCTGACTTTCATATGTCCTTGTACTGTTTTACACGATTGTCAGTTATCAAACCCCAGAGCTGGAGTCCTCCACCCCCGCCCCCGTCCCCCCTCCCTCCTTCTACCATTAATACTCGTTGCTCCTCTGTGCAGACAAGTTTTTGGGGGAAAAATTTCTCTCAGCTCCTCCGCAGTCCCCTCCCATGCACTACCCACCTTGGGAGTATGGACTGTGTCATGCTGCAGGCAGCCCAGTATTGAAATCTCCTATGTAGTTTCACTACTGTCAGGCACGCAGGGGCCCGCGTTGCAGATTCCAGCTCCCCCAGTGTGGGGAGAAGGCGTGCTGCTGTTTGACTGGTGCTGAATATACGATAACGACCCTCATCGGTTTGGTGAATACAGTGAACGGCACCCTCTCAACGTTCCAGCTTGTGAACAGTAAAAACCACTATTACACAAACACTTCTGTAAAAACTACCTTACCAGGATAATATAAAGCATCCAGGCATTCCCGTTAACAGAAACCTGAGTCAAGGACAGAGGAACATAAGGCATGGCCTCATGTTTAATAATTCATCATGCAGTGTGCTCATGTAATTAAAAGACTCCTCATATTTCAGTGGGACTCTCCCGGGGCCGCTGACGACCTCCTCTTGAAGGACCCTTGATGGAGGTCTGTGAGCAGCTTGTTTGTGGCTGAATGTCCCTCTCCTGGGTTTCTGTCTTCTCACATTGGGCTTCTGATGGGCCGTTGGCTGGTAACGCTAAACCAGCACAATTGTTCTGAAAATTAATGAGGGAGACGCGGAGGTGCGGCTCTATTTTTTGGCTTCTGTCTCATGGCTCTTTGATATAATGGATTCATATCCCTCCTCATGCCATACTCATTCCGCATCCTCACAAACCATCCATCCCATTCATTCCCCCATCCCCATCCCATCCCCTCCTCATCCATCTCATCTCCCATCCCATCCCCCTCTCATCGTATCTCTATTCTACTTCTATCTATCTATCTATCTACATCTACTTCTCTCACTCTATCTATCTATCCTGGCTATAATCTAATCGTCTATCTATCTAATCTATCATCTATCTATCTATCTATCATAATCTACATCTTATCTATCTATCTATCTATTCCTATCTATTCTTATTCTATACTCTATATACTATCCTATCTGTCTCATTCTATCCTAGCCTATCTGTCCTGTCTGTCTGTCCCCTGCTTCTGTCTGTCTGTCTATCTATCTTATCTATCTATCTGTCCTGTGTCTTGCTCTGTCTGTCTGTCTGCTATACATCTATCCTATCTTATCCATCTGTCTGTGTCTGTCTGTCTGTCTTCTGTCTGGTCCTGTCCTCCTCTACTCTACTCTATCTACTTCTATCTATCTATCTATCTATCTCATCTATCTATCTACTCTATTCTGTCTATCTGTCGTCATCGTAAACTGTCCTGTCTAGTCTACTCTACTCTATCTATCTACTCGATCCTATCTTATCTTATTCTCATCTATTTCTAGTCTATCTATCTATCTATCTATTCTATCTCCTAACTGTCTGTCTGTCCCTTCTCCCGCTCCGGCTATCTATCTGATCTATCTATTCTATCTATCTACCTCTCTTATTCTATCTATTCCACCAACAATAAAAACATATCTATTCTATCTACTCATCTATCTACTATCTATGCTATCTTAACTGTCTGCTCTATCTATCTATCTATCTCTATCTATCTATCTTATCTATCTATCTATCCTAGTCTATCTATCTATCCTATCTTCTATCTATCTACGTCTATCCTACTATTCATAAAAGTGATATAATTCTTTCATATAATACGCAGTCGAACCTAACCCACGTTCTAGTCACCCACACCCCCAGTGAAATGGCTTCGTTTTTGGTGATCCTTAAGACTCTACAGGTTATACCAGCTCCCCCTGATCAGATTCCTGAGGGCACACCTACAATATTCCCTCGTACACGCAGCTACACCATCCTTGATTGCCTCCACACTCCTCGGATTCATATTTCCAGTCCATCATCACCTACATAACTAATATTTAGGGTTGTGTAAAAACTCTGACTTGCTCCTCTCTCCTTTCTAAACTACATAGCGCTAGTTCCCTCTTCTCTGTCCCCCCTCAGAGGGAACTCCTTTTCAGGTTACTAATAATGCAATAATTCTCATGTATTCATGATGGAGACGCGAAAACCAATAGAACTGGCTTAGTAATAAACCAGGTTCTAGTCAAGCCCGCAACAAAACACAGAGCAGAGCCGACTGCAGGTTAAGGAATAGCTGCTATCAAACCTCCTAGTCACATACCCTCCCTTGCACTTACTCTCGTTAAGCTTCCTTCTGGAGGTTTTCTCTCACAGGTGGGGTACTACCATATACCTTGATAAGGCGGGAGCACTGTCATGTACGTTGCAGCCAGGAGGCAGGGTGAGGGAGGCTGGTAGTTACAAACATAGCCGTCTTTGGGGAAGTGGTGTGTTCGGTCTTCAACAGATTTTGTAGCTAGGTCTCTCGAGCTGTGTGAGAAAAACAGGAACTAAGAGAGTCAAAGCTGAGATTTGGTTGGGATAATATCGCTGTATAGATGTAGACAGCAGGTGGTTGCAGCATATTGAACGAGTTCCTCGCGTGTGAGTACACTACCCATCTGAGAGAGTGCTTTCCCGTCAAAAAGCTAATGCAGGGATGGTCGGGAATGTACCCAATCTATGAGAAGAGCTGCTGAGTGTTGAATGGGAGAGTTAAGACAAAGTGGTCCTCTGAGAAGCTGAAGGAGAAACACACAGGCACTCCTTCAACAAAATCACAGACAACAAAAACTCTCTCAACACACTAAACTGGAAGAGCCTCAGTCTGCCTCCAAAACCCCAAGTGTGCCAAGAGCCAACAAGCACACTTTTAAAAAAAAAAAAAAAAAAGGAAACCAAGCACAAGCACAGGCCATTTATAGGAACAAAGACTAAGAACTATCGTGAACTCTGTGGAACTAACGCGAAGAGGCTGGCCCTTGATGTTCGTCAAAAATCCTGTATAGTCTTTAATCCACTTGATGGTATTTTATATGTCTTTTACATAACACACGGTCATCACATGGTAATGTATGGCTTCAGGCGCCGATAGATATAAGCTTGTGACAATAATGCCAACTGACGGCTAGTATTATCCACATTTCAAATTAATCCTCCAACAAGCACACCAACACTGGTAACAACCATTAAAATAAACCTTTCATAACAGTTTTACTCACATAACACCCCTCTCATCTAACTCCGACCAAAGTATGGTAAGCTTAATATCATTTATTATTATTATTATTACATTATTAGCATGTATTATCTCTTATATGAGATTATTATTTATTATTTATTAATTATAGTACTGTCTTTACAGTCTTTTTTTTCTTATTATTGTTCTTTGCTGTCCTTAATGTCTGTTGCAATATGATGATTTGTGTGATCTTCTTTTCCCCCCTCTGGCATAAATAAAGTGATGCTATCTACTCTATTCTATCTATCTATCTATCTATCTATCTATCTATCTATCTCTATCTATGCTAGCTATCTTCTTCTATCTATCTATCCTGCCTATCTAGTCTATCTATCTATTCTATCTATCTAGTCTATCTATGCTATCTGCCTATCTAAGATGAACAGAAGGAGAGCCTTCTATGAGTAGCTTGTGTTTAGTGGTAGCATAAATGAAAAAAGAAAGCTAAGCGTCTTGTGTGCATTACTGTATTGGCGCAGTCAGGAAGCTCGCTCTCCATGTAGATGGAAGATGACGCATGTAGCTACAAAGGATGGTATGAGTTAAAAAGCAGGGTCCTGAAACCAACACTGCGGCGGAACCACTGTATCTCAGCATTACGGAAGCATGACTCTTCTCACGTCGTTCCTCGTCTTCTATCCAACGGACTCTCTTCTTGCGTAGTGTGATCAGTCAGTGATTAGTAAGAGCCTCCAATCGGAATAGAAATACGTCCAGTGCCATTTCACGTCTGTGTTTGTAGAAGAGAGAAGATGGCGGATTTGACAATGTGCCTGACTGAAAACATTTTTCCGATTGATAACACAGAGGCTGTGAAGTCCGCTGGTCAACGGACTGCTGCTACCCAAAGCACCCCACGCACCACCGCTGTTCTCAAAAAAACAAGAAAAAAAAACAACATCGTAACTACCTTAGTCAAGCTCATTTTCAGAAGAAGTTATATTTGAGTTGGAATGAACTGAATGGGTTTCGTTTATCTGTTTTGATTTGAACTGGAGCGTACGGGATGTTTATGATACAGGTTATGTATACAGTGTAACTCCAATCAAACGACAACTGCAGTGGCTTCTCTGTAATGGTGCTGCAGGCACCGCTGCTCTCTCAACGCTGCTCTGCTTAAAAGGGTCTTTTCTTTTTTGCTAAATTTCCATGCACCGTACTTCTGTCTTTTTTTAACTTTCAGTGTGCTCTGAGATCTTACAGACGCAGATTTCTTACAAAGCGTTTATTCCTTCATGGTAAAAACTGGTTTTGTCTTTTAGACAATTAAAAACATAAAAAATTAGTCTATCTGCCTAGGCTATATATATAGTAATAGATGAGATAAAATAATATATATATAATAAATTCGTATGTGATCTGGGTGTCCAATAAGAATAGCTAAATATTGTTTATTTTTTTAATTGTACTAAAAGACAAAACCTGTTACTTCATATGGAAGACAACCAACCATATATAACTATATATAATTACATACTAACAATTTAAATAATAATTGTTATAAATCGTTATAATTTATTACTATAAAAGTAGTTATAGTTAGTACATATATCTTAATAATTAAAAAAATAAATAAAATCGAATAACTAAAAAGATCAGTCAGGATTTCCAAGAGTAAAAAAAAATTCAAAATACTGTAATAAAACTAATAATACAATACTTCTAGTTATAACGCAGTCCCCATGTTCAGGGTCAGTCTAGCTCAAGTACTAGAAAAAAATACGTCAGAAGGACATTAGAAGAGTATGCCGGCTCACGCAAATAATCGAGATCAAAGCAAGCAAGCGATAACATAATTTGACAATAATGCCTTCAAAAAAAAGGGTTCGCAGAATTTTCTGACAATCAGTACATAGAGAGCCAAAAATTCACCAAACACTATACAAACCCGCTTTCGACAACAACAACACTGCACATAAACAATTCTTAAGCAATCCCACATAGTGTGAGCAGCGTAGGTGTCAGTGGGACGGATGTTTCCTATTTCAATAGGAGTATATACGAGCTTCGGTCGGGGGGAGGGAGCAGACAAGTGAGTGGCAAATAACACGAATGGGTCGGGCGACCGGAAACAGGGCAAGTAATGTGGGCAATGGCCGGGGGGCTCAAGGATTATACCAGTATCTGGGTGGATGTTTAGTGGGATTTGGCGCAGTGTCAGTTTTTAAGTGATTTTGGACCGTAGGTACAGATGAGGGGAGGGGAGCCAAAACATGGCTCGCGTAGACAGGAGTTGTCAACATCTTATCGCTGCGAGTGGATGGTATCGAAGTGTGTTTTAATCAATGAGTGGTCGGAGGAGCGTCTGGAGGACAGTGGGGGGGGGGGGGGGAAACAAACCTCGGGGGGGGGAACCTGCTTTTTAATATTTTTGAGCACTGGGTACATGCCCCCCCCCCACCGCTTTATTCGCAAGTAGATAACTTTGTCGGATCTTGAGGGTTTATTGGTCTGGTTGATTATGTTCACAAGCAGAAACATCGTCCAGATGTACGCATCCATATGATTCCCATACTAGACACTGGAGTGTTCACCCTGCTCAACCATCAATAAAAAGAAGGTTAATGTAAAAAACTTCCAAAACTACTCCCCTGAGTTCTGAGGCCGGGAAAGGGAAGAAAAAAAAGCTAAAAAAAACAGACAACAAACTAAAAGGGATATAAAACAACAGAGTGAACATAAGGATAAAACATTCGAAATCAGAGATAACTGACAATCTCTAAAATTAAAAGCGTTTAATTAGCGTATGAAATTGTAAAAGGTCGGTAGTGAAACTTCAGCGATCCTGCAACGATATGCTCTAGACCACAAAGATGATAAGGGGGGGCTTTAAAAGACCTGTGAGGGTGGTGAGTGGACCATGGATTCACTTAAGATTTAACGGTGAAGATAAAAACTATATGTAACAAGTGCCAGCGGAATTCACATGGATAACCACTATCGTTCCATGATGTGGAAAATGGTAAGCCGGAACATGTTAATGAATTGGCTAAAAGGAGGGACTACTGTGCATAACGAGCAAGTGAGGCCTATCAGGAACACAAACAAAAGACCATAAGATGCTGAAAGGAAACAGTTGAAGCTAGACAAAAGTGTGCATAGCGTGTAATGGAAGCGTACACGGTCATAATACTGGTCTAAATCCGTAGCGAAACCAAACCAGCATTGGACTAAAATTCCCAGTCTATTCAGGAATTCTACCTCG
>JAMWET010000867.1:0-212500 GCA_024036415.1 Prochilodus magdalenae
ACCCTCAACACCAGTCGGCCTGGCGTTCGTAGCAGGAACACAGTCTCAATATGTTGGTGCGTTTCCTCCCATACCTTTTCTGTCCTTCTCATCCAGTGCTCCACAGATGTCCCATCTGTGGAGCACTGGGTGGGGAGGCCTTGGCATAAGAGGGGGTTGGTAGCCCAGCATGCACTGAAATGGGGTGGCAGAGGTGGCAGAATTAATTAATACATTTTGGGCTATTTCAGCCCATGGTAAGTATACTGACCAGTCGCTTTAGTTGTTGTGCTAATAAATTCTCAAAAACTTTCCAAGTTCTTGATTCATTCTTTTACAATGGCCATTAGACTGAGGACGATAGAGATACACTGTTTTTTTTTATAAAGCCGACCAAACCTGGGATACCTTCAGATATGCCAAAGAGGCAGAATACATAATTTAATATACATTCAGCAGTGTAAAATGTAGTGGGCAACTGAAGAAAGGGGACAAAGTGCAGCTAATTAAATTCCCTGATATGTTTTCGTGTAGTGTATGGTGTACTTCAAAAGAGGAAAATGAAGGAGGTAGCAAGAAAACTTTTGCTTTCACTTTGGACACCATATAAAAAGCTAACCACCATTCACACCACACAAGCTGCACAAGCTACAGTACAAGTCACACCCTCATCATTCAGGCTTCTGGAAACAGCTACCACTTCTGTCTGGTAAGAAATTTCAGAGCACTTCTTTAGGCAGAAATATTTCACAAATATTCATATCTATTTCAGCTTAATCAGTTCAAAACTTCAGTACTTGATTAGAAAGTAGATTTGTTTCAAAATGGAATTTTATTGTTTTACTCCCTCTATTCCCTGTTTTTATTTATTGACCTTTTTAATGATTCTGCTTGATACTAATAGAAAATTGTTACTGATGAATAAATTTGTCTTTATTTTGTATATTCTGTTAAACTGTATATGTCCAAAAATGAATCCTGAAAAAGAAAGCTGGAATTGTGATGATCTTAATGTTTCAGTGAAGTTTTATTTGTCTATGAATTTGCTAATTTTCTTCTCTCCTTCTGTCTATAAATTGGGACAGTATTAAATATGTGCATAAAACTAAGCAAGTATTTGTAATTTATTAAATTAGTATATGGTTGTACAGTTGAGAAATTTGTCAGTTACTGTCAGTTATAAGTAAACATTAGCTTTAAATGATGTTTTTCTATTAAATTAAACAAACCAAAAAGTGACATTTGTACAAAGGTAAAATGTCAAACGTCACAAATTGGCTGAATTTTGAATATTGACTGGAAATTATTACAATCTGCAAAAAATCTAATTCTACTTCAAATTTGACTTCTTTTTAGGTTTGAAGGGAACACATTCCAGGCTTTCAATGTCTTGGTTAACCAAAAAATCGGTAAGTAAAAACACTGGAAAGATAACAAAATGAAATGACAGCAGCACTGCACACATGTATTTTGCGCAACATAAATAATTGTGTAGAAGTCCCTAAGGCCCTCAGACTGCAAGATCGTGAGAGAGCCCATTTCCAGAATCCAGTGCTGGTATGCTTTACACCAGCTAAAAGTTGACATTTCGCATAATGATTTTGGGCTTATGCAAACCATTTTATAAAACTTTCAATGCACAGTTCCTGTGCTGATGTTCCTTCCACAGGCAGTTTGGACCTGTGAGTTTGTATGGTCTACTACTTTGAGGCTGAGCCGTTGTTTTGTTGTTACCTATCTATTTCTCAATAAAAACGTTTGCGGTTGACCAGGGCATTACATTTTTATTGTAGATTTGTAATTTAGATCTATTTAGAGTAGTACAATATGTTACTATCATTTTACTATTTACCATTGACCTGTTGCTACAACAATGTATAAGGTTCTTTTATCATAATATTACTCTATCATTACTTATTTATGACCAATTAATAAAGTACGGTTAGGGTTAGGGATAGGGTTAGTTTCCCTGTTTAAGCAGATAAACACCCACGCATGTTTTATACACACTACATGGCACTAACATGCAGATCCATCAACAGTTTCAAGCAGACTTTTGTAATGCATTTTGCTGGTTAATTATGCTAAAGCTATAAACCAAAATGTACATATTGATATCCTGAATAGAGATGTGTGGCATTAAGTTATATACATATACATACACAGCCTGTTCAGAGCTGTACACACGCAAGATTAAGAAATTTGCATATATATCTTCGAAACGTCAAATTTCACAGGAAGGGTGCAGTTTCTTAAATTCCAGAAATGTTTTCATGTAGTGTATGTTATCAAGCAAAAGAGAACAAATGAAGGAGGCAGCAAGAAACATGACAGCTCTTCAGCATGACCCATTCTAGAACCAGTGTTTGTCTTTGAAGACTGCATGAGCGCTACCCCTGTCTGATACCAGTGTGTTGTTGGCATAGTGATAAATACAAGACAGGACATGATTCTGATATGAGAAGTACACAGCCATGTATCAGGCATGACAGTGTGAACTCATCCCTCTGTACCTAAATCCATTGGTCAACAGAATGACTCAGTACATGCACTTAGCATGTGTTAAAAAAGTCACTAAATTGTCAAGCATCTAGCTCTGCAAACTGCCAGAAATTCTTTAACAAGAATTATTTTTTTACTTCTCACTGTCTTATAAAATACAACCTTCAATAACGTATACTATCTAACTATCCCACGCACCCCACAGTACCATAATGAAGAAATGCAATTTCAAATGGGCATCTGATTTTTCCTTTTTCTGCCAAAAGAATGTTGTCAAAATGTTGGTAATTTGATTTTCATTTAAAACATAATACTGGAAAATGGGATTGGGCTCATTCTCAATCAGGAAATACTTTTGTTTTAAAGATTCACAAACTAATTGTAAGATTAAATAGTAAAGAAACACAAATGGGATAAAACATCCAATTAGATTTATTACGTTTCCTATCATTTGAACTACATACAATCAAGCAGAGAGCACAGAAAGCAGTCCAGATGTTATGGTATATTGGCAGAATATATAAGATTTCATATAAGTCTTTGTATATTTGCCAGAAGACTGTTATTTACACAATAACACATACCTAAAACCTAATATAGTATAGGTTTTAGGTATGTGTACACTATACACTATACCAATATGCTGTATATGCTGCAAATATTTTGTACTTCTGCAGTCATGTGTGCACCCTGCACTTACATACATTTTAAATTTGTAAAATATGAGCTTTTTTCTATTTTGAAATTCTGAAATTGCTGTTTGTTGTTTTATTTTAATATGAATGTCATTACATGCTGACATATATGTGGATAAATAACTATTACAACAAATATAACAAAAAATATTGATTTATTAATACTCAATAATACTTTAATAATAAGACATATTTAAATAAAGCTTTTACTCTTTTTATACAATGTAATTAATTTATTTAATTTTTTGTTACTCACTTTTGATGAAAAGAAAAATAAAAACAAAAAACCTTCAACTCCTCCTCCGTCTCCTCCACCAGGTAAGTCTCACCTCTTCCTAATGTAATACAGAAAACACATGATGTAAAAACTAATTAATAATAATGAATAATTATAAATTAATCATAATTAATATTAATTATGTAATGTATTATTAATAATTAGCACATAATTATTTTAGTGTAATGGAATAACACACAGCACTAATATCACCGCCATGTTCATAGTTCTAATTTCACATCACCGAACCCGTATAAACATCGCTAATATCAAAAAAACTTTGTATCATAACACTATCATATCATAAACTCTGTATCACAGCACTAATATCCTAACACTAAACCCTGTATCACAGCACTAATATCCTAACACTAAACCCGGTATCACAGCACTAATATCATAGTACTGAACCCTATATCACAGAACTAATATCATAGCACTAAACCCTGTATCACAGCACTAATATCATATCACTAAACCCTGTATCACAGCACTAATATCATAGTACTAAACCCTGTATCATAGCACTAATATCATAACACTAAACCTTGTATCACAGCACTAATATCATAGCACTAAACTCTGTATGATAGCACTAATATGATAGTACTGAACCCTATATCACAGCACTAATATCATAGCACTAAACCCTGTATCATATCACTAACATCATAGTACTAATCCCAGTATCACAGCACTAATATCATAGTACTAAACCCTGTATCACAGCACTAATATCATAGCACTAAGCCCTGTATTACAGCACTAGTATCATAGTACTAAATTTTTATCATAGCACTAATATCATAGCACTAATCCCTGTATTACAGCACTAGTATCATAGTATTAAACCCTGTATCATAGCACTTAAATCATAACACTTAACCCTGTATCACAGCACTAATATCATATCACTAAACCCTGTATCATAGCATGAATATCACAGTACTAAACCCTGTATTACAGCACTAACATCATAGCACTAATCCCTATATTACAGCAGTAGTATCATAGTACTAAACCCTGTATCATAGCACTAATATCATAGCACTAATCCATGTATTACATCACTTGTATCACAGCATTAAATTAGTGGACAGCCAATTGCCTATTGAACTGCTATGGTTGTTTTTAGACAATAAAATACATGTCTGCTTTAAGCATCGATGATCCAGACATTGCTGTCTACCCTACAATGCTGAATTTTCTTGTTAACACTGTTGAATTAATTGTTTATTCAGAACTAGATAATCCTTGGAGGCCAGTAAACTGGAGGTAAGATGTTTGACTACTAGATAAAATATCTGAGCTAAAATTAGTTTAATTCTTTATTTGACAGAGAAGGCTGTTTGTTTGTGTACACTAACTCTAACCCTCTGTCTTTCTCAGGGAAAAAGAGGACATATTAAAAGAAGTGGAAAATTTAAAGCCGCATTTGGATCCCCTTAGGATTCTGCTATATGGACCAGTTGGGACAGGGAAGTCAAGCTTCGTCAATTCTGTTCAGAGAGTCCTCTTAGGCCGTAATGCCGTTACTGCTCTTGAAAGCTCAGCAGTATCAGCAACTTCAGCAAGCTACACCCTTACAGTAAGTACACAAACATCTCACAGTTTCTTACAGTTTTCAATGCTAAGTTGAGTTTTTTTAAAAACTCTTCACACCCCAGTAACATACAGCCGGACACCATTTATTTCTCACCTTATATCATCAACAGCCGCACATTCCACAGTGACAGTAAGTACTGCATCTGAATCTCCACACAACTAACCCGCTAACCAGCTCAGAGTTGAGCGCAATACAGCACCTGCAAGATATCTACACATCTATTCGTCCCAGCTAGAAGTCCCAACAATTTACCTGTTTTAATCTTTCATATTGTCTGTCCAGTGTACCTGTTGTGCTATGTGTCATGCCTCCCATGCAACCACAGTCAAATGATCAGGATGCCCAAGACATAAATTCCATAAAAACATCAACACGTGTTTATACAACCAAAATACTTTTTTACTCAGTGTAGCATCACCCACTTGTAGGACACATACAGGTCGCTATGGGGCCCCGCCAGAGCAAAAAAATTAACTCATGTACGATGGAATGTTTAGTAATTACTCATGACATCATTAATGAAACTACATGAGAAGGAATGCATTAGAACTTTGATAATTAAATCTTGAATATTAGTAATGAAGCCAAATTCCATAGATCAAGCTTAAAGCGTCCTTTCCAACAAGCCTTGGGTCATGTTGCCAACCTTCAATGCAACCTTGCTGAGACCCCATAATCACCCCATAGCCACACAATCAAGGACTAGTCTGTTCACTCCCTAGTTTTTACCCTTGATTAAAATAAACGCTCTCTTATTAGGCAACCAAAGTATAACCACACCTGATTGATTAAACTTTTAAATTGTTAATTTCATAAACACTTGGAAATATTGAGAAAGTTCTCCACATTCATGTGCATGTAAGAAGACCTTTTACACTATTGCTTCATATTTTATGCCCCTAGAGGGGCACCTCTTCATCAAAGGACCACCCAATTGGGCACTTCATCATTATTTCCTACCTGTGAGAGCACTGTATACTTCACTGCTTCCCAATTTCTGAATTTGTATTGGAAAAGGCCCCTTCCAGTAGAGTCCTGCACTTTACCAAAAGCTTTTTCAACTATGGGGAACTTCTGTGGTCCAAATTTCCTGACCAGATTGAACAGTTTATATAACTAATCTATTTAACCACTGTAAACTTAATTTCTCGTCTAACTCTAATGAAGCTAATGTTAGATATAGGGCATATTACGTTTACGTTTTTTTCCATTTCTGCAGTGAAAATGGGCTAATGATTTGTGGCACACTGTAGGAGCCAGACAATAAAATGATACTGAGATAAAATTGAAAACACTGTAAACTGACACAAAGCTCTGTCTGGTGGGCTTACATCAGGAAATTTTAACTGAGACTGAATGACTTGAATGACATGGCTGAGACAGAAAATGTATCATGCTCATGTTGCTTTATATTTATTACATGCACACACAAATCACAAGTGAACAAGAATTACTAATAACCAATAACATTACAATGCCACCTTTATGAACTTGTTTCTAGATCAAAACACACAAGATGCAGAAGCGTAGTGGTGGATGTCATCCTTTTGTCTTTTGTGACACCATGGGACTAGAAGCTGGCAATGCGGGGATTCAAGCTAAGGACATCATCAAAGTTTTAAAGGGACACATTTTAGATGACTACAAAGTAAGTAAACACCCTGTCCCAGTTTATGCATTTAACAATTCTGGCACTGATTTGTCAGTTACCATTGCAAAGATTTTACAAAAGGTGTCTTGAGAAAACATATGTAATTATATGAAAATATTTGTTTCGCTGTTTTAGTTTAATCCTATGTCACCTATAACCTCAGAAGATTCAAAGTACAAGCAGTCCCCAGATACATGTGATAAAATTCACTGTGTGGTGTGCATCATTTCTGCTGATTCCATCTCAAGAATGCATCCCAGTGTGATTGAGAAAATTAGGACAGTTCAAAAGAAAGCTTCTGAACTGAGTGAGTTGGTTATTTATCATCTTTAATATTTGAGGTTGATGTTTATTATTTCTTAGTAATGTAATTTGGATTTTAAGATTGAGACTGATCTGTAGTTTACTTTATTTATCTTCTATATCTTGATTTCTAGACATTGTACATATAATTGTGTTGACGAAAGTGGATGAAGCATGTAAGATGGTCAACAAAGACTTGAGGAAACTTTACCACAGCAGAAAGATCAGTGAGAAGGTAAAATCTGTATGCAATCCCACAATAACATGTTTATCTTTTAATGATGTATGCTTTACTTAAGTTGATTACAAATTATGA
Organism: Prochilodus magdalenae; assembly: GCA_024036415.1. Lineage (NCBI taxonomy): Eukaryota > Metazoa > Chordata > Actinopteri > Characiformes > Prochilodontidae > Prochilodus > Prochilodus magdalenae. Next base: position 7,330 of record JAMWET010000867.1, read on the forward strand.
TTTTTTTTTTTAGTTGACAGCACTTTAGTTTTTGTTATTTAATATATTCCTAGTGTATATACACTATTTATATTATTAAATGTATATTATATATTATTATATATATTATATTATATACATATTCATATATACACATATATATATACACTATATTGCCAAAAGTATTTGCTCATCTTCCTTTACATGCATATGAACTTGAATTACATCCCATTCTAAATCTAAAGGGTTTATTATGATGTCAGCTCAAACAGAGTAGACAGAGAGGAGTGATTTGTCACTCCAGACAACATGTCTCCACTTTAAACCACTGCCTACCACACTTGCATTGCTTTTGGTGATGTAAGGCTGTTCCTGAGCTAACCTAAAGGCCACAATAAAGTTTGAAAGTCTGTAGTGATTGAATCTGGAGAAAGTTGGTGATCTCTGCGCACTACGGGCCTCAGCATCCACTGACCCATGAATTCATTGACCTCCTGAGAGGTCAGCTCAGTTTCAGCTCAGTAATATGTGTAGGACATCCTCTGTCAAGCATTCATAGAAGAAGCTGAGACACCAGCTTCAGCAACAACCATACCAGTAAAATATGTTTCACGTCCTTTTTGAATGAATTTTAATCCTTCTCTCTAAATACAGGTATCTTTGAATCTGGTTCAACTTGTTAGGCTGAAATAATGATTTCATCAGATTTTGATTTGGTGAATACATGAAAAATTTAGTTATAAGTCTTTGAGAAAGTGATCGTTTTGATAAAATACACCAGATTTTTCAAATAATAAGCACAAAAAAAATTTTTACATGTTAAAACACCAAGAATAGACAGACAAGCAGACTAAGAGCTTTGTTATAAAGTCTCATCCAGATATTTCATGCTTTGAGAGGAAAGCTCTTAGAAATGCATAGGCCATAAGGCAAAAGCATGAAACAGCAGCTCCGCCTTTCCTCTTGGTCTAGGTGATGACTTTGTCACCATTTAGTAAATCATAACATTTTTTTCAAATTTTTCAAATTTCAAATCAGAAATTTTAAGAGAATCACAATACAGACCTACAGAGCGATTAAAGACATTTGACCAATATAATTTTCCTCTAGTAGGGTGAAGAAGCAATGACAAACTACTAGGGTCAAATCCAGAAATTACAATGACAAAAATAGCAAAAAATTACAAAGGGCTCAGCACATAGCAGTGAATTGTGGCAATACATCACAAAGTGAGAGAAAAAACTAACAGCTTATACAGAGAAACCAACAGGTGACAGGAGTTAGTAATCGGGTAAACTGGAATGGAGAGGAGGTCTGATATTGTTTGCCATGAGAGTCATATGAACCACAGAGGGTTTCTTGGGGTGGGAGTCTGGGTGGTAGGCTACAGAACACAAGGGCGATGAGACACTCACGGCTTATAACTCATTATATATGAATTTTTAGGAGTTTCTCTCTCAATGCCAGAATGAAATTATGTTGATGATGCACCTGCTCTGATTAGTACATGACTAAGAATTACAAGAAGATCTGAACCCATGTGGAGCTTTCTCTTACCACATTTTACTGTGTACCTTCAGGTAGAGCAGAGCAGTCATACTCTGGGCATCTCCTTGAACAATATCTACCCTGTGAAGAACTATCATTCGGAGATCACTGAGGATACCAGTGTTGATGTTATCATCCTCATGGCACTGAGGGATATCATCAACTTTGCTAATGACTATGCGGTGAGACTATTAAAATTTTATTAAAAAAACTAAAAAATATGCCATAGAGTACATAGCTGGTACACTGACTTTTTAAACTAGGTTGACTGTGAGGCAATGCATGTCATACAGATGGGAATATGTATGAGATACTTTAATCAAATGATTTCTTATACTGGCAGTGGAGTTTCTAGCCTGGTATATATTAGGTATATAGCCTGAAGTGTAGTCTGATGTAATGACTTTTGAGATACATTAGCATGGTTTTTACCTCCCTGTCAAAAAATAAGTCCCACTCCAGCCTTGCTTAAAGAATTTTTTGATCTGGTGTTTGGTATTGATCGATAAAAAAATCTTAGTAGAGATTCAAACAATGTCCTAACTCAAATCCTTTAAAAGGGAGTCAAATATGTAAACCACCTAGGTGCTCTATACTATAGTCTATACATCGCTATGTATGCTGAGTTTCAGGGATGTGCAGCTTCAGCAATTCTTAAAAAAATTTTTTAAGAATTTCTTTTTTTACTTGAAGTACATTTTTGAGCATGTACTTTTTATACTTTTACTTGAAAATGTAAACATTTAAAAAATATATATGCTTTACTTAAGTTTTTTTTACTATATTACTAAATTCATAATATACTAAAAATATTAGTAATATTTTAGTAAATTACTAAAAATTTGTATTTTACATAAGTAAGGTACTGGTGACAAGGAATTTCACATCATGTGGTAATTACAACCCAACCTTTCTGATCGAATATGAAACTAGATGCAAATGTTTTCACTTGTGTTTTAGAGGTTTTTATGACCAGTCATCCATCAAGACCAAACTTTATTAGGTCATGCACAAACCTCTGATCATTTTCAACACCTAATCCTTGTAATCTGCTACTATGATCAAAATACCTTTGCAATTTTTTCCTTGGATGAAATGAAATTATTTGATTTATGTGACTATGGCATATGGCTAGTTTTAGAATGCATGTTTTTTTGTTTTGCAATGTGTCAGTATAGTTTAAGTCTTGTAATGTAAATTTGCAGTTGTCTTAACAAACAATTTTCCCCTACGACTTTCCTGCATAAGAAAGATATTCCATCAAGGCTTTCCCCTTGGAGTTTTCATTCCTTATCAAACCTGTAGTTCTGGCTGGAACTAATTTCCTGAATTGTAATTGCAAATATAGCTAAATACATTTTGTTATTTTTAAATTAACCAGTTATTTCATTGCCGCACATTTAAATGGTTTTTGATATTTTTAGCATCTTTACTGTCCACAAAGTTACCAGAAATACATTGTGCTATTCTGTGTATGTACTGTAATATTTAATCATTTTTTAGAAAAATTCTTTACTAAAGTTATAGTCCACTGGGTATATCTGTGCTTTTTTAAATACATAGATTTATAGATTCTTATGACTTCTTATGGAAAGTCTAAATAATCTGATTGTTCATTAGAAACTTATACATAGAGTTTATTTGACTGCTTTGAAATGGAACCACTGTACCGTAAACTACTTTTCCCAATAGCAATTTAAGTTCTCAAGTAGCACTAGGAAACTTGGAGCATTATTTGTGGCAGTATCTTGCTCTTTCAGCTTTCTGGATGACCATTTACATTTTGATCCTTACAGAAAAAAATACACATATGACATCAGATATAATTTCCCAAACATTTTTTGATCTTCATTTGTCTTCATGTAGAAATGTTATTTTGCACAATATTATAATCGAAATGTTATAACTGTTCTTTCAACAACCACAGGGGCAAAGTCTAGGGCAGTGGAAAATTGTAACACTTATTTTGAATTTCAGATTCTACTGAAGTACATTTTGATTATCTAAGTTTTGATCTGTGGATCTATAAGCATTATCTAAGAATTTATATGGACTTAAAAGGTATAAGGACCAAAATACTACACTTAATTATATTTCTAAAACCTTGTTACATGATCTTATGCATAATTAGTGAAACTGTAAAACAGTTATTTCTTGATTTTTCCACTGACAATAACGGGCCCAAAAAATTAGAATTAACCTGTTTCTTATTTCTTTCCAAAACTGTAAGTTGAAATAAAAAATGCCATATACGTGCATGTATGTGCATAATTACGAAATGTAATTATTTTTTATTTATTTTTTGTTAATGGTCACTTCATGGTGAATAGGAGAAACAAGATCTTCCTCCTGCTCTGCTTCCACCAGGTAACTTTCACTTATTCATACAATGAGACAGAAAAAAAACCACTGGGAAATAAGAATTATTAAAATAACTATTTCCATTTAGGAATGGATTAATCATTAATCATGTCAACCTAAAGTTGAACATGTACACTCTGGACTATTCTTTATTAATACTAAGATATTATTATAGCAATAATATGATTATAAATATCATAACGTTAAATTACTGGAGAGCCAATTCATAATTCTACAAATCTGCTATTATTTTGGAAAGTAAATAAAAACTGCTTCAAGCACTTATCATCCAGACATCTTCTGATAACACTGAATTTATTACATTACTTAGAATTAGATGATCCTTGGAGGCCAGTAAACTGGGGGTAAGAACATGTTTGCATACTAGTTCAAATATTACTTGAAATATTGATAATGCTTTTTTGAGAGAGAAGACTGACTTTTCTCCTTCAGTCCCAGTGAAAAACAGAAGATATTAGAAGACGTGAGAGATTTAAAAGCATGTGTGGAACCCCTTAAGATTCTGCTGTTTGGACCAGTTGGGGCAGGGAAATCGAGCTTCATCAATTCTGTTCAGAAGGTCCTCTTAGGCCGTAATGTAATTAGTGCTTTCAGAAGCTCATCTGGAGTAACCTGCACTGTTGCAGTAAGTAATAAAATTTTTTCTTACAGGTTTTTTTTTACAATAGCATTCTTTTTAAGACGTTTTTATAGATGGTCACCTGGCCCTATATAGCTGGTCATCTAGTTTCAGCTGTGATGGCAAGCATTACTCAGTGAGTAAGAAGGAAATAAAAAATGTTTAAAATGATGATCACTTAATGCAAACAGGCAATACTCTTCTCTGATTGCTTAATTCTGTCTGCTTAATTACTGCAAAGCGTACAGGCAAATTTGAATCAAATCTTGGGGGCATAGTATTCCATCCAAGGGACTGTGAAAATATATTAAAACTCAGTAATATTTGTTTTTGTAGCTCAAATGCTTGGGTATGCTAAGGTCTTATTCTTGGCCATCAGTGCTATTGTTGTTGTTTAGCGGCTTAACCTAGCCACAAGAAGAAAAACAATAAAAATGTAACAAGAATTCTTAAGTAATCATTTTTGTCTTGTTCATTTTCAGCTGGAAGAATGAGCTAGACTTGAGTTTCTGTTGAGTTTATTTGAAAATACACTTAACAGTGTATTTGTTCAGTTTCACTGACTGCTACTAGGTCATTTGGGAATACTATGATTTTGAGGGTAACATCTACGGCTCCATGTATCAGCACTACAATGCTACACAGTGTGTTTGAACCTGTTTCTAGATGAAAACATACAAGATGAAGAAGCGTGAAGGTGGACGTCATCCTTTTGCTTTCCGCGACATCATGGGACTTGAAAGTGACGATGGGGGGATTCAAGCTAAGGACATCATCAAAGTTTTAAAGGGACACATTTTAGATGACTACAAAGTAAGTAAACACTCTGTCCTAGCATATACAGCCAAGTGTTGGGATATTGATATGCCAGTTAATCTCTAGCCTGTACAAAAGACTTGCTAGTCTCATATGGCTGAAAATCACACTGAAATCTGGAAATATTGCTTTTTCTATTTTAGTTTAATCCTAGTGAACCAATAACGGCAGGCAACCCGAAGTACAAGCAGTGTCCAGATCCACGTGACAAAGTTCACTGTCTGGTCAGCATTGTTCCTGCTGATGCAGAGATGGATCCCAGTGTGATTAACAAAATGAAGACAGTACGAAAGAAAGCTTCTGAACTGCGTGAGTTTGTTATTTATCATCTTTAGTTCTTGAGGTTGATGTGGGATTTACATGTAAATTTAAATAGTAAATTGTCCGTTTTCAGTAAGAAATATGACTTTAAGATAAAGCATGATCTTTAGTTCTCTTTAAAATATCCTCTGATGTTATTGCTGTATTACCTGACTTTATTTATCTTCTGTATCCTGATTCTGTAGAAATTCCACAAGTCATAGTGTTGACAAAAGTGGATAAAGCATGTGAAATAGTCAACAAAGACCTGAGGAAACTTTACTGCAGCAGAAAGATCAGAGAGAAGGTAAGCTATGTGTGCAATGTATATTTAATAGAACTAAAAAGAACCTAAAAGGATGCAATTCGCAAAGATGCAATTGCCTTTTTATTCATCATATTTATTTATTATTTATTACATTAAAACAAAGGGATAATATCTATATAGGCAGTTTTCTTATTTAATGTCGTAATACTTCCGGTGCAACCAACTGTTGATAGTCACTTTACAGTTGTGATCAAATTTATTTAAACCCCAATGCTGCGAAGGGTTTTATGGAATTCAGTGCACATTTGTAATTGTGTTCATAATGAAATCTTACAAGGACTTGTTAAAGAACTAAATGCAACTAAGATAGCATCAATTGTTTTTGTCATAAAGTATTAAATGGCCTTTTTGTGATTTCTTCATTGACACAATTATTCAACCCCTTTACGACTACCACTCCTAAGAACAGAGGTTCATTCCAGTGTTTTCAATCAGGTATTGAAAACACCTGTGGATGTCAACGAGCAGCAATCAAGCATGATAAGCACCAATTAGGCAGATTTAAAAGGACTGTGATACTCAGCTCCTTCTAGACATCTACTGGTGTGTTTACAAGCATGGTGAAGGCAAGAGAATGGTCCCAGAAGACAAGAGAAGAGGTTATTGCTCTTCACAAGAATGGCAATGGATATAAAAAGATTGCGAAGTTGTTAAATATTCCAAGAGACACTATCGGAAGTATCATTCGCAAGTTCAAGTTAAAGGGCACAGTGGAAACGTTACCTGGTCGTGGCAGAAAGAAGATCCTGACCGCGACTGCTGTGCGCTACCTGAAGCGTAATGTGGAGAAAAATCCCCGCGTGACTGCTAAGGAACTGAAAAAAGACCTGTCAGATGCGGGCACTGAAGTTTCAGCTCAGACAATAAGGCGCGCACTGCATAACGAAGACCTCCATGCCAGAACTCCCAGGCGCACCCCCTTGCTGACTCCAAAGAACAAGAAAAGTCGACTGCAGTATGCCAAAAGTCATGTGGACAAGCCCACAAAGGTTTTTGGGACAGTGTACTGTGGTCAGATGAAACTAAATTAGAACTGTTTTTTGGGACAATGGACCAGCGCTATGTTTGGAGGAGGAAGAACCAGGCTTATGAAACAAAAGACACACCTTGCCTACTGTGAAGCATGGCGGGGGGTCAATTATGCTTTGGGGGCTGTTTTTGCTTCTAATGGTACAGGAAAGCTTCAACGTGTGCAGGGTACCATGAATTCCTTCAGTACCAGGAGATTCTTGGAGGAAAATGTGATGGAGTCAGTCACAAACCTGCGGCTTGGGAGACGTTGGACCTTCCAACAGGACAATGATCCGAAGCACACATCCAAGTCCACTAGAGCATGGTTGAACATGAAAGGCTGGAACATTCTAGAGTGGCCATCGCAATCACCAGACTTAAATCCAATTGAGAACCTCTGGTGGGACCTAAAGAAGGCAGTTGCAGTGCGCAAGCCTAAGAATGTGACTGAACTGGAGGCTTTTGCCCATGAAGAATGGGCTAAGATACCCATAGGTCGCTGCAAGACACTTGTGTCAAGCTATGCTTCACGCTTGAAAGCTGTCATAACTGGAAAAGGATGTTGTACTAAGTACTAAAAAATAATGTCACTAGGGGGTTGAATAAAACTGATAATGATGTGAGCACAGTAAAGACATTTGTGGTTATTCCATCATAAATATTATGTTATATTTGTCTAATTTATAAGTGCCTCTTTGATATAATTGTAAATAAGATGACTGAAATGATCAAAATCAATGTCAAACTGGCCAAAACACTTTATTTCAGTGGGGGTTGAATAAATTTGATCACAACTGTAGGTGGTATAGGTCATTATCTGCCAAGAATTTCAATCCAAATGACTATAAGCACAGCTTTTGTGAGTATAATGACTTATTTTCTGGTACTAGTTAATTATCTTTCATTTTTAATTTTCATAAGTGCTGTCTCAGTGACGCCTAAAATGCATGTCATTTCTGTGTTGGTAGAAACATAGCTGTTGTGCCACAACTTCCTATAATTTTTTTTTATTAAGGGAAGATTTGAGATAGGCCTATAAGTTGATAGTTCACTGGAATCAAGATTAGGTTTCTTTATTTAGAGGTTTGATTACTGCTAATTCAAGAGATTTTGGAATAAAGCCATGGCTAAGTTTACTATGTTTGCTATGTGTAGTTTACTATGACAGAAGAGGTTTGGTGATTTCTGGAAAAAGATTCTGGCTTTATTTGTGGCTTTAAGTAGCTTGGCGAAAATTGGGTACAGTATGCAAACTGTTGTTATTTATTATTTGTTTGTTTTATTAGGGTTTTTTTGTTACAATATAATGCTCACCACTACAATCCACATGGGGTACACATATGAAAAAATATTTTTTTGTTCTATTACTTTTTTCTCTCTGTGATTGTCCCACAGCTTATCATGGCTTATTGGTTTAAAATGTCATTATAATAAGCTTAAAGAGACCAGAGCTGTTCTTTTGCACATTTATCTCATTTCATATTAAATTTGAACTCACTGCATATGAAGAGTTTCCCTCTCAAAGCCTAAAAGGAATACAAGATTGTGACTCGGGTATTTTTCTAACCTTAGTTCACATTATTTTTTCAGATAGAGGAGAGTAGTCAAACTCTGGACACCTCCTTAAACATAATCTACCCTGTGAAGAACTACCATGAAGAGATCACTGAAGATGCCAATATTGATTTTCTCATCCTTATGGCACTGAGGGATATTGTGAACTTTGCCAATGACTATGCAGAGAGTATCTGTGAAGTTGAGTGATAACTATACTCAAAAAATTAAAGGGGAATTTCTGAAACTGTGCAAGTGACTTCAGGGTTTAATTCTTGGGTCACACTTTATCTTGGAAAAATCCTACATGACTGTGGGATACCTTGTCTCAGCTTTTAGCAATCATGTCCAAGTCATTACCAAACAAGAGATCCATGAAACATCAGACAGGAACACATCACCCCATTCTTACACTGCATAACAGTATCTTACAGAATAGACTTAAGGTACTGTTACTGGTCTAAGTCACTGACTGGTGTAGGACCAATGTTTAGCTACTACACTGCTCTGCAATGGAGCCAGTTGAACATTAGAAAAGTCCTAACACTAGACATTTTTATATCCAGGGGAAAACATTCCTAGTTAAGCTTTCAGCTTAGTTTAAACATTGTTAGCTCCTTGTTAGTTTTATTCTAATTACATTTTCTTAAAGTTTCATTCTGTTTCTTTGAAACATAATATTGTAATGATGTTAGAATCACATTTTACCTATGTTTTAATTTGTTTATTTTTGTGTTTATTCATTTGAAATTGAATTCTTTGTATTTTCATATTTATAAAGTACTTTGAATGACCACTGTGTACGGCAGGTGTTATATAAACAACTTACCTTGCCTGCCTAATATGTCCATACAAAAAAAGGGTTTGGAAGAGAACTGCTCGGATGTGCTTTTAGCTCATTGCATATGTATACATATTAGCATCTCACAGCTTTTTAAATGCTTGGAGTAGATTGTTATAATGAAGCACCTATCATAGCGGGAGCCAACTTAGGGTGAACATTTTAGATGAGCGGATATCAGGGGTTAGGATTCATATGTGATGTACATTTTTTATCTGCAAATTTCACAAAATTTAGAAGTTCACCCGAAGATAGCATGACATTATGCCTGCAATGAGGGCCTGCAACTGGAATCTCACAGTGTAAAACAAGTTCTGTTAGTGCTGTGTATATTGCTTATAACTATACTGTAACTAATGTAAAAAAAAAAAAATTATGTGATGTAACATAACCTAGTATATCAATATGCTCTATCAATAGTGTAACTACACACAAACTACAGATTAAAAGGAGAAGCTAGATAACTTTGGTTACAAAGATATGTTAGGTACTTGTTTGACTCTCCTCTGGTTTAATATTGTGTTATATATCAATTAATTAATGTGTTCATGTCTTAAGGTTAATTATTTAGTCATTAGAAATGTGTTTGCTGTTCTTTGCACATGTTTTTATTCTGAAGTGCTAAGTATGGTCTTCACTAGCCTAGCCTGTAACCGCAAATCCTATATAATGTGTTTGCTGCAGTGATCCCTTTTCTGCACACTGTGTTGAATTGTGTAATTAAATAAACATTAAGAGTCATGAACCAGATTCCTGACTTGATCTTAATCATCCTCAAATAAACAAGCCAAGACATCTGCTTTAATGTTGTAAGAACGGGGGCCTTATGATAGTAAACTGAAAACAGGAAAGGAATGACAACCAATTAGCAAAGTTTAACAAAGGCTAAGACGTTTGGCAGAAAATAAATCGCAGAGAGCTATGAGTGGGGCTGCAATGCTGCTGAAATTCTTAATAAATCAGTGGTAAAAGTTAGCAAACCCTAGAAAGTGCTGTAAGGCTTTAATACTGGTAGGAGCAGGCCTGTTAACCAGAACTTGAAATTTGTTATCATCTATCATAAGCCCATTACCATCATTACCAATATCATTAATGTATTAAAACATTTATATTTACATTTAAGGCATTTAAAAGACGCTCTTATTTAGAGCAACTTACAACCGTGCTTAGCCTTCCATTGGAAAATATTCCAGCTAGTACATGAAGGTTAGAGCCTAAAACTCACCATGAGCTCAGACACTGCCAAAACAAGGGCCAGTGCTGATAGCTAGAGAGATATCATATCATGTATATCATTTATGAAAGCTTGGATAACAAAAAGAGAATTTTAAAAAACAAAAGGCATCACAAGGTCCTATAGTGGCTCCCAGTGGTGAGAAACTGTGTCTTCTACTCATAATCTTTTATAATTCTTACCAAGTTATAAGCGCTACTAGGGTCTAATTTAATAAATGGAGAAGCTCCCATTTATCACAGAACAACAAAGATTGGTACAGAAGGACACGGGGACAAAACCTGATTGTACACCAGTAGACAGAGCGAGAGTCAAATCCAGGGAAGCAGTCAGAGAAGGGCAGACAGAACTAGATGGGAGAACTTAAGTCGTAAATCAGTAAGAGGAACCAGGTTTGAAAGCCAGAGATCCGAAGACTGCAGAAAAGCTTGTAAGGTATGTATGTATGTATGTACGTATGTATGTATGTATGTGTTACATCTCTGTATGTAGGTTTTTTTTGGCTTGTTGTTAATTTGCATATCATTTTAACTTTAGTGCTGACAATAATTCCACACTGAGAAATTATTGAAATTAAACCTAGGTCTAGAGAGGCTCAAAGTTTTAGTAGATTGATCCATGTCAGAGCTTACTATGACACACTCGGCCAGCAGTCTGGGTACAAGATAATTTGAAGGAAATTCTGCTTTCTAGTTTAATGCTACCTACTCACATCTTTCTGATGCTTCCTCTGTCATAAATTATTTTCATTATATTGGAATAGATATTTATTTGTACATGCTTCTTATTATTAATATTATTTTGCTACTAAAACTTTAATCCCCCTGAAAGCCATTTTTATCTTAACTTAGCTCAGAACCCTCTTAAACGGGTCACATTTTCCTAATTCCTTGGAGGCATGTGTTACTGCTACTATGCCACCGCAATTTACTAATTGTAAGAAATACAATGTGCCCTCGGGGACAAATCACTTGAAAATGTGCAAGCCCAACAATACACAGAAAACAAGACCACAAACAAGAGAAATTCAAAAAGTGACACATAAAATCCTGCACCTAGATTATTATAAAAGCAAAATCCCATAAATATCTCAAATATCCCATAAATATAAAAAATGAAAGCACCACCCAACAGTACACAGGCTGGAGACCTACTTCCAGTTCCAAATAGACTTATACCTGGTTTATTTACACAAGCATAATTCTCTACGATGGAAATAATCAAACTCCCTCAAGTATAAGCCCCATATTTCAATCTACCAAGAAACAACAGGAAAAATAAGTTTACCAGGTCTCATTGTTCCAGCAGAGACCACAGCTCCCACCAAACAATCCAACTCCCCTTGGAGTGCTCAAAACGGAAGTTAGATGGAAACTCATCAAAAGTCCCGGTAATAAATAATAGCTGTTGAGAGACAGACAGGGAGAAAACAATGTCTTTCTAGACTTAACCAATGGATTCCACTAATCTTTCCCTAATTCCACCAGATGGCAGCAATAACTTGAATGCAATGGCTCCCTAGATGATTGTTGTGAATTCTTCATGTTTGAGTTGCTGTTGGGTTGATTGGTGTTGCTCCGTACCTCACGGACACTTGTGTAGAGGGGGACTCTTATTCTGACGCGTGGGGCCTTGTTGCCATAGTCACGGACGCAGTTAGCAGTCAGAGAGGATGTAAGTTTCAGCTCCTCATTTAAAACTGTTTATTTGCGATATGCATTGGGTTTGGGTGATTCAGTTGACTAAACAGTGTATTTAGGTTCTTGCATGTTCTTATATGTGGTTATTTGGAGCGAAAATACCTGTTTATGTTAAGTTATTGAGCTAATATAGCGGGTCCGGTGCTGCTCCGCTGGCTCGCGCGCTACTGCCTGCGTGTGTTAGATTTGCCCGGGCTGATGCGCTTTACTGTGTTCTTGCTCGAGTTTGTGTTTCCCTTTATAGAGCTGTGCTCATTCAGCTCTCTACACGACAGTGACATGTTAGTTGTTTATAGATTTAGTTAATTATGCATGTAATGATAATTAAGAAGTACTTATGTATGTGTACCTGTTCTCTGTGTTATCTGCAGAAACTAATGCTACTGCCAATGCTCTTGCTGTTGTCGCCACTGCTGGTTCTCCCTGGGCATGCGCATGTCTGCCTGTAGAGTACTCCTCTGGATGTACTGAATGCTGTGGCTCGTTAAGTCAGTAAAAGAATTCAAATCACATTTGATGACTCTGTGCTCTCTGATCCGGAGCCCTGTAGCGGCCAAGATCAATATTAACCAGTTTGCTGAGAAAATCCTCAACAATGATCACACAAAGCAGTGTGTTGCTCCACAGCAAAGGCAGGATTGAAGTGCTCAGCACAAAGGCCTCTACATTGGAACCCAACTGTCACTGGACCCTAAATTTTGGATTTGCCACTAAAGAATATATGATTTTGGTCTCTAGCAGTCCAAGTTTCTCACTACACCATTGCAAACGAAGGCTATAGTAGCTGGCTCTCAATGGCAAAACACATATTGGGATCCGTGACACCAAATTTCCTTCTGCTAAGGAGCATTAGGTCAGGATCCAGGATGCAGTAAGGACCAATGACCAGACTGGAGTCAATCTAGTGATGAAATCCAAGAAGACATGCAACCATGCATTTCCTCAGGACTTGAATGATGTCCTGATGTGTCAGCGTCCAGACCTCCTCATTCCTTTTCATACGTCTGGAACAATAATCATAGCAGTCCAGGGAAAGAGTGGCGGCTTGTGACCAAGCAAGTACTGGAAAGGTGTGATGTCTAGATGATCAAATTAGTTCTGAGCCTTCTTAGCCCAAGAGAGAAATTGGGCCCAGTTGGACTGGTTCTCATGACAGTGTATCCTGAGAAATTAAAGCAACTCTTGATTTGCCCTTTCGCATTGACTATTACAAAGGGGATGGTAGCCACCAAGGTGTAAATATAATAGCTGTTGTGTACAAGTTTCCAGAGGGTGAGATGTTGGGTGAGATTATGGGCCCAAGTAGTAAGATCTCCTAACTCTGACATACAACTAATCTGGTTAGCATTGCGGGGGATTAGGGGAATGTTCTAAGGCCTGGTTTATCTCCACCTTTATTTATCCACCTCCCATTTAACAGTGGCCACAGTATGGAAAAAAAGAAAGTAGATGAGTTTTCTTTGTCCAATTTGTGAATCTGTTTTAGCCTAGTTTGATGACTGCACAACATTGTCTTGTATGTGTCATGGGACGGTCAGGCGACCCAAGTGTTTTGTTCACAGGTGAGGGAATGTCTCTGCAGGCTGGATTCAAACCAGCAACCCTGTTCTATCCAACCTACTGCACTAAAACTGCATCACCAGAGACCACAGGCAGAAGTGTGAACTGCACTTCTTTTCTATGGTGTAGGGAAAAGAGTGGGAAACTTCAAACAAAGGGGATGCCAAAATGGCATATCTCAAACAATGGAAAGCTTAACCTGAACAAAAAACCAATACGCCTGAACAGGGGGAACAAGGAGCCACTAACAAAGCCTCCTTTATCTTCAGCCTTGTTTAAGACCCACAACACATTTTAAGGCTTTTCCTTTTTTCTACCTTGTCTTTATTTTTATCTGTCTTGTCCTGTCCTCTCCCATCACTTACCGGCCACACTGAATCAAAGGTGTGACAAAGCAGTGTTGCTTGCCACACCCTTAAATCCCATACTGGGATACTTAAATGGGACTTACTGTAGTTATGATCAACCTGCTTACATGCAATCAGCAGTTTGTGTCTAGAGCATATTTTTCTGGGCTTTGCTTGTGGTATGATATAGTGTTTGTGATAGATATGAAGTTTCTTTTGGTTGTACTCTGGAGAACAGTGTAACAGTTCTGCATGAGGGTCAAAGTGACTTTGATGCTTGCCAAGCTAAAAGTCAAGTAGTCTTTATTGGACACAATGGTTTTCAGGTTCAACAGCAAACACAGAGCAATGGTAATGGTAATTTGAGGCAGAGAGAAAGAAAGAACATTAGAGACAGCCCAGAGTCGAAAACCATAGAGTCAAATAGCCAGCGATATAGAACCCTAAGGGAGATTAAAAGAGGAATCGAGAGAGCAGGCAGGTAGGTCAAAGCAAAGAGAAATCTGGAAGGCAAACAAGACAGAAGGGGAATCCAGAATAAACAGGTCGAGAACGGCCTCGAGCAGCAGAGATCAAGAGAAACACTTGGGTTTGGCAAGATGAATGTATGTTGTCCTAACCTGACTCAAAAGAATTACAGTCTTCTGATGTAGTGTGGAACTTCCCCAAAAGTCTCTCTATTACTTGCAGGCAAATTTGACTGTAAGCTCCTATTCAAATACTCAAAAAAATTAGCAGCATTAATAGTGTACCGGCTTGGTGTGGAGGGCACTGCTGTGTTTGCTCCATATGTTGATCCGTGATTCAGCTGTCTGTACAGTAGGCTTCGCTGCTCTGAGGTGTCCACGATTTTTGACCAGATTGGTTGATTTGTTTAGCGAATCTGTTTTCTAAACACTGAACTGTTAGGATTTGTAAGGATGCTGGGCCAGTGGATAGTTGTTAAAAATTATACACAAAAAAATCAAGTTGCAATGACAAGCTTTAATTCATCAATGGAGAATGAACTAAACTGATGGCAACACAAATCGGTTGGGTTCAAGCTTATGTAGCTTAAAAGGCTACCCTACACAAGTTGCGGGACAAAATACACAAACACAATAGCGGGGGTACAGTAATCTATCCAAGTGGACTTTGCCCCTATATTCCACGTTGGTTGCTTGGCCTGTGAAAAGCCATTGAAACTGAGGTAAGATCATTTTAGTATCTAGCTTAAATGCTTGGGTACGCTGTAAAGGATCTTACTCTCCGGTTGATATTGCTATTGTAGTTATTTAGTAAAAGTGGTTTAACCCAGAAACAAGTACTTAAGTAATTTATCACATTTGCTTTTGACTGAGCGAGTGAGCTACCAAGTCATCTGGAAATACTATGAATTTAAGTGTAACCTATAGGGCTACCTGTAGTGAATCAAAGAATAGCCAGGACCCATATCTCTTTCACTGGTACACATAAACCACAGTGCACAAGAATTATAAATAGCTAACAGCACTACGGTGCTACCACTTTGAACGTAATATGTGTGAATTTGTTTCTAGATCAAAACACACAACAACACAAGATGAAGAAGCGAGGTGGACGTCATCCCTTTGTTTTCTGTGGCATCATGGGACTTGAACCTGGCAATTGGGGGATACAAACTGAGGACATCATCTGTTTTAGAGGGACACATTTTAGATGGCTACAATGTAAGTAAATACTCTGTCCCCATTTATACACTTATACTACAGTGCATACATGCATGTACATGTGGCTGTTTTTTCTGTTTTAGTTTAAATCCCAAAAACCTATAACTGAGGACCACCCAAAGTACAAGCAGTCCCCAGATACATGTGATAAAATTCACTGTCTGGTCAGCATCGTTGCTGCTGATGCCATCTAAACAATGGGCCACAGTGTGGTGGAAAAAATGAATGCAGTTCAAAAGAAAGCTTCTGAACTGAGTGGGTTGGTTATTTAACATCTTTAATGTCTGCAGGTTAATGGTATTTAAACATTTTTTTGGAAAGAATACAGCTTTTAAGATGGAGAATGATAGTTAGCATTCCTAAAAATTCCTCAAACCTGAAGGCTGGCATCAGGGCTGCGAAGCACCAGTACAGCTCACAGATAGCAGCTCACTTTAACACCAACTCAGACCCCAGGCGCATGTGGCAAGGGATTCAAGTGATCACTGACTACAAGAGCAAAGTCAGTACCCCAGTGACCACAGACACCGCCCTACCAGCTGAACTGAACAACTTTTACGCCCGCTTTGAGACCCCTGCCCAGGCCCAGTCCTCCAACACTGCCCCGCTCCCCACCACAGAGGAGGAGACACCACTCATACTGGCTGCAGATGAGGTGAGGAGAGCACTGATGAGGGTTTCAACCCGGAAAGCCGCGGGCCCAGATGGGATCCCAGGGCGGGTATTGAAAGCTTGTGCCAGCCAGCTGGCCTCCACCTTCACGGACATCTTCAACCTTTCCCTGGCACAGTCTACTGTTCCAGTCTGCTTTAAAACCACAACCATCATCCCAATCCCAAAGAAATCCACAATCACAAGCATGAACGACTACCGTCCCATCGCTCTCACACCCATAGTGATGAAGTGCTTCGAGAGACTAATTCTGTCTCATATAAAGAGGAGCCTTCCCAGCACCCTGGACCCACACCAGTTTGCCTACCGAGCCAACAGATCTACTGATGATGCGGTCTCCCTGGCAATCCACACCGCACTCAACCACCTGGACAGCACTAACTCATATGTGAGGATGCTGTTTATCGACTTCAGCTCCGCCTTCAACACCATCATCCCTTCCAGACTCATCCACAAGCTCAGCACACTGGGAATAAGCAGCCCATTGTGCAGCTGCATCATGGACTTCCTCAGCTGCAGACCACAGTGTGTTAGGATGGGTGAACACACCTCACCCTCCCTCACACTCAGCACAGGATGTCCCCAAGGCATTGTTCTCTCCCCTTTGTTGTACACTCTGTACACCCACGACTGCAAAACAACCTACAGTTCCAACACCATCATCAAGTTTGCCGATGACACAACAATAATCGGCAACATCACCAATGATGATGAGGGCCCATTCAGAGAGGAGGTCAAGCTCCTCACAGAGTGGTGCGCCGCCAACAACCTCTCCCTCAATGTCAGCAAAACCAAATCTGATCATTGACTTCAGGAAGGGGGGAAGAACGCACACACCACTGAACATTGGAGGCACGTTGGTGGAAAGAGTAAGCAGCTTTAAGTTCCTCGGTGTTCACTTAGCCGAGAATCTTACTTGGACAACCAACACTTCACACCTTGTCAGAAAGGCCCAACAATGCCTCCACTTTCTACGAAGGCTGAGGAGAGTCAACCTGCCACAGCAGCTCCTCTGCAACTTCTACAGATCCACCGTGGAGAGCATCCTGACAAGCTGCATCACTGTGTGGTATGGTAGTGCCACCTCTGCTGAGCGCAAGGCCCTGCAGAGGGTGGTAAAGACTGCACAGCACATCACCGCATCTACCCTCCCACCCACACAGGACATCTATGACAAGAGATGTCTGAGGAAAGCAGCCCACATATCCTCAGACCCCACACACCCCAGCCATCCCCTCTTCCAACCTCTGCCCCTTCGGAAGGAGGTACCGGAACATCCGAGCCAGAACCACCAGGTTCAGGAACAGTTTCTACCCTAGAGCTGTCAAACTGGTCACACCAGCAGCGCCTAACAGAACATGACCACACCACTAAGACTGCTACTGATTTGTAGTTTCTCTACCTCACAGGACTGTTTGCACCGCTCTTTAACTTAACCTGTATACTTGAACATCCAGTTTTGTTTTATTTTGTTCTTATTTATCCTTATTTATTATCTATACTAAACATCTGTACAAGCATTTGGCTGTTACTGAACATTAAGCTGCTATTTCCCCACCTGCACTGTACACTTTATATATCCATAATGTTCAACCACATACTTACTGATACTGCCCTACTCTTGCACTCTTCGCTACTCTTTGCACATGTGCTTTGCACAGTACACATACTGTACACATACTGTACTGTTTGCACACATTGTTTTGTCTATTGTCTGTATGCACACATTGTTTTGTCTATTGTCTTTGCACTACACTATTTATATTTATATATATATATATATATATATACACATTATTCACTGCACTGGAGAAGGAGCCTGACCGTGTTTCGTTATACTGTACAACCCTGTATCGGTATAATGACAATAAAGTTGAATTGAATTGAATTGAATTGAAATGTATTACCTGACTTTATTTATCTTCTGTATCTTGATTCTGTAGACATTCCACAAGACATGGTGTTGACACAAGTGGAATGTAGAAGTGATTTGTAAACTGAGGGGATAAGTTAATGTATGGGGGTCAGCTTGAAAACCAAACCTGAACAGTCTGACATGGTGTTATTTTATGTGATTCTTTAATTAAAGTTGCAATTTAATGATAGAAATGTAGCATTTTTGTAAAAAGCGTGTCTGCTCAAATGAATAAACTAAATACAATTAAAAAAATAAATTATATATATAAAATGCACATAAAATATGTTCAAGCTAGTTGGCAGTAGCAAGTGATACCCTGCTCTGCTGCCAGCAGCAAGCTTTCATAGCCGAAAAGAATGAAAGGCTTTCAGTTTGAAGCAAACACCAAAATTCCCGCCACTGAGTCACCACCTTGTTTTCATGCACATGTTTTGCTTAGGTATCAAGTAAAGACATGCCTGCTTTTAACCTCCTGAATGCCCTGAATACTCATATGAGGACATTGTTTTTGTCAAAACAGCTTCCTGTACAAAGACAAGGTTTAGTTTTTATACTTGTTAGGTCCTACTAATCACAAATAGCTAGGAGAAATTAAAATTGCACACGAAGCACGTCCAGGTCTCAGGAGGTTAAGCAGACACTAAACATATGGCCATCAATTATTAAATTAGCTTTCTTGCCATTTTAATCCAGTTTAATGTACCCTCATCTGTGACATAAGACTGAAATAAAAAAACACAATGTTCTGCATTGAAGTTGAATTTCCAAAATTGTATCTTTTTATTATAACGAATGTAACATTTATCCAGGTTGACATTTGTTTTTTTTTTCTATCCATTTCTGGAGAATTTCTATTGGTACATTCACCATGAAATGTTGACAAAATGCAAAGACAAGTAGGCTTTTTCAAATTATGTCTCACGCGGGACAAAATCTGAATGAGGCAGGCTGAGCTAAAATCAAGGCATGATTTATTTAACAGATTGGCAGTGAGGTTCAACAATCAAATCCAGGCAATCAAAGGGCAAGGGACAGGCAAAGTCAAATAACAGGAAACAGGTGAGAGTCAAAATACCAAAAAGACCATAAGCGAAGGCAAGACAAAAGAAAGACAGATCAGAACAGGGTTAGAAAGTCAGAATAAAGTCAACAAGGAATAACTGCTCAGTACACTACGAAAGATAGATAGATAGATAGATAGATAGATAGATAGATAGATAGATAGATAGACAGATAGATAGATAGATAGATAGATAGATAGATAGATAAAATACACTATTAAAGCAAAACAAATGTAATAAATCATTAATAAACCCACCCAGTTATTTAATGCTGTTAACACATTTTCCTGAAAGTGAATCAACAAGATGTTAGGAGTGAAAAAGAGCGATTCCACAATTGCTGCCCTTTGGTTCAAATATGAAAAAACAAAAAGAAACCTGTAATGTAGATTGGCATATGCGTAAACAAAAAAGTTGCTGATTAATAACAAGAATTACATTATAAATCCCTAAATCACTTTAGGATTGACTTGCATGTCTGGCAGATTACTCATGAGTTGTATGGATTTCGCTGACATAATCTACAGCAGATTTTACAATCTGCAGTAATGCCGGTAAAATAAGAACGTCTTTGGTGTCGTTTGTTTTATTCTCTTCGTAGTAGTTGCTCACTGGGAAGATGCATTTCATGGGTGAACCAATCTTGTTGCTGCAGTCCTGCATCTAAACACAAAGAAAATTGAATAAAATGCCTCTGAACAAACCAAACCCCTAAAAAAGACATTTTGCCACGAACTTTATGGAGCTGCTATTATTAAATGGTTGTTTAGGAAGAACATACACAAGCGCACACACATAAATCAGATGAATCAGCAAACGATAACAAACCTTTTCTTTGATTTTCCTGCTTAGGTAGATCTTTTTTAGATCTTCTTTAACCAGTGGACAGACGTCATCATCCACCTTTGTCATAACAACCAGATGAGGGATGCCTGACATGCACAGATCATTTCTATTAACGTGAGAATATTACCTATCATGCCACTATAAAATGTTGGTGTTGTAGTTTCAAAAAGTGATTAAGTGTGCTGAAATACGAAAATACTTACATAAAAATTATGTTTTTGGTTATAACACCAATTACCCACAAGACACTTGAGAAACTTATTAATGACATTCTGTTTGATGTGTATTAACAGTTTGTAAAACACATATGTAGTCACCAGTCTCCACCACCACCATCAAAGAACCAAATAAGAGAACATCTCCACCCAGTACAGTTCCAGGAGCGTGTAGTAGGAGCTACAACAAGATACACTGAAGCTGCTCTGGTTACTCCTGGAGGCCCCACCCCTTTAAGTTGATATTTCCCTTTAATTTGTGACCCATCTGTATTTCAAACTCACCCAGACTTACGGCTTTAGTCCTAACAGCTTCCATCTTGTTGATGACACCAGTGTCCATGCGTGAGATGGAGCATGCAGGCACAACACTAACCACGCAATGAACTTTGCCCTGCAGGCTAGGTTCTCTTATGAAGCCTGAGTCTTCTTCACTTATTGGAGAAACCGGATTAAACTTGAGAAAAAGGAAAAAAAGAAAGTGAGAGAAAGACTCCAATGTATAGCTCAAACTCTTATAATTAATTTAAAAAACAGTTCAATTCAAGTGATGGAGTAAAGCCATCCATTGATCTACCTTGTAGCCATCTTGTATATGGCCCAGCATTGCATTAACAATATCATCAGGATGAATTCCATCTTCAGGTGTTTGTTCCAAGCCCATAACATCATTGAGGATAAATGGCAGAGTCTCGGAATGTCTGTTGGTAATTCTGTAGGCTTTGTACTGACAAAAGAAGGCCAGATCAACAACACTCGTTTAAAGATTTAAAATGAATAAATTATTACGTTTATTTGGCAGCAATTAGCATTATGACCACCGCAATTAAAGCCTTTTTAACACGCTTGCATTTTAAAGAATACCTAATTATTTTTGACAATTGTAACATTTAGTATCGTCCTCTTGATTTATATGTACTATATGAACATTACAACTTGACTTTGAAAAAATATGTAAGACATATTTGTTATATATATGTAAGACAAAGTTATACATGAATAAGGTTTGTATAAATTGTATTCATGCATTTGAATTGTGTCATGTAGCTCACGAGTGATACATGTACGAATATACTTACTACTTTTGTGCAGCTTTTTTTGGCGTTCGCTTGCTCAGCTGCCCTGATTTTCATCTCTCCACTGAAGATGCTTTGCACTGAGTTTATGAAGCAGGATTTCCCTGCTCCTACTGGTCCATGTAGCAGGATTCGGACACAGCTGAGCTCTGGGTGGTTCAGTTGTATGTTGGATAGCTCTGATTTCAAGTGGTCCTTTTCACTGTTGAGGACAAACATGTTTAAATAATAGCTTCCCTTTCAACAATTTAAGACATGAAAACACTGGACATTTTGTTCCTAATGTAGTTATGTGGTATATTGCTATTGTTAATAATTTGCCTGAGTATCTAAACCTGAATTAATTACAGCGCTAGTATCTAAGTCTGGATTTGTTACAGTTTTAATATCTAAACCTGAATTCATTATAGCCAAAGTAAATAAACCTGCATAAGACCATATATCTATACTTTAATAACAGCCCAAGCATCTTAATCTGGATAGATCACTGCCCCAGCAATTAAACCTGGATAGGTCACAGCCCCAGTAACAAAACCTGGAAGGATCACTGCCCCAGAAACTAAACCTGAATTAACCACAGCTCCAGTAACTAAACCTGGATAGATCACTCCCCCAACATCTAAACCATAATTTCAGTATCTGTAGATCATCTACAGGGGACACTATATTACAACCAAAATGAGTGTGCAGGGTAGTCGGCAACTACAACCAACTACAAGAAGTTATTTACCTCCACTCCATGTCCCTCCATGGTTTTTCGAAGTCTGTGAAACAAACATACTGGAATCAAGGGGAGGACTACCAAATGTGGACGACATACATAAAATGCTAACTGTAAAAGTATTATAATACTGAAAAAGAGTCCCATTTCAGAGTAAATAATCCTAATCTCATGCTTAATCTCCTTTTCACAGTCATATTTTAAGTCAGATTTTCTGAGCACAGACAGTATTTCTGTTTTAGGTAAGAGTTTCCATGTACTACAGCATACACCTGCTAACCTCATTTGTCATTTTTGTAGGCCAGACTTTTCCATTTGTGGACAATAGCTCTCACTGTGGTTCTGAACCAAGTGGTTCTGCTTTGTTACTGTTTCCTGGCTGAAAAATGTCAGTGACTTTGTTTGTGCTCTGTTCCTGAATTTCTTCAGATAGGTGAAGATGTGTTGCTATTTCAGATCTTTGAGCCTGCTTCATGTTGCCAGGTTCTATTTAATCAGGGCTGGGTGCGAATTTTCCAAAACATGTTTCATCCAAAACATCACAGTTCATTAATGGGGGAAGGGGCAATTACATTTTCACATAGGGCCGGTTTGGTTTGGATAGCTTTTTTCCCTTAATTAATTAAATCATCATTAAATTTACAAATTTGATAATCTTAAACATTTAGGTGTAACAAATGTGCGAAAACAAAATAAATCTATAAGGGAGCAAATGCTTTTTCACAGCACTGTATATATATATATATATATATATATATATATATATATATATATATATATATATATATATATATATATATATATAATTTTCAATTTAGTCAAAGTTTAAACGATTTTACTAAACTGTGTATATATTTGCATTTTACACACTGTCCAAACCTTTTTTGAATTTGGCTTGTATAATTCAACTGCCATTTTACTAATGTGAAGTTATCTAACCTGGTGTGGGCTGTGGTTTTGATTTATTCGACCCCATTGTTGTAGATCTCTTTAGTCACAAACCTCCTTTGCAATGAAGGGCAATGAGGAGATTATTCCTTGGCAAATTCCTGGAAAATGAATGGACATGAAATGATGGCAAAAGTAGAGAGAAAATGTGATGTATGAGTCTAAGACTATAATTCTAAATGCAAATGTAAGGGGAGGTTTTGTTATTTTAAAAAACACAACTTTAATTAGCATAGAAATCTTTCAGAATAATATGTATTAATGAAGTACAGCTGGCCAAGCATTGAAACATGCATGCTCTTTACTCAAAACCAAAAATTCTGAAAATACATTTTTAATTGTCTTTAATGCAGCCGAAAGGTAAGGTGTATCATAAAGGCAGCATGTTTTATCATGTTTTACAATCTTGAGGTCAAGTAACAGGACTTACCTTGCTGAAGTCTCCGCTTAAACTGTGCATTTCCTGAAATGACACTTGAAACAATTTCACTTTCACTTTGCCCCTTGATCCTAGCTCTTTCCCTCCCTTCAACTTGCACCCAGCTGCAAAAATATTAATGACATAATTTTCACCCAGACATAATCAACCAACAACAACAACCAACAAGCTTGGTGGATAGGTTTGAGACTGTGTGTAAATTAATGTAAATTAATAAGTTTCACCCTTGGCCATGCATGTGATGGATGCCTAATCATTGTGTGAGCAAACAGGCTGAGGTAGCGAACCGACACAGGCCCCCCAGAAATATCAGGATATTTTGCACACTGTCCTGGACACAGCAGCCAAGCTTTTCAGATGCTATCTAGCTTTGGTGACCAAGCATTGCCTGTAGCCGGCACTGTGGTTTACTTTCACATCTAATTTTAGCTAACCTCTGACATTTAAAAATCATAAAAATTATAAAACAATATACTCTTCATGTTGTCCTCCTACTGAAGGTGGCTCCCTTTCATCCATGCATTTTAAAACTCTTTGTGTCGGCCAGCTGGAGGAAGGCAGCAATTGGAAAACTTTGTTTTAAAACTTTGGCTTGGGAGTTTCCCAGGTCTTACGCATTACTGAACTATTACAAACCTTACAAAGGGAAGGTGGATACCTCTTCTATTCCCCTAGGTCCTGTTTACTAACAAAGGGCCTTCATCAAGAGACACAACAGGAACCTGCCATGGCCCTGACTTTAAACACGTATGAAAAGGCCTAACAGACCACAAAGGAAGTGAAACATGTATTTATGACTGTGCAGCTTACCAACAGAGCAAACTATTTTTCACCTTGCTTGTGTAAACAATAATTCTGCTGTGAAACTACCTGTGGACTGTGGGAGAATGTTAATAATGCATAAGAGTTTTTGCTAAATTGCTAAAAGAATAAATGGTCTAACTTTATTAAGTAATCATATTATGCTGCAGTGTACAGTAAGTATAACAAACTGAATTTGACACACTCTGAGCTGAAAGCAGAGCTAGGTTTATTGTCCAGGTTGACAGTGAAGCTCAAACAACAGGAACAGGGCGGAAGGGCAAAGACAACGTCAGAGACCGGAAGCACAGGCAGAAGTCCAAAACCAAGCAAACAATACAACCAGCAACCAATACCAAGGGTAGAACCAGAAGAGAAGACCAAATGACAAACCAGAGTCAAGACCAGAGTAGCAAACCCTCAGTAATGACTTGATCACAGATAGGTGTGTGTGGTTACATCTCTCGGGATGCTAATCTGGAGAATGGGCCTTGATTGGAAGATGGCGGACATGTGACAGTGATGTCTTCAGGTGTTGGGTTATGGGTAATGGAGTCTGGGAGTGAAGATGTGAAAGAGGAACTGGAAGTACCATTAGTGTAGTTGGGCTCATTTTTACACAGCTCTCTGTATGGAGCAGAGGGGTGGGGGTGCTTGGCTCTGCTCCAGGTGGAGATGCTCATTAAAAACAACAAGGCTGTAAATGATGTTAGAAGGGTTAAAGTTTTGGACTTAATAAGACGCTAAATTAAAACAATCAAAAAAGGGCAAATTAAAATATATGTGGATTGATGTAATAAGCAGTGAAAATCTACAACAAGTATTATGCTTTGTAAAAGTGCAGAACACTAGGTGTTTGATAATAAGGAGAAGAAATAAAGGTGGGCTTGTGTTAGTGGAACAGCTTGTTGGTGCTTTTCGTCAGTTGTTACTACTGGCACAATTCAGGATTACCACTTGTTATGTTTTAATCTTTAAAAAGAGAAGTCTTACCCTGTTACTGCCAACCCTGGTTCTTCTGATTACTTTATTACTGTTAAGGTAAGCTATTTGTTTAAAGTAGCCATGACAGTAATTTAGCCACCAGCCATTTCTGTGCCTGATGGGATCACATGCTTCAAGGCATTCAACCCACACAAGGCACCAGGGCCTAATAGCCCCGTAGCCCTGTCCACAGAGCATGTGCAGACAAGCTAGCGCTCTCACACACCTGGACAACAAGAACAACCTAGAAGATGTGACTTCCTGAGTTTTTAACTTGGAGCTCATTCAGCAGGCCTACTTCAGGAATTGTTACCCCTTCTTCTATAGGCAATAACATGACAATGTAATATTGATTTTGAGGCTTATTTAAAGGAGCAGTGTGTAAGATGACTGTTTCCCATCTGAAAGATAGACTTGTAATATTAACCGAGGTAACATACCATTAACATTCGTCTGCTTTTCTAAAACAGTCAGGGCTGTTACATAACAACTCAGTGTTTTGGATATTGGATAAGCATATCAAAGAAGACCAAAAATCGTTTGCCAGATTTGCAATGTCTCTTATGGTTCAAAAATAATCAACACAGAAAGTTCAAAACTTTTGTTGTTTGTCACAGGTAAGTGAAGATGGAATTGACTAATAGAAGAGAGGATTGAGAAGACTTTGATGTCCAGGGAACGCAATTGCCGTGTCATAGCCACAGACTTAAACACCCAACACCCATAAAGACCACCAATATCACACAGCACAGCAATGGTCATAACCAAGTTATTAAAAAAGCAGGCACTGTGGATGACAAGCCATGTAGTGGTTGTCTGGAGATCGGTACCGACAAAGACACCTCAATGAAAAGTTCACACAAACAGTTCAGTACAACCTAAATAGACCTAAATGTCTGATTCTGTACTGTAGGACTATGGTATCTGTTTTATACAAAAGACATTATATATGTTTATATAATTTATTGTGTATAAAACCTGTATGTATATATGTTTTTATACACAATATATTATACAACTTTAACAGTAACAAGTCAGTAAAAAAATGTATAAAATAGCATTTAATGCCAATTCTTAATAAATAATGTTAGTTAAGATAAAGAATGGTACTATGATAAACACTTATTGTCAGAAAAATAGTTGCACCACAAAGGAAATGTTAGATTGCTAATTAAAAGGAAGATAAAGGTCACCAGGATCAATAACTGATGATACATTTAGACTGATATGGTCAATATTTATTGAGCTACACATACAGAAATAGTGTCTCTCAGTAGGGCATCAGGCCGCCATGTTTGCTAACCCAACATGCCAGACGTCTTAGCATGGAGTTGTAGAGGTTCTTAATGGGTGGAGGTGTAGTGTGATGCGTGACGCACAACAACAAATCATTTATCTTGCCGCTGACCACAGTGCCTTCACACACAGATTCGTTGTTCGTCTCTACCAGGACAAAAGCGGGACTCATCACTGAAGATAATTTGCTGGCATGACACCATTGCAGCCTTTGGCGACGTTGACGTGGTGTTAAGGACAGTTGTTGTAACGGTCTATGTGCATGTAGTCCTGCATCATGTAGCCTTCTGCCAATGGTGCTGGCACTATCAGGATGACTCCTGGAGGACACCACTGAATGTACTCTGAATGTCGTGGCTGTTGGGTCAGTGAGGTATAGTGATAAGACCCGTCCCTGCTTAAGTCACATACACATTAAGTTCCTGTCAGTTCATTATTTCTGGGTGTAACTATTATTTTTAACAAGTTCATTAGGGTAAAAAAAATATTACCCCAAAAGGTTATATACAAATTGCTTAGTTTATAAGTTAGTAAGTTATTAGTTAATAAATAATTTATATAATAGTAGTCATTGTTATGGTATTTAATCAATAAAATGTTAATATGGTGGTATTACATCATAATTACATCAAAATTGCATAAATACAATAAATGTTTTATAAAGATGTGTATGGTGTAGCCAAGTCTTTTTCCAGATTTTTATAATAATATAATCGGTTTATAATAAAGTAATACTTTTGTTAACAAGTAGCTCAAAAGGAACATGTTGCTTTTTCCAGCTGTTTTCTTTTTCTCATTATCATATTATATCATTATCTCATTTCTAAATGTAACAGTTTAGGAACAAAGAATGATTATAATGCAGTAATTTATTAATAATTTTTATTAAACATGACCAGACAAACCTAAAAAAAATCTCTAATTTGTTACAAGAAAATGAATTAGGTTTATTTCAAACTTATTCAATTGTTTTTCCCGAATTGATGTATTGTTTAGGTGTAGGCCGGTAAGTATGTAATTTCAGCAATATAGCATAAAACAGTAGTTTTCTTAAAGTTCTGTGGAGCTTAAACCACATTCTTACCTATTTAATTCCCAGAACCTGTAAATTACTTAGACTGTGTTTGAAATGACCATCATGTTTGCATTACATGTCTCCGGGCTTTAAAAAGCTAAAAAAAATGTTTTGCGTTCTCATTTATACTTACACAGACTCATGGCTTTCTTCCTAATAACGTCCATCTCGTTGATCATCGTTGAAGAACATTTCTAATTGAACACTGCCTTTGCCTGGTTTTATGGTTTTATGCCACTGCACCACAGGTGAGGTGTGTAAAACAATTGCATAATACATGGGTTGATTTTTATTTACCGTGTACCTAACTTTTACATGGCCCTGCAATGCATTCTCAATATCTTCAGAATCTTGAGTCTTGGGCTCCTTGTTGGTAATTTTATAGACTTGGTACTGTGAAGACAGAAAGGAAGCCAAATCAGCATAGATGTAAAGACACTTAAATACAAGGCTTACAAATCTATAAAAAATGAGACCTATAATGTGATATTGCAGTCAATGTATAACCTTTTCTGTACTGTCATTCTGGACATGAATGGCCACATTGATAAATCAGTGGTATTCTAAGGGTCTTCTAGGCTCCAGGAAGGCTTGAAGCAATGTTTTTCCAAATGTGGTCCCACTAAATCAAATTGCGAATTGTTAATTTTATTGTCAGTTACTAATAATGTTGACAGTTTATGTTTAAGACCACCATAAGTAAGGTTGCCTGATTGTATTAGAAGTATTAGCATTAAAACTGAACAAGTTTTTAAAACTAAACAAGAATTTTAGAGACTTACTGGGTATAAACCGTGTATAGATACATCTGTGGATGCATTGCGACACATCATCAGTGATGTTTCCTGAGGTCCTTGGGTGTTTCGGGTCTCGCAACATCAGAAACCCTCCCCCAGGCGACCCAGCCAGGGCTGATCAGACCCTGACTTGTGTCCCAGTAGCAATAGTCCACGCTTCGGACCTTTTGATCCAGATCCACCTCGACGCTCGCTCTCCAGCCTCTGTAGTGGACTTGATGGCTTTCCTCTTTGCAGCGCCTGTAATGCCAAGGAGGGTATAGATCTTGCATAGGGAGCGGGCCGCAAAGCCTCGACATCCCACCTCTATTGGCTCACAGCGAGCTTTCCAGCCTTCCCTCCGGCAATCCTCTACTAGCTCATCGTACTTAAGCCGCTTGCGCTCGTTTCCCTCTTCCATGCGGTCCTCCCAGGGGACTGTTAATTCCACTAGGAGTACTTGCTTAGATGAGACAGATGTAAGAGTCACATCTGGTCTCAGAGTGGTTGATGTCACATACTCCGGGAACTTGAGCTGCCTACCCAAGTCAACTCTCAGTTCCCAGTCTGGTGCCGATGAGAGTAGGCTGGCTGCTGCTGTAGATTATGCTTGTGGCTTCTCTCCAGCTTTCACGAATGGTACTGTCCTCTGGCTGCGGGTATGTTTGTTGTTGGCCACTGCAGTGGAGATCGTTTCGCCACTGCCCTCAGCACCTTATCGTGACACCAGCGATAGCGGTCTCCTCTGAGGGCTGCTGGGCTGCTGCTGAGGATATGTTCCAGTGTGCCCCTTCCTGGGCAGAGAGGACATATTGGAAGGTCACTTTTTCCCCAGGAGTGCAAGTTGGCTGGGCTGGGTAGAAGGTCATACACAGTTTGGATCATGAACTTAATGCGCTGTGGCTCTGCCTTCCAGATGTCATTCCAGGTCAGCTTCCTTTCCAGCACTCCTTCCCACCTCACCGATGCCCCCTGTTGCCGCATGCTCACCATCCTGCTGGTCCTCGTCTCCTCAACCCCTGCCTGCACCTCCTCTAGAACAAGTTGGTGCCTTTCTTTTCGCTGGGCCTTGTCACAGCGAGGTTGTGGGATGGCCCCCAGTCCTGCTCGTCCAACGGCCACTGTGCCTAACAAAGCCCTGTGTCTTCAGCCCATCTCGAACTTTAAACTTCATGCCAGTCCTTACAGCAATGCCTGCTGCTGCAACTCTGGGGTCACTGGAGTCTCGGTAGGCTAGTGCCTCTCTCGTGCGAGAGACCCTGAATTCCTCCTCCCTGGCTGCTGAATGGAAGCTGAAGTTTGTTACTTCATTCAGATCGTCCATAAATGTTTGCATGGGGAGATGTCGAATCCCAGACTTGGACAGGGGGCCTCTGCACTCCGTCTCAGCTGCCTTTACTAACATGTTCATAGCCAATGCAAACAGGATATCCGAGATTGTGCAACCAGTGATAATCCCTTTTTCAAGCCGATGCCAGCTGGATGTTATGCTTCCTGACATCACTCCCAGCCTGAAGTTCCTGTAGTAGTTTAGGACAAGATCTTTGATCTTGTGGGGTATGTGGTGTCGGGCCAGAGTGATTTCTACCAGCTTGTGTGGGATTGACCCATATGCATTGGCTAGATCCAGCCAAAGCACTGACAGGTCTCCATTCCCTTCACGAGCCTGCCTGATCAACAGGGTGACCACTCCAGTATGTTCCAAACAACCAGGGACTCCTGGAATGCCACCCTTCTGTACTGTGGTGTCAATGTACTTGTTTCCTAGGAGGAAGTTTGTGATCCTTCTGGCAAGGATACTAAAGAAGACCTTTCCCTCCACACTGAGAAGTGAGATAATTCAGAACTGCTCCGCTGGTTGATTTCTCCTCCTTGGGTATCCAGACACCCGCCGCCTGTCTCTATTGATTTGCAATGGTACCCCACCGCCAAATCACTTGCAACAACTTCCAGAGGATTCTGAGAAGGTTTGGGCAGCGCTTGTATACCTTGTAGGGTACTTTACTGGGGCCTGGAATAGAACTGGCTCTGGCTGCTCTAATCACCTCCTGGACTTCCTTTCAAGTGGGCACTGAGATGTTAAATGCTATTGTAAGGACTGGCATGTCCTGGAGGGCTCTCTGTGGTCCAAGCTCTTGCTCTCTGCCTGGGTCACTGAGGGTGCTATGCAAGAAGTTGTCCACTTCTTCCTGGGAGCACTCAAGGTGCCCGCTTCGTTTGTGCTCTAACAACCGCCTTGTGAAGCCAAAAGCGTTGGCTAGGAAGGAGCTTCGCTTTCTGGCTCTCTCAATCCTCCTTCTCCTGTGGCATTCAGCTCTACGCAGTGTCTTGAGCTTCTCAGGGATGGTGTATCGGAGCTCCGCGAGAGGTGGCTTTTCCTCCTCAGCTGCTACTTTGAACTGCTTTGTCAGCATGCGCAGCTCTTTCCATAGCTGGTGGATCTTCTGTGCCCTACGGTTGTTGGTGTAATTAGGCTTGCTGGACCTGAGCTCCTCAACACCAAACCTTTCAGCCCCAAAGTTTGTGATAATGGTTGTCAGGTACTTGAGTCGGCTATCTACATCTCCCTATGCTGTTGAGTTGATGATATTAGATGTATCTTTATCAAACTGTTGCCACTGTCCGTGCTGCATAGCTTTGGCCGACTTAATCTGCTGGACTACTCTGCTAGGAGTTGGAGTGCTGTGCACATGGAGGTTCTGGGCTCTGTGGGTTGACTCCGGGCTGGGCTCCTCCTGCGTCTCACCAGGCGCTAGTCCTGTGCGTTGTGCTGCATTGTCCTGCACCAAACATTTCATCCGGCTCTGATGGATTTTCAAGCCTCGATTGTTCTTGCAGATCTTGCCGCAGATGCATCTGCTTGACATGGTCAATATTCCATTGTCCAGGGCCATCGTCGTTAGATCCGTCCTATTGGGGTGCTCATCCTCCCCCCCTCTCGGGCTCCCCTGGGGGTGTTTCTCTGTGCGTTGATCTGTAGCTTATCTGGGTTCTCCTTTACAGGAGCTGCAGGTCGGGCTGCTAACCCTTCCTGCCCCGGTCGCCGTCTTTCCGTGCTGGCACTGTCTCACCAGTTGTCACCAGACTTTCTTTGTTGTCACCCAGTCTCTTCCTGGGAGTCACTGGTCAAACCAGTTGAAGGTGTATAGATACATCTGTGGATGCATTGGGACACATCACCAAACACCTCCATATATAAAAAAAAATTACGTACACATACAGAGTAATGTTTAAAAAAGAGTTCATGAACACAGTTCTGAACATCTACCTATCCTTCTTGAAATGTGTTAGTGGTACCAACTGGGCAAACTGAAAATTTATCTTTCATAAACAGTAACAGTTCCCAGTTTCGCCATTTGATCAATTTTTCTTGTATTGCAAATACCAAAACAAACAGGCAGCGATAAAAAGAAAACAAAAAAACTTTCTCCTGCCTGGGAAAAGCCCCAGGGACAAGGAGCAGGCTGATCAGGATGTTACACGTGAGCCCAAATACTTTAAAGGAAACACAACACCTCTCCATAGGGCCATACTCGTTTTAGTGCCCTCTGTATTGAATCCATTCCCCTCTCCTTAAAGAATTCAGGATGGTATTGATTTTGACCTTGGCTGAAAACCCATCAATATCAAGTGGGACCCCCTACTAGTAATATGGTAACAATTCATCCAGTTGATTGCCTTGAAAGGACCCGCACATGACATGCACTTACCACATGGTAAATAGTATCATCAACAGTAACTAATCATCAGATAATCATAATAATGATGTAAAGTACGTTTTTAAGAAAATACACACCAAATGGAAACCTAATAGTTTTTCTTTCCCTGTTAGTTCAACCCTCTGCATGCTATACAAAAGAACGACTCAAAGTACATGGAAATTCCAGATCTATGTGATAAAGTTCAATGTCTGGTGACTATTCTACCTGCAGACGCTATCTCAAGGATGAGTGACAAAGTGATTGACAAAATGAAGACAATTCAAGAAAAGGCTAAAAATCTGAGTAAGTTAGATTATTTAGCGTGGCATTTTTAGGACATAGAACTGATTTAGAAAAACAATGGTGTCACTTTTGTATTTGTGTTTAAGGTATTTTATGCCTGAGAATGATGTATACGTTTTTGTAAGCACATACAGCGTATTTAATTCATCCACTTTTCAATTCACTATAATATTAAATTCAAGGCTTGTTTTTTACATGTGGTTGTGTTTGGTGTTTGATTTTGTAGATATACCACAAGTGATTGTGTTGATAAAAATGGATCAAGCATGCCGGATAGTCAACCAAGACTTGAAAAAAATCTATCACAGTACAAAGATTAAAGACAAGGTAATATTTGTGTCCTTGTACTATGAAAGATAAAAAAAAAAAAATCTTTTAACGATTAATCATATATACATAGTGAACATGAATGCTTTGTTTTTATAGGATTAATTTGAATTGAAAAATATTATTTAATAGAAAATATTATTATAAGAAATGGTTTGACTTAATGACCACCGGTGAGTTTTTGTATTTGGTGTTGATAATGGTAGCCCAGTGTTTAGCTATTGCAGATCTTTAAAGGTACTTTCCTGCCCTGCAGTGTAGGGCAAAACCTTATCTAAAAAGTTGAATAAAACAATATCTCACACATTGGGCAAAGAATTTGCAAACATTTAATGTTAGCCATTTTGATATGAGCAACAGTTTGTAATCCAGCTCAAAAAATGACCCCATCATGGTTTTTGCTCTCTGCTTCTAGCTCACAAAACCCACCCAAAATTAATTTGTATTGAGTAAAGTATGATAATTTAGTTATGACCAAAGCTTCAGCCAATAATCCATCTCCAAAACCTGCAGAATTAGCTCTCTGCTTTCAACTCTTTGCCTCCGAGTACAGAGTAAAGATCCAAACAATAATCCAGCTAAAATCCTGCGTGTATGCTCATTTAAATGTCCATTTTGCACAGGCTGGGTCTGGAATCTACCTTCATGTCTCAGGCCACATGATCTGTTGTGTTGTGTGGGAGTGGTGGAAGAACACACAGACAGCAGTGTTTCAACCCAATAAGACTGAGCGCACTTAAGTGCTTCATATAATATGACCAATAAGGCACTAAAACTTGCAGATACATGATTTCTATCACCACCAACAATTCTGACTCAAAATTTGTATAGAATTATACATCTGACATCAAAGTACAAACCTCTGACACCAAAAGACTTTGTATATATCAAAATGATTTCAATATATATATATTGAAATCAAAATATATTTTGATATGTCAAAATATATCAAAATGATTTCTGGGCCCTCACATTCAGACTGTGCAACAGCTTCTTTCCCCAAGCCATCAGATTCCTTAACAACCAGAGTCCGGTCTGAATAATTGCACACATTTCAGTGACTGGACTGAACACACACACAATCTCATCTTTTAAATCTGTCTACACATAAACTTAAGGAGTACAATGTTTCAATTTATATCAACATATGGACATAAGTGCTGCTAAAAACTGTTCATCTACAAAAAATGGAAATAACTGCATTTTACTGCTCCCACTACCAGTGGGCTATCTGCACTATCCCCTCCTTCTCTTTATTGTTTGCTGTTTTTTATATTGTAAATTGTCTTTTGTATGTTTGAAATGACAAAAAACTACTTGACATGACATGATTTCAATATACAAACAAAATACAATGTTTAATCTTCATTGTTTAAATATTGTTCAATAAGCTTTTCACTGGGTAATATCAATTGGTAATAACTAGTTAACATGAACATTGGATAATTCCTAGCAGAAATTTTACTTTTAATTTTTAATTAAATTTACAGTCATTATGTACAATGTAATGTACTAAGATACAGATTAAATATATGTAACTTCTGTTGACACTTGTGTTTTTAGGTAGAGCTGTGCAGTATAGCACTAGGCATCTACTTGAACTCCATTTACCCAGTAAAGAACTACTGACACTGACACTATCATCCTCATGGTGCTGAGGGATATTGTCAACTTTGCCAATGACTATGCGGAAGAAATGGCTGAAAAGGGTAATAAATGATAAATAACCAAGGCATACTGTAAGACAAAGATTAGTCTATAGACTTGGGTTTTACTTTGGATTTGTACTTTGACTCTGTACATTTAAGTAAATAAATTCAATCAGTTGAAATTAATTAAAGGTCAGCAGATGTTCAGGGTGCTATATGAATAGAATATTTAGCTAACTTATGTGATTATATCTCTCTTTTTGATTCTAGCCCTGAATTGCTACAAATGCCTCCTTTTTAGGATCGAAACACTGAACCATCACTGAAACTTTTTTTGTGTGTGTGTTTTGTCTGCTAGTGCAGCTACCTGGCCTTCAAACAATGTACACAATGCTCTAAAGAAGTCCCTGCTGTCATTTATATAAGACATATAATATTCAACTGTAAATTATTATAATGTTATAATGCGTTCATTGTGAAAGTTACATTTACTCTATACATTTAGCTGACATTAGCATTATTGTAGTTGTCAAATTATATATATTTAAATATATATCTAATCAGGACTACCACAGAGCAGGTATTTAGCGGGTGGTGGATGATTCTCAGCACTGCAGTGACACTGATGTGGTGATGGTGTGTTAGTTGTGCTAGTATGAGTGGATCAGTGTCACTGCTGGACTGAGAACCATCTACCAACTAACCCAACCAACTATCCAGCCTAGAGCGTCCTGTGGGTAGCATAACATCTAATTGTTGCACTCTAAAAAGTAAAACTGTGATGTGCTCAATTTTTTTGGTGAAACATTTTTACACTTAAAAATATTGAGTAAATTTTAAAGCTGTGAAATTAATTATATACACCATCTGAGTTAAGTAAATATAAGTAAAAAAGTTAAGTAGATATGAATAATCACATTTAGCTCTAAAGAAAATAATATTGAGTAAATATACTTAAAATCCTTTTTCAAAACCATTACAAAATAAAAGGAGTAGATATAATTAGAATCCCTATTCAAAATTATTTAAAAAAATGAGTAGCTATAATTAGAAGCCCTATTCAAAATTATTAAAAAAAATGAGTAGATATAATTAAATTGCTAGGTAGATATGACTAAAACACTAAAAGATTATGCCTCATGTACCAAATGTTTACAATATATTGTTTTTTTTTTTTTTCAATTTAATTTCAATGTTTTTAAACCGTATTTACATTTTCCTCCAGGAGGACTTAATTTATCTAAAGAAATCAAATGTAAATAAAGCTATACTACATACATACTACATACATACATACAACTATTTATTCCATCAGTATATCAGTGGAACACATGGCAATAAATTCAACCTGGTTTTCTCTGGAAAATGGCATATGTAGCAAAGTCCATATTAAAAAACAGTGAGCTGAATTGAACTTAGCTATCTGAAACATGGATGAAATACACCAACAACGGGTCCTTCAGTCAATTTAAGACTGCATACAACAGCAACATATCAACAGAGGCTGTTTGGGATTTTAAAAAATCTCAATTTTGATTATATCAATCAATCAATCAATCAATCAACATTTATTTTTATAGCGCTTTTTACAACAGATGTTGTCACAAAGCAGCTTTACAAAGAATCTTATATTATACATTAATAAAACAGTTAACGTTTAACTTATCAGATCCAAGGCATAAGTTAGTCCTAACAAATAGCAACAAGCTCTACTAAGATCTTCAAGACTGCTGAGGACAGTAATACCCTCAATCCCAATCCCTACATCAGTATGTCCTTCTTTTGACACTTCTTGGTTCCGCAGGAGGTAAATCTACATCACCTCCTCTGCCAATTCTTCTTGTACATTGACGGGAACATCAGCAGGATTCTGCAGACATTGAAAAGTCATTGTTAGAGCTCACCATCAGCGTGCATGTTACAAGACAGATCCATTTTCAGGTCCATTTTTGTTCAAACCATGTAAATGTCCCCTTTACCAACTTTACCATTCCCTTTAAAGTCTAATTGTGTTAGTAATAATAAAATAGAAAAATAATATAGAATGCTTATTTTAAAAAAATATATTGATGAACTACATTTTCGACTGTGAAGTCCATTTTTTAAGTTTTTAAGTTTACAGTGCCATCCTAAAATTAAGAAAAGGATGATATTACCATAGGGAGCTAACAGATTTTAATGCAATTTCCATTCATGTAAACATTTTTTTCTTTTCATACAAATCTATAAAAATAACACTAATGCTGCCCACTTAATCTAATTATATATCGAGGTGAGTGTTCACATATACACATACCACAATGATTTAAGGCCCATCCACACTTATCCAGACATTTTTAAAACCTAATGTTTTGTCTGGGTTAGGACTTGAGAATGGACATTTTTGGTAAAACTTCATTTTCAGTGTTCTCAACATTCAACATTTACAAATTTAATATTTAGTCACCCTGGAACACAGAAATAAACAGAAAACATTTACCTCCTCTGTTTTATCCTGGTTCTGATTTTTTACTAGTGGTACTGGTTCTGTAAAACAAATGTAGAATAAGTTGATCACGCTTGACAAGGGCAAAAGAAATACATGCTCTAGACATCCTCTAGTGTTCCATAGAAAACATAAGTTGAGTAATAGGACACTTCTCTTAAGAAAATATGCAAAATTCCCTATTAAACTACAATAAAATTGATTTCCTAATAATCAAATTTAGTTACATCTGCTGGACCACAGATACAGGCAGACAGTATCTCAAATCATCATGACAGCCTGTTTTCACATTTAATAGCTAGACTGTATATACTTTTGCAGATATCCATAATGCATCTCCTCTTAGTCAAAATTAACATTTCAGATACCATTCCTTCCTTAAGGAACTTCAAAAGTTATAGTTACAATTCTGCATTATCTGCAATATCAGCATGTTTAAAATCTTTTCAAAACAATACTGTTAAATTGTTAGCCAACTGACCATTGGAACAGTTAAGCTAAATTTTAGTTACTCAGTAATTTACATGCAGTATACAGTGGGGAGTTAACTGTACAATGGCTTTATAAAGACCCATTATAATTCACTGTTTAATAGTAAAGGTGAATACAACACCGCAAAAACATTGTAGAACGGCTTAAACTTAACTTCACTGCTAGCATCCAGTCATTTTAGCTCGGCTCACTGCACTGAGACACACTGAGGCTGAAGTTCCAAAGCACAGCGGTATTTATTACAGACTCCATTCACTCAAACGTTACGTAAAATAGACAGAGCAGGCGAAATCGGGCTGTAGACCTAGCAGTGCAGAAAGAACGCTACCTCTTTCTCATCTCCTCTTCCTATCCTCTCAAACATGAACTCCACGTTTTCCCACGTACCTGTAGACCTGTGTTCATTTTCCCAAACAAAAAAAAGAATCCATAAATAGCCACGATGTTTCTACCAGCAGGACCTGGTCTTTGTAGAAAGTAGTTAAGCTACTGTCGCAGCCAGTTTGCGGTACTTTAGCTAGCTAGTTCGCTCGCTAGCTAAAGTACCGCAAACTGGCTGCGACAGTATTCAAAAAACTTACAGCCCATAAAGTTGTGCATGCACAAAGACAGGGTCAATTTTAACTTAATAACAATAATAACATTTGCTAGCTGACTACTTACCAGAATTAACAGGCTGTCTCCAAGGTAGTTCTCTCTCAGTGTCATGCGGTACTCCTCATTCAGCATGTACATTTCCTATGAGGACACTCTCTCTTCATGCGCTTTTGTTAATTGCGTCCACTTTGCGACGTTTAACTTAGCTTACTTAATTCCGTAAGTTGTTGTAGAAGAAAACAAAAAATATTGATTTGAATTGAATAATAATTGTAGTAATTGAAACTGATCAGTATAATTACTTATTTCTTAAACATTTTGTTTTGAATTAACCAAAAATATTAAGCATAAACTAAAAATCTAATTTGTTAGTCAATTACTTATTTATTTTCTTTGAATATACTTATAAAAAGTAGATATAATTTAAACACAATTAACTGTTGGAGATTTAGGCATTTCTTTTGATATGTCCAACTCAAACAATCACCTAAGTGATATTCAGAGACTATATTAATGCAGTATAGCTTTTTATTATTGTGATATTTACAAAGCCACTGAATTATTTTTTAGAGTGTATGGCTGATGGGTGTATATGTAATAAAACTGTTTACTGAATTCATTTGAATATCCAGTCTTTTCTTTTATGTTGCATTTATACTACGCTGCTTCTGTTAGTTTAATGATTTGTGGCTGAGGTCAATAAAAGCTTAATTAGCCCAATAGCCTTAAAAAAAACAATACTAAAACTATAGCACAAACTATTAAAAACATAAATTACACACAGTTCTATACAAATAAAGTGAAAGGATATGTCTGGATATTGTTATAGCATTTTTTGTTGGAATGACATATTGACATGAAAGAATACACAGAGATGGTCAGATTTAAGGGACATTTAAATAATACAGAAAAGATTAAAGAGGAATTGCACTGATGTATTATGTATCTATACCTTTTATTACCATTTATTAATTTATCAGTGTTACATGTGTTTACCAGTCACTTTGAATATCAAAAAACAAAATGTCAGTACACGGATGTACCAAAGGTCAGTATGGTATTGCAGTATGTAATTAATTATCAAGTGGTGTTACCTTAAGGGATTGTTTGGAAATTGCAACAGCTGTAAAAGTTGTGAGGTGTTGTCTTGTGAGTGATGTTGAGGACTGGCCAGTGTTTTCATAGCATGGCAACATAAGTAATTGGAAAATTGAATGGGGCATAATAGTGGAATGCGTCAACTGGACTCATGTCGGGCAAATGTGCAGGCTACACCATTTGTCAGATGTCTCCAGAATGCTTCTTGAACCAGTTCTTTACAACTTGAGAATTATGGCATGGTTTATTATCTTCCTGGAATATCCTATTATATCGTAAATGAGGTCGACAAAGGTCACCAAACAGTGATGGGCACTTGTCAATGACATGTTTAGGCAGACCAGTAGACCCAGTCTATGCCAGTGGACATGCCTTGGCAACCGTGGTCCATGGCTTCATGGGGTCTGTGCCACACACAAATTTTTCCATCAGCCCGGAACAAGTGGTACCATGACTTATTGAAACACATGTTTCTGACTTGCATCACTGCATATGTGTTTATAGGAGTTTGCCTCAGTTTGTCAGAAGACACTGAATTTAGAGTCTCATATTTGGGATGCTCGTCCTATATATTCCAATAAAATAAAGAATACACATTACATTTCTTGAAGGCTAGATGATATTAAAATAATTGTCAAAATGCAATGCTTTGCCCCTAAAAAAATCCAATCGATCTTTATTCCACATGCAATCTCAATTTCAATTAGTTTTGGTCCCATAATTTGCAAGCTATTAATCTTTAATCAAAATTTACTAAAGCTACTTAACTTACCCTAATGCCAATTTTGAAAGGTTTTGCAAGATCTTAATGTCCCACTATTTAATCCAAGAAGCTAACTTGGATATATTGTACTGAAGCAAAAAATCTAAAGTTCATGCTTCTGTAACCTAGTGTTAACCTAGTTAAAACCACCTATCCAAAATGAAAAAAAAATCCAATATCAACGTTTCAGATAGTTAGGAAGAAACATCACTGATTTGTAATGTAACAAAATACTTGGAACTAAGCAGCAATAATGTTCAGAACTCAGGTGTGGGGTTTGTCTTTGTTGGGCTAATGAGATCACACTGTAAACTAAACATTCTCAGCCCAGCAAAAATTCCAAACTCAATTGACTATACTGTATGATCTCTTAGGTTATTTTTCTGCAGACAGTTTTGTGTAATGTTAGGAAGGTTAGGAACAAGAATGTTTGTAAGAATGTAATTAGGAATGTAAAAAAAAATCAGCAAATCCAGCTCAAAATTCCACAGAATTCAGTAGTGCAGCTACTCTGTGTTGGACTGAGGAATTCACACTTTAAACTGGAAATTCTAAAGTGAGCAAGAACTTCAAACTTACTTGAGTTACTACATATATCCTCACTAAAAGAGTAGGAGCTCAGTAACAATGATCTGCATGATTCAGGAGTGGAGCCTGTCTTTGCTATAGTGTTTAAATCACACTGTAAAATGGATATTCTCAGGTCAACAAGAACTCCAAACTTAATAGATGATACTTCATGATTACTTGTGTGTTATTTTCCTGAAAAACTGGAAACAGTTCAAAACTGCATACATCCTCACTGAAAGAGTTGGAGATCAGTAACAATGACTTGCATGATTTAGGAGTGGATGCCATCTTTGCTATAGTGATTATGTTACACTGTGAACTGGATATTCTCAGGTCAGCAAGAACTCCAAACTTAATTGACTGTACTTCATGATTACTTTGGTTATTTTTCTGCAGAATGGCTTTTCTGAAATGATAAGAAACAGACTTATGAAAACCTCAGAAAAATTTCAGATGGTTAGGAACAAAGTTGCTGTGTACCAAAAAATCCCCTACTTCAATAGTCAGAATTGAAATGTCAGATGACAAGGAACAAGGATCTTTGATTAGGAAAGTAGGAGAAAAAAATCCTGAAATATTTGTACTTTGGTAGCAATGACATTCAGGATTAAGCAGTGCAGCTGCTCTGTGCTAAACTGAAGATTTCATACTCTAAACTGGAGAATCACAGGTCAGCAAAAACTACAAACTCAGTTGACATTTCTACACAATCTGTTGTGTTGTCTGTCTGCAGACTGGCATTGTTGACACTCTAGCAAAATACTTGTGAAAAACTAAATTTCAGATGGTTAGGAACAGGGATCATTATTGATATGAACTAGACAAAAAAAATCCCCAAATGGCATGGAACTACAAACCGGATTCCAAAAAAGTTGGGACACTAAACAAATTATGAATAAAAACTGAATGCAATGATGTGGAGGTGCCAACATCTAATATTTTATTCAGAATACAACACAAATCACAGATCAAAAGTTTAAACTGAGAGAATGTATCATTTTAAGGGAAAAATATGTTGTTTCAAAATTTCATGGCATCAACAAATCCCAAAAAAGTTGGGACAAGTAGCAATAAGTGGATGGAAAAAGGAAACTGAGCATATAACGAACAGCTGGAAGACCAATTAACACTAATTAGGTCAATTGACAACATGATTGGGTATAAAAAGAGCTTCTCAGAGTGTCAGTGTCTCTCTGAAGCCAAGATGGTAAGAGGATCACCAATTCCATCACTGTTGCGCAGAAAGATAGTGCAGCAATACCAGAATGGTGTTACCCAGCATAAAATAGCAAAGACTTTTAAGTTATCATCATCAACCGTGCATAACATCATCAAAAGATTCAGAGAATCTGGAACAATCACTGTGCGAAGGGTCAAGACCGTAAAACTCTACTGGATGCTCGTGATCTCCGGGCCCTTAAACGTCACTGCACCTCAAACAGGAATGCCACTGTCAAGGAAATAACAGAATGGGCTCAGGAATATTTCCAGAAAGCATTGTCAGTGAACACAATCCACCGTGCCATCCGCCGTTGCCAGCTGAAACTCTACAGTGAAAAAGGAAGCCATTTCTAAGCAAGCTCCACAAGCTCAGACATTTGCACTGGGCCAGGGGTCTTTTAAAATGGAGTGTGGCAAAATGGAAGACTGTTCTGTGGTCAGATGAGTCAGGATTTGAAGTTCTTTATGGAACACTGGGACGCCATGTCATCTGGACCAGAGAGGACAAGGATAACCCAAGTTGTTATCAACCCCCCGTTCAGAAGCCTGCATCACTGATGGTATGGGGTTGCATGAGTGCTTGTGGCATGGGCAGCTTACATGTCTGGAAAGGCACCATTAATGCAGAGAACTATGTTCAGGTTCTAGAACAACATATGCTCCCATCTAGACATCATCTCTTTCAGGGAAGACCCTGCATTTTTCAACAAGATGCAGTCCAGATCTTTCACCTATAGAGACGATTTGGCGCATCATAAAGAGGAAGGTGCGACAAAGAAGGGCCAAGACGATTGAACAGTTAGAGGCCTGTATTAGACATGAATGGGAGAGCATTCCTATTTCTAAACTTGAGAAACTGGTCTCCTCTGTCCCCAGACGTCTGTTGAGTGTTGTAAAAAGAAGGGGGGATGCCACACAGTGGTAAAAATGGCCTTGTCCCAACTTTTTTTGGATTTGTTGACGCCATGAAATTTTGAAACAACATATTTTTCCCTTAAAATGATACATTCTCTCAGTTTAAACTTTTGTCTGTGATTTGTGCTCTATTCTGAATAAAATATTAAATGTTGGCACCTCCACATCATTGCATTCAGTTTTTATTCACAATTTGTTTAGCATCCCAACTTTTTTGGAATCCGGTTTGTACAAACTCATTTGACAATTTTGCACAATCCATAATTTTGTCTGTCTGCAGACTAAAAGATTAGAAAAAACACTAGTGAAAAACTGGGAATATTTTAGAAACTTCATTCATTCTCCCTGAAAGATGTGGTGCTCATAATTAATGACAGAAAATCTCCTTGAGATATTTGGTTTTCTATAGCAATGATCTTCAGGATTCAGGAGTGCCACTACCCTGTGTCAGACTGAAGAGTTCACACTTTAAACTGGAAATTCTCAAGTGAGCAAGAACTACAAACTTACTTGAGCAACTGCATACATCCTTACTGAAAGAGTTGGAGATCAGTAACAATGACTTGCATGATTCAGGATTAGAGCCCATCTTTGCTATAGCGATTAGGTTACACTGTGAACTGGATATTCTCAGGTCAGCAAGAACTCCAAACTTATTTGACTGTACTTCATGATTACTTTGGTTATTTTTCTGCAGAATGGCTTTTCTGAAATGATAAGAAAAAGACTTATGAAAACCAAAATTTCAGATGGTTAGGAACAAAGTTAATTGAGTTGCTGTGTACCAAAAAATCCCCTAATTCCATAGTCAGAATTGAAATGTCAGATGACAAGGAACAAGGATCTTTGATTAGGAAAGTAAGAGAAAAAAATCCTGAAATATTTGTACTTCGGTAGCAATGATATTCAGGATTTAGCAGTGTAGCTGCTCTGTGCTGAACTGAAGATTTCACTCTTTTAACTGTAAACTCACAGGTCAGCAAAAACTACAAACTCGGTTGACAATTCTACACAATCTGTTGGGTTGTCTGTTTGCAGACTGGCATTGTGGACTCTAGCAAAATTTGATATAAAATTGGGATTGGTTTTGAAACTACATACATTCTTTCTGAAAGATATGGAGCTCATTATTAATGACAAAAAACAGAGATACTTTCAGAATCGCTATCCACACATACAACAGCAGTGATTATGACAGGGTTTGTGTATGAGCTAAAATATTAAGGAAAATCAACGAATAGACAGCTAAAGTTGATAAAGTGGCTAAAGTGGCTTATTGCAAAAAATATTGAGTAACAAAGTTAAATTCAAAACCTGGTAGCATATATGGTACAATAATTTTAAAACTGAATGTTTTAGTTTGTCCTAAAATCTTGTTCTTCTTGTTATAGATTCTATTAAATAATTAGGCAAAAACTTCTAATCTTCATGACATTAATATAGAATAAGCTTTCGTGCCATTTTGTTAATTAAGTGATTTTTTTATTCGTTCATTTATACAGCTATAAATCAACATGTAAATGGCATTGAAATCCATAAGCACTAATAGTTTGTAAACCTTGTAAACATTTTAACTAATAATAAAGATTTTCAACTTCATTTTGTACTGCAAAAAAGTCTGTAACTGATGAATGTCTATCTTAAATATACTTGTTAACAAACCTGTAAGCCTTACTTATATTTGCTCGTACTTTGGAAGTATACACAGTATAAAAAAATTATGAAATGTATTAATTTGAGGTAACAAAATTTCAGGCTGTGACAAGAAACTCTTTCTTGTCATGTTCAGGCTGACTAGTAAGGTGCTGCGTGTGTATGTCAAAAATCAAAAAGAAAAAAAGGTGCAAGAAAAAAAAGGAAGGGGAAAATAAAGGAAAAGAAGAGAAGTGCGGAAACTCATTCTTTATAGAAAAATAAACCAGAAGCAAAAACAAATAAGAAGCACATATTTGTGGCACCACATTCCCCTTTTTAAAGGTTTTTGTTATTTAGTGGTCATTGGTGAGGTTATGGTAATACTTTGGCTTTGGAAGTGCAGGCATTGCTGGTTTCATTCCAGCCAGAGGTGGCCTTACCTTAACTATGTACAAAACCACCAGGCCCCCCACTACAGTATACATTCCACATTA
The DNA here is from genome assembly GCA_024036415.1 of Prochilodus magdalenae. Taxonomy (NCBI): domain Eukaryota; kingdom Metazoa; phylum Chordata; class Actinopteri; order Characiformes; family Prochilodontidae; genus Prochilodus; species Prochilodus magdalenae. The sequence goes on from JAMWET010000867.1 coordinate 52,315, forward strand.
TTGTATACTAATACATGAAAATAAAAGGTTATTTTTATTTCCCAGTTTTGTCTTAGACCAGTTCCCATGGCTTTTCCTCTCTGCATGTGGGTCCACTCCCTGACCATCTATCCTGACAAATGAAAACAATAACATGTAAAAATTATACTTCAAATTATGTGAAAATAACTAAACACTAAGAAGAATGAATTATGTTGTTATTTTAATTGGGAACATCCAGGAATACCGTGCACCTTAGGGCAAAATGATTCAGTGTTTCATCTTCTCTAAAATCAGGAAGTGGCCCAATGTCCTGCCCTTGTGCAGCGATCATGACTTCTGCTATAACAGCTGTCAGCGCAATGGCGTTTCTGTTTACTTTCAGATTCTCACAGCTTACATAACTGTAAGCTGTGAGAATTGTTTGCATTGTTCGCCTTGTTCGCTGAAATTCTTTCAATACTGCCTTGAATCGATATAAGACTTCCTCTGGGCACTTTACTACAGAACACAATGAGGGCACAAGAAAAAAGTAACATTAATTATTATGAGCCAGTAAAACTGTAAACAAAAGTAAAACTTCAAGTGACACAATAGAGACACATGAATTTCAACAAATATTCTAATCTGAGAATACTGTGAATTCAACCATGCAGCTGTATGTCAGGATCTATTATGACATACTAGAGCATAAAAGAGCTGTATCATTTGTTTAAAATTAACTGTGATTTCAAACCATTGAGGAACAAAGGAATATCATACATTTTACCTAATGCTAGTAAGTCTGTATGTGTTCAATTTTTCCTGAAAAAATACCACAAAATATGAAATATATATCTTTGTACCTACAAATATATATCTTTTATAATTACAAATGAAAAGATCTTCCAAATCTGAACAGTTGGACTGTTCAAATTAACTGTAATACTTCTTTTCCCAAAGGCAGATGCCTTTTTATGCTTCCTTTTTTTAATGCAGAGTCAGAGTCGAAGCCTGATTCAGAAGAGCTGGAAGGGTCTGATGAGCTGGAAGGGTCTTTTCTAAATTTTCTTGGATCCTTTGACAGAGTAAACACATTAACAATATTATAAAAATGGTAACTTTTATTATATAAACAATTTCAAAATGACCAAATGTTTTTATGTACTACTATTTCAAAGTGTGGATTTACAGTTCAAAGGTTTGGAATACATGTTTTCAATAAAACACACATCTGGTTAAGCATGGGTCTGAAACAAGCATAGTCAAACTAGTCAGTCTTCATAATGTGAATATACACTACATATTTAAATAACAGTACATATGAATTTGCATCAAAAAACAGTGGATCAAGTGAACCTTATCCCATTTGATAGTTAATGACTTAAGATTTTATCATTAATTTGGTAGCAATGAGGATTTTTTTGTGAAACTGAAAGCTTTCTTCCACCAGCTGTGCTTATTATTTACACACACACACACACACACACACACACACACACACACACACACACACACACACAAGGCTATTTTCATACTTTTATTTATTCATAAAACAATGTGCACACTATATACATTTGTATTAAATAGTGTCTTAATATATACAGTTTTCAATATTAATTTGTATGCACATTTCAAAAGTCATGCAGCCTAGAGTACATGTCCAGTCAAATTTTATAGTAGCTGGTTTTAGATGGTGTAAACCAGCCTGTGGCGGTCATGGTGGTAAACAAGCTGGACTAGGAAAATCATGTTACACTGTGCTGGTCAGCTAGTTATGGTGTTACAATTTTTAGCTTGATGCTGTAGCTGGGTGTGCTAATAGATCAGCTAAACCATAAAATACCAAAAAATAGTATTATCTAATTACCAGCTTAACCTTTTGAGCTGGCCAACTGGCTAATCCTTAGGTATATGTCTCAAACATTAACTCAAGTAGCATTGTACTATGTTTCTGAATTTATTTGATTCAAATATGCACAAAGGTCGCACTTATTGCAGCAATATTGCAGCGTCTACCTCTGTGGAAAGAGGTCACACCGTTTCTGTAACGAAATGTAACGTTATATTCCCTGCATCCAATCTTGCCTCACAAATGGAAATGGAATGCTGACAGAGCTAATCGTAAGATATGACGTGAAAATGGCTTTCCTCGACTCTGCTCTCCCAGAGTTCAGGATAAACTAGCAAAAACATTTCACAATAAGTCTTGTTTCGAAATCACCCCATAAAACAACTACAGCCAGCAAATAACCAGATTAAACATTTTCTAAAATCGTTACAGTATTTCGTCCATCACTGCTAATGTCACTGTCCATTTACTTATTTCAGTCGCTGAAATTAGTTGCTCATTTTATTCATGCGTGTCGGATGTACAATTATGATAAATCATGGTACAAGAGTAGTAAAGTTATTGTATCAGAAGATTACATAAGCAATGTCACTTAAATAATAGAATTCAGTTTTACCTTTGTACTGCAACAAACCTCTTCCCAAAAAAGTCTTTTAATACATTATCTGAGGAGACCCTAACCACCAGCTTCTATTGCACAGATGGCAACCACAAATCACATTGTATGCGCAACATATGTATTTACACCCAAAACCATTCACAACTCCGCATACATTCAGTTCTTATGCAGTATTAAAGTGTTTGTATAAACCCTGATCCTAACACAGTTCAGCTTATGTAGCAAAAAAACTAAACTAAAAAAACACTAAACAAAAATATTAATAAAAAAAGAAAACAAAAAGGACTGATCTCATCGGGTGAATAGTAAAAGTTCATTGAAATGCTGATCTGCTGGCCCTTAGACCCACAGCATTAGATCAGTCTGAAGCCAGGTAGGGTGTTTAGCAGTGAATGTCCTTAACATCCAAAAGGGAAATCCAACAAAAGATTGTGGTCCAAGACACTCCATTCTTCTGTTCACAGTCCACCCAAGCAGGTAAGGTAGTACAACGAAAAAAAATCCTTATTGGGCTAAAACGCCTAGGTTTCCCAATAAAGGCACCTTCAAATGTTCCATGCTAGCAGCAAACAAAATGTTTGAGGCACCTTATACCTGTGCCTGCCCACAAAAGCTCAGGCTCAAGGTAACCCTCTGGTGGCAAGAGTATGCCATTACATGTACACACAAAAAAGACTCAAGACCTTTAACCATGTGTCATGGTTACAGTACTTTTCAGAACAATCCATGCGATTCCACTAGCATCCGTTGTTAATATTCTTCTTCTTGCAATGAAAAGCTGGGAGTGGAATTTTGCGCCAACATTAGCCAATAAGGTAACGTTCTATCAATTAACAAGCAGTCTCATTGGTTTATTTGGACTCAAACATCTTCCAAATTGCTTCCTGTTGCCTATGTGCACCACATAGAGGATGGAAACGTAGATTTCGTAGTGAAAATGCACGAAATGTAAAACAGGTAATCTTGCAACCTATATGTACATTAAAATATCTTTATACAGAGCAATTTCGATATATAATCTAATAAGCCATCGCTTACGTGCTTCCCTATTTAGGAAGTAAGGAGTAATATGATATTCAGCCTAAAGGGCTTTTCATTTGCAGAGTTCTTTATGTAGTATGTCTTACACATCACTTGACTTTAAATTGTTGACTTTTAATTGTTGATTGCAGAGATTAGTGCAGAGATTAAGCTATATTAGGGAACAAATTTTCTTTTCGTTGGGTTTCATTCTCCAGGATGTGTAAAAAAGCAAGCCACAGGCGTAGAAACATCACACGCTCCATCAGACAGAGCTCCATATTTTCCCGGTCTCACATTTCTTTGTCCTCCTGGTTACAAATAATACATAGGTTAGGTTAAGTTGTATTATTTTAAGATCCTATATTTTTGTTTAATCATTGTTAATAATCAAGTTGTCAATACTGTCAGCAATGTTTTAGTAAACTTAAATGTTTTACTGTAAATGTTTTACTTTAAAGTGACATTCTAGAACCAGTACTAAACACCCCCATCCTCTCTTCTGTTCATGGGTTCCCCACACCCTGAGCCAAGCTGAGAGAAGCTGTTGAAACAGCTCTATTGGGTGAAATGTTTTACTGCTTGATACACACAAAAAATGTTTTTTGGACTCTGATTTGAAACTATTCACAGTGCTCACCTGCTTTTGTGTTTGCAACCAGTTACAGGGCATTGAAGTTCCAGAAAAGACGACTCACACTCACAAGAGTGTTTTCAGCATTTTGATTTTTTTTTTTTACAATGACTAATGTTTTTAGATCTTTTTTATAGATTAAACCATCTGGTCTCCATATTACAATATATTTTGCAGGGAAGTATTGCAATGCAAATTTTTTCCCAAGGTCATCCAGCACTGCTGTACAAACCTAAAAAAAAAAGTTAAGAAGTTCTACCCACCTTCATGGTTTACCTGAATATCTTATTCTTTTAACATTCCTTTAGTGCCCCAAGTTCATTACTTAAATTTATTAATTTACATTGTTTGACACAGGGGTTGAGGAAGAGACATGTCGATATGATGGAAGATGGTGTTTGGGGAAGCAGCAAATCCTGGTTTGACTACGCATGTCAGACCAGGTTCCCTACGCATCTGCGAAAAGTGTGTGAAAGAGCAATAAGGTGCAATGAGAGAAGCAGTAAAATGAAAATTGGAGGGCAGGGAGCTTTTGTTGCAATCGAGAATCCAGACACCATATCATAGTTTTGTCCAAAAATAGTTTTATTCTACTTTTTGTTTAATAAAGTGTGCATAATTCACTGCTGACTTATTTACTTTTGTTTTTTTGTTTTTTTTTTTGGGGGGGGGGGGGGGTTAGTATGGATGAGGGAGGCGTGAACAGACCTGGTGAAGGAAATCATGGGCTTTTGGCATGCTGGAGGTGAAGCATTCAACAATGCGTCCCATTAAAAAAAAAACGATGTAGGAATCGTTTATTGCCAATTGTAAGGAAGTATGTTAGACCAGGATCTCACGTAATTAGTGATTCTTAGGGTGCCCACAACAGATTAGCTCAGCATGGGTTTATCCACTATCAAGTCAATCACCAGAGACATTTTGTACATCCTGGGAATGGAGCTCACACCCAGCATATCGAAAGGGCCTGGCGAAATTACAAGGAGGACATCTATAGGTACAGAGGCATCCTGTCTGAAAAGTCTCTAAAAATGAATTAAAAATTTATAGAGTGGAATTACTGGCTGAGAAGACAGCACAAGAATGGACTACTTGGCCATTTGTTCAAAGACATTAGAGCATGCTACAAGGTTTGATGGTGAAAAAATGTAGAGAGCCATCAGTAAAATAGTGAATGGATTACTTTTATCTTTTTTCCTTCTTATTCTGTTCACATAATTTGAAGTATAATTTTTTAATTTAATTTAACGTTATTGTTTTCAGTTGTCAGGATAGAGCACCTCTGTGTGAACTATATTTTGTGTGCATCAAAACACAGAGCTGTCAAAAGCAGCAATAAACAGTTTCACCATTGTAAGCAATCTTGCTTTCTATTACAGTCCTTTCAGTGGTGAGTTTTCCGAGCTACATGGTAAGGACTCAGTAAAACCGTAGAAATAATCACTGCTTTCTTTAACAGTTCAGATTCAGTTTTGTTTCTTAGCAAAAACCAGGTACATACTATTTAGATAGATAGATAGATAGATAGATAGATAGATAGATAGATAGATAGATAGATAGATAGATAGATACTTTATTGATCCCGAAGGAAATTTAGCAGCCAGTAGCAGTTTCACAAAAGCAGCACAGATACAAATACAAAATAAATGTATAAATTGTATAAATAAAAACAGCGTTGTGCAGTATGAAAAACCTAAATGGGTAGGTACCGGCAACAGTATTATTAACGGTTAACTATAAACTATAACCTATACATAGTACAGGTCACTATCGATAAATGTAAAATTATAAATATATCTCACTTCACAAGGAGGCAAGAAATATATACAAGAAATATAAATATAACTGTAGACTGTAGAAAACATTAAGACAATGATACAATATTATCATTTTCTCAATGTAAAATTGTGTGCATGTTTGTAATTACCACCTTGTTACTTTCACTGGCATTTTTAATAACTTTGAAATTAGACTGCATTGGTATTTACCATCATGTTACCCAAGCTTGTACCACACACTTCCATGGTTAATACCTAGAACCCATGAGACCTTTTAGTGTAATTAGGCTGCATCGGTACTTACCATCATGTTAACCAAGCATGTACCTCACATTTACCTGATTAATACTTAGAACCAGTGAGATCTTTCAGTGTAATTAGGCTGCATTGGTACTTACTATCCTGTGACCCACATTTGTACCTCACACGTAATTGGTTCTTACTTAGTGCCTATGAGACATTTCAGTGTAATAAATGTAGACTGCTCTGGTGCTTACCATCTTGTTACTCAAAATAATTACCTAGTACTTTGGAGTTTGTACCTCACACTTACCTGGTTAATAGCTAGAGCCTATGAGACATTTCAGTGTAATAATAAGTGTTAATAAGATAAGATAATCCTTTATTGATCCCACAGTGGGGAAATTTGCAATGTTACAGCAGGTAAGAACAGAAGTGTCAGGAAATATAAAAGTAATAAATAAGACCTATATACAAAAAGTACAGAATAATAAATAAAATGCTAAAAAATTTAATCCAGAAGACAGCAGTTTTATTGCACATAGTAGAAATAGAAAATTTAGAAGATCATAGGGGTCTCTCTCCCCTCTGTCACATTAATTCACACCACACACTGCACCCATAAGGTCATCTGCATTGTGAAGGACCCCACTCATCCATCACATGGACTTTATTCACTGCTGCCATCTGGCAGAAGGTACAGGGTCATCCGTGCTGTCACTGCACAGCTCTGCAACAGCTTTGTCCCACAAGCAGTCAGACTTTTAAACAACAGAGACTGAACTAGGGTAAGAAGTGTTACCCCAGTGACTGCTACCACACACTCTACCATATAAGTGTCACTGCTGTTCTGAGATAGCACACTGCTGTATTCTAGTCATGAATGATTAATTTTCTAATTCTGATTAAGCATTTTTTTATTTGTATTTGCGATAAACTAATGATTTTTTTGTAATTGTGATGAACTGATAATTTGTTCATTTATAAATGTGAGTGCACACACTGGCAACAGGAACTGAAGTGATACATTTTAAATTATTCATTAACTAATGGTTTATAAGATGTGATGAGATGCTAACATATTTGTAAATATGAATACATACATTAATAACTACATGAACTGTCATTGGTAAATGTTGGTCAGTTTTCAAATTCTCGTGTACCCATGATTTGTTCACAGCTATTAATCATTAAGTAATAGTATATTAATGAAAGTTATTATGAAGTATTACCATTATTGTTGAGTTTAACTTGATTGATGTAGACAAAAGTGATGCTTTGAATTAGTCATTTAGGGGAATGTCTTGTTGGTTTAGGGATAACCAAACAAATGAGAAAACACCACAACTGTTTTACCTGAAATCACATGTTTGAATCTTGAAACCATACCGATACTTTGACTCTGCCTCAGAATCAAAATCAAGCTGTATTTGCCAAGTATGTTCACATATACAAGGAATTTGTCTTTGGTTACATTAGCTCACAGTAACAATATTACACACACACATCCTAACATATACACACACTCACTTACACACACACACACACACACACACACACACACAATCCCTTACATATCTGTAAACCTTATATTGTGTGGAGTTGTATATATATATATATATATATATTTTGTATATTAAAGTGCTGAGTGCAAGTTCACCCACACCCTGTTATGAACTGTATGGAAATGTTATTTGGCCCTCGTCAAAGTTTAACATTAATAAAATAACAACTGATCCCAGGTCTTCCCAGGTGTAGTCTTTCTCGTAGATCTTTCTTTTACTCTCTATCTCTATTTCTCTCTCTCCCTCTCACACACTCACACACACACACACACACACACACACACACATACATATATATATATATATATATATATATATATATACACATATATGCGTGCACACACACGACACACAAACCAGACACACTTTTCACCTCAAACCCTACCTTAATGAAAACAGGAGAATGAAGGCTCAAATGCATGGCTGTCACTTAGAAGGACGGAGCAGCGGAGAAGGCCAAGATATTTTATTAAGTATTTCCTGGTGAAACCAGGAACTGACAACATTAATCAGTACAGACAAAAACTTTTCATATAATTTATCTAATACACATTTAACTTTTTCCTTTGACTTTAAGGAAGGATTGAAATTAGTCCAAAATTATTTAGGAGGGATCCATGGTAGTTTTTAGCAGCAGGGTCAAGGTCACATGTGGATGAACTTTGTGTTTATGGTAGTTGTATGATTCTAACTGATAACGGAGAAAGGTCTTGTTTCTGTTGTAGGTGGCTTATCAGGAAGGTTATTAAAACTTGTTCCAGCTTGTTGAGCTTTGGTCTGTCTTATCAGTGATATTTCAGTTTGAAAGTGAATTGCAAACTCTTCACACGTTTTGGAATATAAGTCAGTAACTTTGTGTTTACTAATTACACTAGTGATGCATAATTATCATAGCATTATTGTAGGTGAAGATCTAATCTTAGAGAATATCATATCGAACCTGCAGTTTATTTGTCCTCAATAAGAATACATATATATATATATATATATATATATATATATATATATATATAAATGTACTCATATATACATATGTATAATTAGTACACCAGGGAAAGCAAGCAGACAACCACAGAGGTGACACTCTCCTATTCTTTAGCTGTTGACCAGAGATTTCAGGTACTCTGAAGGAAAAAATAAGCTTATGTCTAAATGATGTTACCTATAAATTAGAACTTCCTGCCCAGCCTCTTTAAAGCTTGTTTGTCTCTTGTCCATTGGATGAGACCACACGTGTAGAAGGCACTCATGCTTATGGTGACTTTACAGGAAGAGGTGGGTACCTGGTTGATTGGGAGGCTTAGGACTAGAAGAGAGTTGGTTTCAGGCTGCTGACATGTTGGATCCTGCCCTCGTAGAACAATTTTACTGTCGCCCATCTCATTCTGCTTCACATCCCAGGAGTTGTCCCAGGGGATACTTCGCCGGCTGGTAGTCGTTGTGGTCCTTCCAGCATCCACTGACTGGATTCCTCCCATAACAATCAATGTAGTCATCCCAGACTGAGGACCCTTGCACAGAGTCAGCCACCAGGAGTTGGCCCTAAGAGGACTCTGTCTGTGGAAGGGCACTGTTCATTGTGGTTGTCCTCTCCATTTAGCCGTCTAAATTTTTCTTGTGGGGGAGTCATACTTCCTGACTTTACTGCTGCCTCTGAGAACACTATGGACTATATTTTCCACAGTGTACCCTGGATGTTACGTTTCAGATTTAATCCATGTAAAACCTTAATACACCACCAACTATTCTAAAGAAATTTCTTCAAAAATACCCAGATATACAGCTTTCAAAAAGTTTCTAACATTCATAAGTGTTTTCTTATTTGTCATATGTAAGAACAGGTTGTAAATCTGATGTTGACTATTTCTTGGGGTCTTTCATATTTAACACATATTTAACAGACTTATGAAGATATTGGTGAATGAGGCCAATTGAAAATAGCCTGAATTTTTTTTTTAGAGAAAGACATTTTTATTGTCTTTCACCTGTTTTTCAGTGCACAGTAAATTATTTTACTTTTCACTTAAGTTAGCTAGCTGGGTGATGTTAGGTAATTGAAGATAGAGTTCCACCCTCGTCATCCAGGCTTTATATACAGCTACTACTTCTGTTTACTGAAGTAAGGAGATTTCAGAGCACTGGGGAAATGACACCTGACAATCTGGAATGTCAATCTGGCATGACACCATCACAGTCTTTGGCAACTATGATGTGATGTTAAGGGCAGTGGTTGTAATGGTGTATGTATATGTAAACCTGTGTGGTGCAGCCTTCTGCTAATGGTGCTGGCACTAACAGGATGACTAATAGAGGTCATCACTGCTTGCCGAATGTCTACACTCATGGCTGTTGGGTCAGTCAGGTACAGCAATAAGGCACATTCTTGCTTATATCACGTGCGGCCGAGCCTGAAACCTACCTACCAAGTTTCAGTCCTGCTGGGTTATTCCTTTTGGGTGCAAATATTTGTGCTTATAAAAGATTGTAGGAGTGATTTGGAAACTGAGGGGATACTTTAATGTATGGGCGTCTGCTTATAAAAAAACAAAATTGAAAAGTCTGACATGGTGTTTATTTTATGTGATTCTTTAATTAAAATTGCAATTTAATGATACAATATAATAAGACAAATTAAGTGTCTGCTCAAATGTATAAACTACATAAAATAAAGAATATATATATAAGAATGATATATAAAAATGAAAGACTTCCAGTTTGAAGCCTTCCATATGGCCACTGAGCCACCATTTTGTTTTCATATGCCATTTCAATCTTTGTGTTTCATCATTTATTTTACTGTTTTGCTTCATGTGATCAACTCTCACCTGTAACATGAGCACGAAAACAAAAAGTTGAATTTCCAAAGTTATAACTTTTAATTGAAATGAATGTAAAATTTATCCAGGTTGATATTTATTTTTAATCGGTCCATTCGCCATGAAATGTTGACAAAATGTTAGGACAAACAGTCCATTCGCCATGAAATGTTGACAAAATGTTAGGACAGGCAGGCTTTTTTAAATTATGTTACAAATTACACAGCATTTTCTTGATAAAAACAAAATTGTCAGCCAGAACACTACAAGTGGAAAGCCGTTCCATGAGGTTCCTTGTTCCTTGAGGTAACAATCCCAGTGGTTTTAGCACATGCAGCTGCTCTCACTTGACATTGGCATCAAAAAATTGAAATAAATAAACTTAATTTCTAGTTTACCCATCCTTTACATGAGATGTTGAAATGATAATGAGATTTCCTTGATCATTCTGCTGTAACAAAAACATTCTGTTTTTTAAATGGAAAAACATATTGTTAAAGCAAAAAAAATATTAATCATTAATAACCTAAAAAAAATAATATTGTTAACACATTTTCCTAGTTTGAATCTACAAGATGTTAGGAGTGACAAAGAGCGATTCCACGACTGCTGCCCTTTTGTTAAAATATGTAAAAACAAAAAGAATCCTATATTGTACATTTGCATGTGCGTATACAAAGAAGTTACTGATTAATAAGAAGAATTACATTATAAATCCTTAAATCACTTTAGGATTGACTCGCATGTCTGGCAGATTACTCATAAGTGGCATTGTTTTCGTGGACATAATCTATAGCAGATTTTACAATCTGCAGTAATGCCGTTAGAATAAGAACGTCTTTGGTGTCGTTTGTTTCAATCTCCTCATAGTAGTTGCTCACGGGGAAGATGCATTTCATGGGTGAACCAAGCTTGTTGCTGCAGTCCTGCATCTAAACGCAAAGAAAATTGAATGAAATGCCACTGAACAAACCATACCCCCAAAAAAGATTTTGCTATGAACTTTATTTAGCTGCTATTATTAAATAGTTGTTAAAGAAGAACATACACACACGCACACACACAGATAAATCAACAAACGAAAACAAACCTTTTCTTTGATTTTCCTGCTTCGGTAGATCTGTTGTAGATCTTCATTAACCAGTGGACATTCAGCATCAACCTTCGTCATAACAACCAGATGAGGGATGCCTGACATGCACAGATCATCGTGAGAATATTACCCTTATCATGCCACTATAAAAATGTTGGTGTTGCAAGTTGAAAAAGTGATTAAGTGTGCTGAAATATGAAAAAACGAATATAAAACGTTTTGATTTTTTTTAAGGTTATAACACCAATTAAATAAAAAACACTTGAGAAATATATTAATGACATTTTGTTTGATGTGTATTAACAGTACATAAAATGCATTTGTTGTCACCAGTCTACACCACCATCACCACCCTACTTCTCCACCCAGTACAATTCCAGGAGTGTGTAGTAGGAGCTATGACAAGATACACTGAAGCGGCTCTGGTCACTTCTGGAGGCCCAACCCCTTTAAATTGATTTTTCCCTTTGATTTGTCACCCATCTGTATTTCAAACTCACCCAGACTTACGGCTTTATTCCTAACAGCTTCCATCTTGTTGATGACACCAGTGTCTATTCGTGAGATGGAGCATGCAGGCACAACACTAACCACGCACTGAACTTTGTCCCTCAGGCTAGGTTCTCTTATGAAGCCTGAGTCTTCTTTACTTATTGGAGAAGCTGGATTAAACTTGAGAAAAAAAAGAAAAAAAGAGTGAAGAAAAGAAAACATTTTGTCTGGACACAAACTCCTACAATGTTTGCATCTTTATATTTTAAAATATTCTTCATTTTAAAAAAAAAGTATAATTAATTTAAAAATAATAATTAAATCAAAGTGATGGAGTAAAGCCATCCATCTATCTACCTTGTAGCCATCTTGTATATGGCCCAGCATTGCATTAACAATATCATCAGGATGAATTCCATCTTCAGGTTTTTGTTCCAAGCCCATAACATCATTGAGGATAAATGGCAGAGTCTCAGAATGTCTGTTGGTAATTCTGTAGGCTTTATACTGAAAAAAAGGCCAGGTCAACAACACTGATGGAAATATTTATTTTAAAAAATTAAGGAAAGTCTATCAAATAAGAGACTAAAAATGGAAGATGTCCAAGCATGGGAAACTTGTTTGTCAAGATAAATGACAAACATCCACTGAAAATGAACAAACGTTTTATTTAGCAGTGATTAGCATTATGACCACCCCAATTAAAACCTTTTTAACAGGCTTGCATTTTAAAGAATATTATTTTTGACAACAATTGCAACATTTAGTTACTTTTTTATCAAGTCATCTTGATTTATATGTACTATTTGAAACTCACACCTTGACTTTGAAATGATATGTAAGGCATGTAAGGCAAAGTTGTACATGAATAAGGATTGTATGAATTGTATTCATGAATTTTAATTGTGTCATGTAGCTCACGAGTGATACATGTAGAAATATACTTACTACTTTTGTGCAGCTTTTTTTGGCGTTTGCTTGTTCAGCTGACCTGATTTTCATCTCTCCACTGAAGATGCTTTGCACTGAGTTTATGAAGCAGGATTTCCCTGCTCCTACTGGTCCATGTAGCAGGATTCGGACACAGCTGAGCTCTGGGTTTTTCAGTTGTATGTTGACTAGCTCTGCTTTCAAGTGGTTCTTTGCACTGTTGAGGACAAACATTTAAAACATGAAAACACTGGATATTTTGTCCCTAGTCTAGTGATGTGGTGTATTGCTTTTGTTATGGAAAATAGATACCATTTCTTTAAACTTATAATAGTAGTTCTTCTTGATGCTCTTGGGGATTCATAATAACAGCCTGGGTAACTAAACCTGGATAGATCACAGCCCCAGTAACTAAACCTGGATAGATCACAGCCTCAGTAACTAAACCTGAATTAATTACAGCCACAGTAACTAAACCTGAATTAATCACAGCCCCAGTAACTAAACCTGAATTAATTACAGCCACGGTAACTAAACCTGAATTAATCACAGCTTCAGTAATTAAACCTGAATTAAGCACAGCCCCAGTAACTAAACCTGGATAGATCACAACCCCAGTAACTAAACCTGGATAGATCACAGCTCGAGCATCTAAACCTGGATTCATCACAGCCCGAGCATATAAACCTGGATTCATCACAGCCCGAGCATATAAACCTGGATTCATCACAGCCCCAGTGAGTAGACCTGGATAGTTCACAGACCCAGTAACCAAACCTGGATAGATCACAGCTCGAGCATCTAAACCTGGATTCATCACAGCCCAAGCATGTAAATGTGGATAGATCACAGCCCCAGTAACTAAACCTGAAATAATCACAGCCCTAGTAACTAAACCTGGATAGATCACACCTCGAGCACCTAAACCTGGATTCATCACAGCCCCAGTGACTACACCTAGATTAATCACAAGCTGAGCATCTAAACCTAGATTCATCACAGCCTGAGCATCTAAATCTGGGTTCATCACAGCCCGAGCATCTAACTCTGGATTCATCACAGCCCAAGCATCTAAACCTGGAGAGATCACAGGCCCAGTAATTAAACCTAGATTAATCACAGGCCCAGTAACTAAGCCTAGATTAATCACAGCCCCAGTAACTAAACTTGGATTAATCACTTCCCAAGCATGTAAATGTGGATAGATCACAGCCCAATAATGTAAATGTGGATAGATCACAGCCCAATAATGTAAATGTGGATAGATCACAGCCCCAGTAACTAATTCTGGATTGGTCACAGACCCAGTAACTACACCTGGATAGATCACAGCCCCAGTAACTAAACCTGGATTAACCACAGCCCCAGTAACTATGCCTGAATTAATCACAGCCCCAGTAAGTAAACCTGGATAGATCACCACCCCCAGTAACTAAACCAGGATAGATCACAGCCCCAGTAACTAAACCTGGATAGATCACAGCCCCAGAAACTAAATCTGGATAAATCACAGCCCCAGTAACTAAACCTGTATTAATCACAGCTCCAGTAACTAAAGCTGAATTAATTACAGCCCCAGTAACTAAACCTGGATAGATCACAGGCCCAGTAACTAAACCTAGATTAATCACAGCTCCAGTAACTAAACCTGGATAGATTACAGCCCCAGTAACTAAACCTGAATTAATCACAGCCCCAGTAACTAAACCTGAAATAATCACAGCCCTAGTAACTAAACCTGGATAGATCACACCTCGAGCACCTAAACCTGGATTCATCACAGCCCCAGTGACTACACCTAGATTAATCACAAGCTGAGCATCTAAACCTAGATTCATCACAGCCTGAGCATCTAAATCTGGGTTCATCACAGCCCGAGCATCTAACTCTGGATTCATCACAGCCCAAGCATCTAAACCTGGAGAGATCACAGGCCCAGTAATTAAACCTAGATTAATCACAGGCCCAGTAACTAAGCCTAGATTAATCACAGCCCCAGTAACTAAACTTGGATTAATCACTTCCCAAGCATGTAAATGTGGATAGATCACAGCCCAATAATGTAAATGTGGATAGATCACAGCCCCAGTAACTAATTCTGGATTGGTCACAGACCCAGTAACTACACCTGGATAGATCACAGCCCCAGTAACTAAACCTGGATTAACCACAGCCCCAGTAACTATACCTGAATTAATCACAGCCCCAGTAAGTAAACCTGGATTAATCACAGCTCCAGGAACTAAACCTGAATTAATTGCAGCCCCAGTAACTCAATCTGATTTAATCACAGCCCCAGTAACTAATCCTGAATAGATCACAGCCCCAGTAACTAAACCTGGATTAATCACAGACCCAGTAACTAATCCTGGGTAGATCACAGCCTCAGTAACTAAACCTAAACTAATCACAGCCCCAGTAACTAAACCTAATCTAATCACAGCACCAGTAACTAAACCTGGATAGATCACCACCCCCAGTAACTAAACCAGGATAGATCACAGCCCCAGTAACTAAACCTGGATAGATCACAGCCCCAGAAACTAAATCTGGATAAATCACAGCCCCAGTAACTAAACCTGTATTAATCACAGCTCCAGTAACTAAAGCTGAATTAATTACAGCCCCAGTAACTAAACCTGGATAGATCACAGGCCCAGTAACTAAACCTAGATTAATCACAGCTCCAGTAACTAAACCTGGATAGATTACAGCCCCAGTAACTAAACCTGAATTAATCACAGCCCCAGTAACTAAACCTGGATTAATCACAGCCCAAGCATGTAAATGTGGATAGTTCACAGCCCCAGTAACTAAACCTGAATTAATCACAGCCCCAGCAACTAAACCTGGATTAATCTGACCATCTAAACCATAATTTCAGTATCTGTAGACCATCTACAGGGAAAACAACATTAAAACCCAAATTAGTGCCAAGTGTACAAAGTAGTTGCCAGCTTCAGCTGAACTTCCTCTTCCTTACTTACTTCCAGTCCATGTCCCTCCATGGTTTTTCAAAGTCTGTGAAACAAACATACTGGAATTCAGGGGGAGGACTGCCAAATGTGTATGATGTATTAAAAATGCTAATTCTAATAGTGTTATAATACTTAAAGCAAAAAAAGAGTTCCAGTAAACGTTATTAATCTCATGCTTAATCTCCTTTTTTACAGTCATGCTTAGATTTCTCTGTGTTTTTGTTAACAGCATTTCTGTTTTAGGTGTAGTCTTTTAATTATCGGAACATACAAATCTATTGTATGTATATGTACACATGTTCACAACAATAGTACATAGATTAAAATCTTCTAAAATAATAAGAAAATTGCAACTTTTCTATATACTACAGCATATACTCAGCATAGTCATTTTTGTGGATAATAGCAATGGATCAACAACTGGCGTGAGGTGTCAAATACAGGTTTATTAAACTCAGTCCAAACAAACCAGTTCAAATACCAGAGAATTAGTTCAAAACTACCAACCAAAAATGCAGCCAAAACACAATCCAAATATCAAAACCGTAAAACCAAAGCAAGGAATCAAAACCAGAGAAGCGATAAATACAAAGAACTGTTCAGAATTGTAAGGCACCCCAATACAAGACTTCACAAGAGACATACGGTAAAGTGGAGTATATAAACACACAAAATGGCTGCTGATTACAAGCAGGTGGGAAAAACAAGGGCTAGAATTCAGGTGAGAGCGACCTCTGGGCAAGGAGGAGAAACAGCAGCAGGAGACGGGACAATAGCTCTCATTGTGGTTCACTGGACTCCCAAAATCTTTGTAATGGCTTTATTACCTTTTCCAGGCTGATAGATGTCAATGACTATGTTTCTCATCTGTTCCTGTTTTTTTTTTTCAGATTGGGGCAAGAGGTGTTGCTTTTTTTAAGATCTTTTAGCCTGCTTAATGTTGTCATGTTCTATTTAATAAGGGCTGGGTGCGACTAATGAAATTTATCTCAGCTTTCCAAGACATGTGTTTATTCACAGTTCATTAACGGGGGAAGGGGCAATTTTTCATATAGGGCCAGTTTGGTTTGTATAGCTTTTTTGTCCCATAATAATTGGAATCATCATTAAAAACGCTGGTTATTTGTATCTGTATAGCACTGTATATATATATATATATATATATTGTATGTATATATATATATATATATATATATATATATATATATATATATATATATATATATACATATGAATTGGGCTTGTATAAATCAACTACCACTTTTACTAATATGAAGTAATCTAACCTGGTGGGGGCTGTGGTTTCGATCCATTCGACCCCCCCATTGTTGTAGATCTCTTTAGTCACAAACCTCTTTTGCAATGAAGGGCAATAAGATGTTGAGATTATTCCTTAGCAAATTCCTGGAAAATGAATGGACAAAGTGCTGAAAAACATTGACACTCAAAGGAGTGGCGGAAAAAGTACACAGGAAAGGTAGTGTATGAGTGAAAGTCTAAATGCAAATGTAGGGGGGCTTTTAATTCCCTTTAAAAACACAACTGCAATTAGCATAGAAATCCTTCAGAATAATATATAGTAATAAAGTACAGCTGGCCAAGTATTTATGTAGCAGAAAATAATAGAAATTATAAAGAAAGCATATTTTTCATGTTTTCTGGTCTTGAGGACAAGTAACAGGACTTACCTTGCTGAAGTCTCAGCTTGAACTGTGCATTTCCTGAAATGAGACTTGAAACAATTTTACTTTCACTTCTTGTCCCTCGATCCTAGTTCTCTTGCTCCCACCCACTTGCACACACCCAGCTGCAAAAATATTAAATACATAATGTCCACCCACAAGTAGTCAACCGACAGGAATTAAGCTTGGTGGTTAGGTTTGACATTGTTAGTAATGCAAATGAGTTGCTAAAAGTTAATCACATTGTGCTGCAGTGTAAGGATTAACAAAATGAATTTGACACATTCTGAGCTGAAAGCTGAGCTAGTTTTATTGTACAGGCTGGCAGTGAAGCTCAGTAACAGGAAGATGGCAAATATAACGGAAGCGCAAAGACAAAGTCAGAAACCAGAAGCACAGGCAGAAGTCAAAAACCAAGCAACCAATCCAACCAGCAACCAATACCAAGGGAAAAACCTGAAGAGAAGACCAAATAACAAAGTCAAGACCAGAGTAGCAAATGAGTGTGAAAACCAGGAGTATACGAGCAAACAGTCTTGTTAGCTGAATAGCTTATTGGTGCTGTTTGTCAGTTGTTGCTGGTGGCACAACTCGGGATTACCACTTTTTATGTTTTAATCTTTAAAAAGAGAAGTCTTACCCTGTCACTGCCAACACTGGTTCTTCTGATTACTTTATTGTTGTCGAGGTAAACTGTTTGTTTAAAGTAACCATGACAGTAATTTAGCCACCAGTTATTTCTGTGCCTGATTGAATCACATGTTTCAAGGCATTCAACCCACACAAGGCAACAGGCCAGGCCTAATAGCCCAGTAGCCCTGTCCGTAGAGCATGTGCAGACAAGCTAGCGCTCCATACACCTTGACAACAAGAACAACCTAGAAGATGTGACTTCCTGAGTTTTCAACCTTGAGCTCGTTCAGCAGGCCTACATCAGTAATTGTTACCCCTTTTTCTATAGGCAATAACATGACAATGTCATATTGATTTTGAGGCTTATTTAAAGGAGCTGTGTGTAAGATGACTGTTTTCCATCTGAAAGACTGAACTACTTGTAACAAGTTATATAGAATAAAAAAATGTATTTAATGCAAATTCTTAATAGATAATGTTAGTTAAGATAAAGAATGGTACTATGATAAACACTTCTTGTCAAAAAAATAGTTGCACCACAAAGGAAATGTCAGATTGCTAATTGAAAGGAAGATAAAGGTTACCAGGACCAATAACTGATGATACATTTATTGAGCTACACATACAGAAGTCTGTCTCTCAGTATGGCATCAGGCCGTCATGTTTGCTAACCCAACACGCCAGATGTCTCAGCATGGAGTTTTATAGGCACCTGATGGGTGGAGAGGAAGTGTGACGTGTGACGCATGACAACAAACCGTTTATCTTTATGTCCCGCTTCCATTTCATGACCACCTCGTCACATGGGCCCATACTTCTCTCACCACTGGTCATCCCAGAGAGACTCAAACTCTCCGGGAGATATTGGTGGGAAAGTATGAGTGCCGACATCCACCATCTTCTCACAATGTAAAACACCATGTACCTTACCTGTAGGCAAATTATTACCCTTACCTATTCCGACTCGTCCCTGGTCCCTCCCTCTTTGGGCCTGAGGAAAGGAGCTGGGTACCGCCAGCTGACGTGTTGGATGCAGTCCTCATTGAGCAGTTCCACCATTGCCATGCAAATATGTGTGATGAACATTCAGGAGTATCCACACATCAGGACTTGTACTTAAAATCCCCTGATCTCAATCCTCTTAAATGTCTGTGGGACGACCTGGAACAATCAGTAAAACCAGCCAGGGAATGCATCCACCAAATCTGGCCCAACTGACCAATCATTTGATTCAAGAGTGTCTGAACGTTGATGTAGCCTACATTCAGAAACTTGCCCAGTCCATGCCAAATCCAATCACAGCTGTTATTGGTGCTCGTGGAGGCATTAAACGCTATTAGGTACATTTCAGTCACAGGGTGACTCATTTTTTTGTCTGGTATACTTGCTAGTAAAACAAAATACAACATTAGAATAAATACAAGTAAACTACAATACAATATAAACAGACATTTTATTAGTATTTTTATCTTTTGGTTTCTTCATTTGGAAAATTTGATAAATTCCATTAAGCATTTATTGGTTGAAGCAGGTGTTTGATGCTATATTGGATAATACCTTTGGAAAGGTTTATACTGACACATATCAAATCTCATATGTTTGTTTATTTGTATGTATTAATTCTTGTTTTTTAAACAAACACTGGGTTCATCTTCATTTTATGTCAGCAAGCTTGCAGTAAATTCAACGTTCAAAGACACACTGTCATAAAGGAAGAATGGATGGCTGGTAGATTACTTCTGAGGTGTGTGGTATTCTTCCACATGCCACCTAGCAGATTTTACAATCTGCAGTAATGCTGTTAGAATGAGAACATCTTTGGTGTTGTCTGTTTTAATCTCCTCATGATAGTTGCTCACAGGGAAGATGTCTTTCAGGGACCAAGTCTGTCGCTGCACTCCTGCATCTATACACAAAGACGTGGATGTTAATGACTTGTAACCCGCTCAGTGTTTCAATGTTACTCAAATTTAGCTATTGTTTTTTGTGGACCTTCATTACACAGAACACTTACCTGCACATGTTAGAGCACAGTTGCTAATTGTGTGGCATTTAACATATTTTGTTTTACATTAGAGATCCTTCCGCCTAACTCAACAAACATTCATTCTTTCAAAGCACTTATTTTATGTTAAATGTAAATGTACTTGGTATCACAGTTGTTTTTCAAAAGCATTTTTTTAGCTTTAACTGGCCAACTACTTTTGACCAGACACACATGAGCAAACACACAGATACATCAGCAAATAATGACAAACATTTTCTTTGATTTTCCTACTTCTGTAGATCTGGCTTAGATCTTGCTTAACCAGTGGGCAGACATCATTATCAACCTTCGTCATAACCACAAAATGAGGGATGTCTGGCATACACAGATAGTTCATTTTGACAGTTTTGCAAATAAAAACCACACAAACATAAAAAAAGAAGTCTATGGACACACGGATGAATGTTAACGACCACATTTAGAAGCATATCTATTTCTAAGATAAATAAGATATATGTTTTGTATGGTAATGATTTTAGATCACTTTAAATACAGTATTAGTAATAGATGTTTAGTAATATGGGAATGTTAGGACAAAAGTTATACCTTCTTTCTAGCTTTTACTTAAACTACACAATTAATTGTAACAGTAATAGGTTAGTAATATAATTACTATTTAAATATAATTTTAAAAAAAATCTATGCTAATTCCTAATGAAAATTGTTAGTTAAGATAAAGAAAGGTTAACATGCCAATTAACAAATAATTAATGGTAATAAGCGGGTGAAAACTTGGTATTACGATAATCCACTCATTGTCAAAAATAACTTCACACAGAAGGAAGTATGGGATTACAATGCTGTTGGAAAGGAAGATAAAAGTCACCAGGAACAAATGATTCTGATATGATCAATATATAATTTTTTTATTTCAATATTTATATTTGCCTCCACACATGAATTCATCGGTTGTCTCCACCAAGACAAAAGCGGGACTCGACACTGAAGATGATCCACTGCCATTCTGAGTTACTCCATGACAGTCTGGCACCACTGCAGTCTTTGGTGACATTGACCTGGTGTTAAGGACAATGGTGCTGGCACTAGCAGGATGACTCATGGAGGACATGCTCACTGGATGTCCCCTGAATGTCTTGGCTGTTGGGTCAGTCAGGTACAGTGATAAGGCCCATCCCTGCTTAAGTCACATATGCAGTCGAGTGTGAAACTTGAATCATTAGCATGTCTCATGATGTCAAACCCACCCACCAAGTTCTATTTCTGTCAGTTCGTTATTTCTTGGTGCAACTGTTTTTTTTTTTTATATTTTATTACCCCAAAAAGAGTTTATAAGTTAGCAATTACTAGTTAATAAATAATTTATATAATATTAGTAATTGTAATGGTAAAAATATTCATCAATAAAATGTTAATACAGTGGTAATACGTAATGATTACATAAAAATTGCATAAATATAATAAATATGTTGTATAAAAATGTGTATGTTGGAGTGCTAAGTCTTTTCCTAGATATTAGTTTATATTAAAGTAATGCTTTTGTTAACAAGTAGCACAAAAGCAACACTTTTTAAACCCTACTTTGAAGTTAAAAGATAAAATGTGCTACATTCTCAACAACGTCCATCTTGTGGATGATCCCATTGTCCAATCAACACACAACACTCACCAGACAGTGAACTTTGTCTTTCAAACTGGGATCTCTGACCAGGCTTTCTTCACTCAGGGAAGCTATAGGATTAAACTTAAGGAAAAGAAAAGGGAACATTTCGAATTGAATCCTACCTTTGCCTGGTTTTATGGTTTTATGCCACTGCACCACAGTGAAGGTGGAAGTGGCTGTGGCATAGCCATGGAGCAGACAAAGAGAAAGAAAAAGAAAAAGCTGGGAAAATGAGATGAAGACGCTGAAAACAAACTCAAAGGAAAATGCAATCAAACTGAGAGCTCTCGGTTTGTATTGCAGAACTAAGAAGGTTGAGATTCTTCTAGTAACCCACTTTGTTCTAACTTTCTGAACTAAGGAGAGAGGAAAAACAGATACTGGAAGCAACCTTAAGGGAGAAGACACGAGAGGGCCAAAGAGAGTTTCTGTTTTTTTTTTCTTTTCTTTCCTTTCGTTTTCTTTTCTTTTCAGCAAACTAGAATTAGAAGAGATTTCAGCTAGCGGCCTGACCTTAACAGAATCAAGACTCCGCTCCATCTGAACAGTGGGCAGTCCTTATAAAAGCACTAACCAGGTGTAATCAGCCCAATTAATGTGAATGATAGAGAGTGGCCTCCCTCTGGTGGCAGGGTGGCCACAGCGCAGGCGCCCCCTTGGACTTCAGTGATCATTTCCCACTCAGTCCTGATCAGACACCTCAGAAATGACTTTTCTGAGCCCTTGGTTTGAACATCCACGAAGCAAGACTTACCCTCCTCTTTTAACAACAGTCTGTTAACAGGTGAGTTTTGGGAGGGGGATGTTGTCCCATTCTTGTATGATTTAGCTGCTACAAAGTCTTGGGTCCTTTTTGCCAGATTTTTTGTTTCACGATGTGCCAAATGCATTCTATGTGTAAAGGTCTGGACTGCAGGCCAGCCAGTTCAGCACCCGGAATCTTATTCTGGAAGAAAAAGAAACCATGCTGGAAGTGATAGATGCAGTACATGGCTTAGCATTGTCCTGCTGAAGTATCCAAGGCCTTTCCCTGAATGAGACGCTGTCTGGATATGTGGTTTTAAAACCTCTATATGCTATACAGCATCGATAGCGCCATTCCAGGTATATAAGGTGTCAATGCCATAGGCACTAATGCAGCTCCATATCAGACCCAGTCATGTGACTTGCACTTTGCTTCTCCAGCTGTTTTTCATTACCACTTACTCTTTCAGCCTTTTGTTTCCCCAGTCAATATTATAAATGAGTTTAAATAATTTTCAGGAAATTGTAAAATGCCTCACATCTTTCAACATCTGATATATATTTTATTTTCTATTGGGAATAAAACATGAATCTATGTGATATTGCAAATTATTGCATTCTGTTTTTATTTGGAAGCCAAATTAGCACAAATGTAAAGACACTTAAATACAAGGTTTACAAATCTTTAAAAAAGGAGACCAATAATGCGATATTGCAGTCAGTGTATAACATTTTCTGTACAGTCATTCTGGACATGAATGGCCACAATGATAAATCAGTGGTATTCTAAGGGTCTTCTAGGCTCCAGGAAGGCTTGAAGCGATGTTTTTCCAAATGTGGTCCTACTAAATCAAATTGTGAATTGTTAATTTTATTGTCAGTTACTAATAATGTTGACAGTTTAATGTTTAAGACCACCATAAGTAAGGTTGCCTGACTGTATTAGAAGTATTAATATTAAAAACTGTTTTTAAAACTAAACAAGAATTTTAGAGGCTTACTGGGTATAAACCAAACACCTCCATATATAAAAAAAGTTGCCATACACATACAGAGCACTGTTTAAAGAAGAGTTCATGAACACAGTGCTGAACATCTACCTATCCTTCTTGAAATGTGTTACTGGTACCAACTGGACAAACTGAAAATATATCTTTCAAAAACAGTACCAGTTCCCAGTTTCGCCATTTGATCATTTTTTCCTGTATTGGTTTTAATTAAATGAAGGGCTTACTGATTAACACATCTGATTAGCACATCTTGTCATTGTTAGAATTTGTGTAACGTAGCAAGAATGTCAAAAGACTTTACAAACATTAAGCAATCTAATCTGTTATAGTAAGATAGTGTTACATACACATACTGGATGCACATATTCATCATATGGCCACCCATCACAGACACTTCTAGGTTAAAATCATTCCATCATCTCACCTGTTTATTTTCCCTGCGTAATCACTGCATGATCAAGCTGTGAAAGTAGCTAATCACAGGTTCAGCCCCCGCAAATAGAACTGCCTGATAACTAACTCAAAAAATACACCGCACAACAACTGTTTTGCTTCTTGAACACTGTTAGGTGTTTCTTATAGATTTTTGGGTGCTGATC
This sequence comes from Prochilodus magdalenae, assembly GCA_024036415.1. NCBI lineage: Eukaryota > Metazoa > Chordata > Actinopteri > Characiformes > Prochilodontidae > Prochilodus > Prochilodus magdalenae. Next base: position 76,626 of record JAMWET010000867.1, read on the forward strand.
ACGAATATTACATCAAAATTTACGTATCACGTACCGTTTAAGAGAAATCTTCAGTTTTATCATAATTTTTGCTTAAATTTTTATATGACCGTGACATTGACCCAGATTTTGAACCTTGCTCATCAGGTGATCCACATCTGATAACACAGTCAGAATTAAATGATTTGGTCAGAGATTTGGGTCTGTCAAAAGCAAAAGCTGAGTTGCTGGGTTCCAGGCTGCAGGGATGGTGCCTGCTATCACCAGGTACGAAAATTTCTATGTTTAGAAGCCGACATCATGATATCACCAAATTTTTTGCACAAGTTGACAGTCTCTGTTTCTGTTGTAACATTGATGGATTGTTCTCGGCCTTGGGTTGTGATCACAATCCGGAAGAGTGGCGTCTCTTCATTGATTCGTCAATGCTAAGCCTGAAAGCTGTTCTGCTACACAATGGCAACGTTTATCCGTCAGTACCTGTTGGCTATGCAGCACACATGAAGGAAACATATGAGAATATGGAACTGTTGCTCAACCACATCCAGTATAGCAGGTACAACTGCAATATCTGTGGAGATCTGAAAGTCGTTGCTCTGTTACTGGGACTGCAGCTCGGCTATACCAAGTACTGTTGTTTCATCTGTGAATGGGACAGCCGTGCCAAAGAGTCACATTATTGTCGACAGAGCTGGCCACTCCGCAAAAAGTTAGTTCCAGGACAGAAAAATGTTGCACACGAACCGCTTGTTGAGCCGGCAAAGATATTTTTGCCTCCTCTACACATAAAACTTGGACTCATGAAGAATTTTGTGAAAGCACTGAACAAGGAAGGTGAAGGTTTTCGCTATTTAAGACAGATGTTTCCAAGAATAAGTGACGCGAAGATCAAAGAAGGCATTTTTGTTGGTCCCCAGATCAGACATGTTATGAGTGACAAGCGGTTTGAAGAGCTGTTAGTTGGCCAGGAAAAAATTGCCTGGAAAGCCTTCAAAGACGTTGTTGACAATTTTCTAGGCAATTACAGAGTGCCAAACTACGTTGAAGTCGTAGACAAACTTCTCCGTGCATACCAGAAAATGAAGTGCAACATGTCACACAAGATTCATTTCCTTCACTCACACTTGGACTTCTTCCCTGTGAATCTCGGTGCTGTCAGTGACGAACACGGTGAGCGGTTTCACCAGGACATTGCTACAATGGAGAAGCGATACCAGGGCAACTGGAATCCGTCAATGCTTGCTGACTACTGTTGGACACTGCAACGCGATGCACCAGAAGTTGAATACAAAAGAAAATCAGGAGCAAAACATTTTTAATTCTGTTGAACTTAATGGCTCATGTGGAACATAAATGTGATTAAATAGGTAAACATATAAATGTCTATTTCTTAGAGTTCCTGCGTGATGCAGTAAAACAAAAACTATATTTGTGCATACCCTATAGGTACCTGTCACAATCAACTAAAACTTTTCAGGAAGCAAGACTTTTTAAAAAATTTGTTGTGCACTGATATCGAAATAGAGTGAATTAATCAATGCATTGTTAAAACTAACATAAAAAAGCCATTTTTTAAATCTAGTGAATCAAAACTACAGATGAATGTAGTGAGTAAAAGTAAAACGTATTACAACAGAAACACTCAAGTACAGGACAAAAAAGTATAGTATCACAGTACTTCATTGCTCTGGTGACCTTAGGCTTGTATTGAGATGCTCAGCTATGGAAATCTATTTCATGAACCTCCCAATGCACAGTTATTGCTTTCAAAGGCAGTTTGGAACTTTTGCCTGTGTTTTTGCCTGTGTACACATGTGTTAGCATTGGGTGTGGCTGAATCACCTCAGTAATTAGAAGCAGTATATGATGTTCCTGTCTAGAGTTTATTTAAAAGTTGCATTAAGCCCTATGTACTTCACGTACACAAGCCAAATTACTAGCAACTATTAGAGTGGAGTATGTGTAACTCATTATCAAGTAGCAACCTGGACAGGTTGTGGGGCAGGCATATGGCGTGAACAACTAAAAAATGTAATAAATAATAAACAAATAGTAACATAGTTGCAAGCAGGGCAGAAATACATGATGGCAGTATCAACAAAAGGGGAAGTCTGCCACATTGGCAAAGGTTTCAACATAGAAGTAGAGAGCTAGAATACCTAGAACCTGTTCAGCATTTAATTGTAACTTGGTTAAGACGTCTTGCAACACACCATCATTTTACCCAGATATTAATCTAGTATTGTGTGTTTGTACTTTACACTGACCTGGTTAATATCTGATTTTTTTTATAGACAGTGAAAAAAAAAACATTACTAATGAAGCTAGTGGGCCATGGGGACATATAGAGCATTTTTCTGTATAATCCTTTAAGGAAAAAAAGTTTTATGTAGAAATGTAGAACCTTTTAAAGAGTTAACAAACTTTCAAGCACCACTGCATACACTGTAGAGATGGCACTGTGTGACAACATTTGTACAATGGTAAGAGAATGTGAAAGTAACTGTGAGCAACGCAAAACCCAAAAAGTGTTGTTTAGATTTGGAACAAACTTTCTTTCACAGTGACTTTTTCTCAGTAAAGTATTGAAGGATATCTTAAGGATTTTTTCTTTAAAAGACATCCCTTGAAGTTGAATGTGGTAAAGATGAACAAAACAAATTTCAAAATGCATCCATCCATTATTGCTTATATTTTACAATATTGACAAGAACATATAAGTTTTGTTTGAAGTACAATGACCTAAAACGTATTAAGAAATAAATATTTTTTGCTGTATTTACGTAACAGTTTTCTGCTGGAACTGAAACTGATGGAATTTGACGTAAGGGTCATTACATATCAATACCTCAGTGAAGCCCCAGGAAATCATGGCTGACCTTTTAAGTGTTCCTAATAACTCAAGTGAAATTTAAAAAAATAAAATATGAATGGAAATGTGAAATGTGAATTCACTTATAAGAATTTCTGCGGTAGAATCTACACAACTAGATTTAAGAAGAATATTTCTCCTGGCTATGTTTGTGTTCTTTCTTTTATTTATGGTACTTCCAAAAAGGGTTGTCTTAATATTATTAATGAAAGATCAGAACGATAACAAATAAAGTTACCAAGGGTGCTAGTGTTCTGTGGAAGGCACTGTGGAGTGTCGCTGCAGGACAGCTTTTGTATAATGGTAAAAGAAAGTGAAAGTAAATGTGACCAACCTTAAACAGAGCAGTTGGTTAGACTTGCAACAAAAGATTTCACAGACATTAGCACTGGTTCATCAGGTACCACATTGCTTGAACTCAAATAAGGTAAGTTGGAAAAATGGCTATAATTATTTTTTATTGCAAATAAAAATAAATGTAATAGTTTAATAGTAATAAATCTAGTTTGGTAGACTGTCTGGGATCTTCTTTACTTATTTTATTCAGTAACAAATATACAAGAATCTAGTGCTTTTCTGTAGTTATAAAAGCAATGTTAATGTACTTTAAGCCCACATATGTGCCCTTGGAGTTAAAGGTGTATGTGTTCAAGTTGGTTGCATGGTTTTGTGTAAAACCTGCGTGAGTTGTGTGCTAGATTACATTTTTTTAGTTTAAAATGAGACTGAATTTATGTTTGCTTGTGTACAGCTGCTCCTATGTTGAATTTAATATGTATAAATGATGTACTTACAAGTACTTTTACATACTTTGCATAAATAACTACAAACAAATAATAACTTATACAATGAAGTTATAATATGAAAATTATCAGACATTAACAGTATCAGCTATATGTAGTTGTTGTAACTCAGCATTTTATAGGTTGTGATGAGGTCATTATATACTTTTACAAGTTTCATTAAATACAGTGATATGTATAAGTATGTACAAAGTATGTAACAGTAATACATACTATTTAATACATGTACTGATCCTAAGTCCTACTGTATATAGTGCTTTAGTACCAGAACTGCAAAATAAAGTGTAAATTTGCATATAGATTTAGACAGAATCTACTCATTTTCTTATAATGATCAAATGCAGAAATTAACCAGACACAACGTAACTCCAACTAACTTGCTTACAAAAAGAAAACAGGACACACATGCTCTTGTATGCACACATGCACACCCATGCCGCAGTCACATCTAGAAAGGCAAGACTGGTAATATACAGTAATATATGTCTACAAAGCAAGAAAAATCTATGAATGTCAAAACAAAATAGTACAGGAAAAACAAGAGTAGCCAGTTGCAATGCCAAACACGTTGGTGAGCAAGGGCATAAATTTGCTTAACAAAGTGGTGACAGAGAGTCTGAGAGTCCAACCCCAGAAAATGTCCAGTTTTTCTTTTGCATTCTACATTTGAAGTGCCCTGTGACTGTAACATTGGAGGTCATAGTTGAAATGCTAACCTGGTCACATCTTTCTCTTAATACACATGATGTTCTACCAACAGATTTGTAGTGTAATATGAACAATAAAATTCAGTACATGTAAATATTATTACTATTATAATGCTGGTAATATCTGAGGAGTTCTTCATTAAATAGTGCCTCCGTGGCCTGAAACACCACAATGTAACTGATGCTTAACCTTTTACAGTGCATTCTGAGGCTGTCAGTTGCAATTGAAAATACGAGTCTCTATTGGGACAAGCTGTGTGAAGTCACCACTGAGACCTACAGCAGAACTACAGCACTCTGGTCTTGAGTATGGTGTATATTAAATGTCTAATGTGTATTTTGTTTCTTTTTGTATTCACACCACCAAGACCAACAAACTGATGTTCGGTACAACTATAACGCAGACCCTGGTACCATTTTATGGTTGTGAAAGCCAGTTCATATGTCAGTAAATCAAAATTATTGGATGAAAACCATTATATTCTCTATCAAACCAGTATAGTGGTACATGCACTGATGATTAACTACTGGTTTAATTGAGCATATAATGGTTTCTAACCAAACCAATATATATGTGCAAAGTTTGAAATAATTATTTTCTAAATGGCTGTGAGAGTGGGTGTTATTCCACCACTTCCTGCCACGGTGGACTGCTTTTTCTGCTAGAGGTTGCTATTTAGCTATTTAGTCTAGACTTGACTGGATTTTGTTCATTCTGAGAGGATGGCATTTTACTTTTGGTAATATCAGATTGTTTACTTTATGTTATTGGGTAACAAATCAAGGAACAAAATTGCCAGGGCATTGTGCTGGTTGTCTGGGACACTTTGCTATCAGAACCTGCTGTCTGTAAGCATTATGACATTTTATTATGCCACCAAAATGACTGTCAGTGACAAAGAGCATCAACCATGTGCCATGAATCCCATGCTAGTAATTTAGAGGAGTTAGTGCAGTTACAGAGGCAAGAAATGGGAGTGTTCTTGTTTTTTTTTTTTTAATTTTGTCTTTCTTAGTACCTGGTGTTGTATGTGGGTTGTCCACAAAGACTCATTTTCCAGCTCACATTTTCTAACTCAGTTTCAACCTAATTAACAAGGTAGGCTGACCAGCCCAATTTTTTTTATTTAATTTCTGAGAACTGGATTATAATAAATAGACCTTTAAAACTATATACAATTTTCAGTGTCACATTTTACAGCCTGAAATCTTCATGTATTTGCCATAGATTTGTCTCACAGCACATATTGTCCCCTCATTCAAAAATATTTAGATTATTACAAACATTGTGACAAGCCTATTATGTAATTATTCTCTGCATTAAAACACTGGTTAGCTTGTAATAGCGTAATACATCTACAAGTTTGCTTATTACAGAATAAATTATTATACTGAATTACATACTGTAAGGTACCCTTCAGTTTTTACACTATTGTCTAGCAAATATCATGTAACTTCTAAGCTTTAAAAGCTGAAATATACCTCATATTTCTCAAATTAGTTGCTCTGTACTATTAAATTTGTAAAGCAAGCATTAATTACTAAATGAATTAGTGTAAGTATTCATCACTGGTGAAGTTCACAGTACCATTACATTCTGTGTAAATGCATATACATGGTATGTATGTACAAATATGTACTCCAAGGTATGACATTTTTACATATTATTTATTAAATGCTATCTGATATGTAACTCCTGTTTCACAGAGAAAAAATGGGGAAGGTTTTTTCAAGGTCAACTATTCCTCCTTCTACTCCTTCTCCTCCTCCAGGTAGGTCTCACCTGTTCTCAGAGTAAGAAACAGTGTATAATTAAAATAATAACTCAAATTTAAGAATTAAATTGTACATTTAATATATTTTTTTAATATTTTAAAATTTGGGCAGCGTTGTTAATTTTCCTGATTTACCTTTATAAAGCATTGATTGTTTGGATAAAAAAAAATAAGTTAAATATATCACATAGGGGACAAACACAGTAATATTTGAGAAGTGAAATTAAGTTTATTTGATTAGAGAAAGTGTGCAATAATTGGTTAAAGAAAAGTAGGCAGGTGCATAAATTTGGGCACCAAAAAAATAAACCTTTAGTAGATCCTCCTTTCGCAGAAATAACAGCCTCTAAATGCTTCCTATAGCTTCTAATGAGAGTCTGGATTGTGGCTGAAGGTATTTTAGACCATTCTTCTTTACAAAACATCTCTAGTTCATTCAGGTTTGATGGTTTCCGAGCATGGACAGCTCTCTTTAAGTGACACCACAGATTTTCAATAATATTCAGGTCTGGGGACTAAGATGGCCATTCCAGAACTTTGTACTTGTTCCTCTGCATGAATGCATTAGTAGATTTTGAGCAGTGTTTAGGGTCATTGTCTTGTTGGAAGATCCAGCCCCGGCGCAGCTTCAGCTTTGTCACTGATTCCTGGACATTGGTCTCCAGAATCTGCTGATATTGATTGGAATCCATGCGTTCCTCAACTTTAACAAGATTCCCAATCCCTGTACTGGCCACACAGCCCTACAGCATGATGGAACCACCACCAAATTTTACTGTAGGTAGCAGGTGGTTTTCTCGGAGCGCTGTGTTCTTTTTCCTCAATGCATAACGGCCCTAGTTATGCCCAAATAACACAACAATAACAAATAACAGCACCTTATTCCAAAATGAAGCTAGCTTGTCCAAATGTGCTTTAACATAACTCAAGCGGCTCTGTTTGTGATGTGGGTGGGAAAACGGCTTCCTCTGCATCACTCTCCCATACAGTATCTCCTTGTGTAAAGTGCGCCGATAGTTGAACGATGCACAGTGACTCCATCAGCAGCAAGATCATGTTGTAGGTCTTTGGTGCTGGTCTGTGGGTTGACTCTGACTGTTCTCAACATCCTTCACTTCTGTTTATTCGAGATTTTTCTTGGTCTGCCACTTCGAGCCTTGACTTGAACTGTGCCTGTGGTCTTCCATTTTCTCACAATGTTTCTCACAGTGGAGACTGAAAGCTGAAATCTCTGAGATAGCTTTCCTTCCCCTAAACCATGCGGTGAACAATCTTTGTTTTCAGGTCATTTGAAAGTTGTTTTGAGACTCCCATGCTGCGACTCTTCAGAGAAGATGCAAAGAGGAGAAAAACTTACAATTGCCCCCCTTAAATACCCTTTCTCATAATTGGAGTCACCTGTGTATGGAGGTCAAGGGTCACTGAACTTACCAAACCAAATTTGAGTTCCAATAATTAGTTCTAAAGGTTTTGAAATCAATAAAATGACAAATTTATGCACCTGCCTACTTTTATTTAACCAATCATTGCACACTTTCTGTAATTCATATAAACTTCATTTCACTTCTCAAATATCACTGTCTTTGTCCCCTATATGATATATTTAACTTAATTTTTTTATCCAAACAATCAACGCTTTATAAAGGTAAATCAGGAAAATTAACAACGCTGCCCAAACTTTCGCACCCCACTGTATATATATATATTGTATAATGTCAAATGTTTGAGCACATTTCAACATTCATTTCAATGTTTTTTTTTACTTATTTAAAAAAAAAGATTTTTACATTAATACAGACATACAAAAGACTATATAGTTATGAGGCCACCTGGAATGGTTTTCAGTTAACAGGTGTGACATGCCAAGAATTAATCAGTGGAACTGCTTGCCTTCTTAAGGTGTCTGAGAGCACCACTTGTGTGTGTTGTTCAGAGTTAGAGTTGCTGCACGAATTATTCAACATTTATGGAACACTTAACCAGCATGGCTACCACAGCAACATGACATCCCATCTGTTTTGCACTTAGTGGAACTGTCATGTTTTTTTAAAAAACAAGCCTTCAAGCTATGTAAGGACTGTTTGACCAAGAAGGTGAGTGATTGAGTGCTGCAATGAATGATTTGGCCTCCACAACCACCTGACCTAAATCAACAAGTGCTCAGCATTTCAGGTAACGCAGTCAACTCTTTCCCATGGGAAATCCATTCCAGGTGATTATCCTAATGAGGCTGATTGCATATTCTGAATTGTTTAACATTTCTTGTTTACTACAAAGTTCCATATGCATTCCTACATATTTGTACTAAATGTAATATTAATCTACAATGTAAAGTAAAAACATGGTGTGCCGAACATTTGAGTGGTAGTGTATGATACCAGCTATATAATTATTTGCACTGAAATGAACTAAAATCATCTATTTGTATTATATTTGTTCTGGAACAAAAAAAGTGAAGCTTAGCATTAATTTATTTAACATTTATCGAGGCCACACTGACTGCCATCTTGAATGCAAATCTCAATTGTGTTTAAATCTGAAAGCTGAGTTAAATGAGCCAAATTGGATTGTGATAGAATTTTAATGAGTGTTTGGTGTCATTATCAATGTTTTTAATAATTGGTTACTGCACTTAAGTAGAAGTTTAAAGTATCTGTACTGTAGTATTTCCATTCTGGGGGATTTTTTAACTCTAATATCTTACTGTTTACTTCACTACATTAAGGCCAAATCTGTCCATCCTTTTGGAGTATGTGTGCATATGAATGTAACATTTTTTTGTAAAGGTCACGTCCCACATTTTATGACTTGATGGAAAGGTTTTTTCATTAAACTCTTTGAAAAAGCTTCTGATCATGGAAGTTTATCCACAACAGTGGGTTCTGATATTTGAAAACCTCAAATAAGCAGTAAACCTTATCTCTCAAGTAATCCACTCACATTCTAACACATATCTCTAATTTATTTTAAAGATTGCAAGAAAAGTCACTATTTAAATATAGATCTAATTTCTACTTTGTTTGACACACAAACAATACTATACAACAATATTAAATAAAGTTCAATACTACAGTTATCATTTATTATCTTTCAGAACTACAACAGCCTTGGAGGAAGGTGACATGGGGGTAAGAGTCTATAAGCATCATAAACCTGATTCAACCTGATTCACTGAGATATTTCATCATTGATAAGAAAATGCACAATGTTGAAAATGTTTTTTTAAATATATGTATACATTTTCAAAAGTATGCTCCACAAAAGTCCACTTTGTGAGAAATATTCAAAAGCAACAGCAAGACAGGTGTAGATAATAGAGCCCAGTAAGATATAAAATATTTTACTTCATAAAAAGGATTTTCTTTCTATTAACAGTGTTATTATTTGTTTACATTGTCCTTTAAATGTATCATGTTCAAAAATTAATGTACTTCAGTAGTGTTAATGTACTTTAGTAGTGTTTTGTGTATCTCAATTTTGGATGACTTTGTATTTTAACTTTCAAAGTCAAATATCTATCTTATTCCACAACATTATGCGAAATTTGACGTCCGTTTTAGCTTATGTGCATGTAAAACCATCACAACATGTACAAACAGATTAACGCATGTTGAGCTAAAAGCAAAATGATGTTTATTAAACAGGTTGGTAGTTAACATCAGGGCTGACATAACCAGAGGGCTAGACAGAGGCTTAATCAGGAAACAGGCAGTTGTGTGCATTTAGAATTTGAGGCAGGAGGATTTCGAAAACAGGATGTGGTTGGAGGATGGCAGACATGTAATAGTGACATCATTGGATAGTGGGTCATAGAAATAGTTATAGTTATATAAATGTAGTTCGGGAGATTGGAGTTGAGAGGAGAGCCTGCAGGAGTGACACACGTCAAAATGAAAACAGGTTTGTTCACGGATTCTTAGTATCCTTTTATATTAAATCTGTTTTGGCTAGTTTATGTTTATGAACAGAGACATACAGATACAATATAGCAAAGGAAATCTCTTTTTTTTTAAAGCCACTTTGTTCTAGCTAATTTAAACGCCTTCATTTCAATAGACATCATTGTCAGATTAATTAATGACCCGATATTAAAGACTTTGTTTACCACAGAAAAAATTAAAAACTGAAAATTAATAATTAATAATTAATTATATTTATAATTATTATTATTACATAAATAAAAAATATACATAATGTTGTAGGAACACTACACAAAACTTATACTTTGCACAAGTAATTTAGAAAGCTGGTTGAAAGATTGCATTTACCAAGATGTGATATTGCTTAAACTGAAAAAATGCATCAAATGTTTTAACCTAAAGTAATTTACTGAAATTAAACTGCCTGATAAAGTTAAAAATTCATATTAATGATCATGTTAAGTCAGTTCAATTTAGCCATTTCAATATGCAATTAGAACTTCATGTAAACTTTAAAATGTATATTTTTCTTATGTAGGTCATGTTAGTAATGCTAAATGACATTTATAAAAGATATAAAAGATTATAAATTTGCTACAACCAATTAGTGACAAAAGAACAGCTGTACCGAGAAGGAACTGTAGGATTGCGGTGCTGTTGGGAAGAAAGATAAAGGTTACCAGGAACAATAAATGATAATAAATTTAGACTGATATGATCAATATTTATTGAGCTACACATACAGAAGTCTGTCTCTCAGGATGGCGTCTGGCCACCATGTCTGCTAGCGCAACATGCCAGACGTCTCAGCATGGAGTTGTAGATGTTCCTAATTGTGTCCTATGATAACAAATCCCATGCAGCTTGAATATGCTCCCATAGTTCCTACAGATTGTGCAGTAGGTGTCGAGGACCACAAACTGTTCCTCTTGGTGCCTCCACACACAGCTTTTATGGTTGTCTCTGCCAAAACAAAAGCCGGAATCATCTTTGAAGATGACCCACTGCCATTCTGAGTCACTCCATGATAGTCTGGTTTGACACCAGTGCAGTTTCTGGAGATGTCGTTGTCGTAACAGTCTGCATGTATATTGTCCAGTGTCGTGTAGCTGTCTGCCAATGGTGCTGACTCATGACTCATGGAGGACATCACTGCTTGCTGAATGTCCCTAATAATGACTGTTGGGTCAGTCAGGTACAGAGATAAGGCTCGTCTTTCTTACATCATATGTGTGGTTGAGCATGAGACTTTAATCATTTGTATGTCCCACTGTTTCATCCTTACTCACCAAGATTCATTCCTGTTGAGAATAGAGAATTAAGAGCTTATGAAATATGAAATACACAAAACACACAACAGTGCATAATCAAAAATATAAAAAAGTGACATGAAAAAAACATGAGATATATAGCAATACAAAATTAAATATAAGAATAAACATTTATGGAATATACAGTGGCAAAAAAACATAGAGAGCGTTAGTTAAAAAGCGACCTGTGGAGTTAAAATTCTTCATTCATATTAATATTGATAAGAGGTAGATATGGTTATGGAAGAGTGCATAGAAGGGAATGTGTCCAGTATAAAATGCTAATATCCCGGACAAGCAGCATCTTTTCAGTTAGAAATATCTAAAGGTTGAGCAAAAAGCTGAGCTGTCTGTGTTCAGAAACTGTTGTATTTCTCTGATGTTTGCTGTTATTTAATCTTTGAAGTTTGGCTGTTCAACTATTGTCACCTCAGAGTTTTTAGCATTAAGTAATTGGATGATGAAGAAATCATTAGTGATAGACAGGTTCCATTTAGGGGAGTTCTTTGCAGGTTGACAGATCAGAACTGATAAAAGTTCAGGTGGTGAGAAGCCATTTAAGCTGATCACAGATGCTTATAATACAAGGAGTGCAGAAGTGGATCACAGACTTAGGAAACCCAAATAGTGATGCTCTGCTGCCCTGAAAGTGGACAGGGTATATACTGCAGATATTGGGTGTGAACAGGCTAGATAAGTCCTGTTGATGCCCAATCCAAAAGTGTTGCAATGGGCATCTAGAAATTCAGTATAAACACCTATTTCACTAATCAAGGAGAGTGAAGACAAAGGACATACAGTTCACTTTGGCTTTCTAGAGAGCTGCTGTGACTGATAAGAGGGTAATTACAATTGATTCCAGACTAGTTAGTGTTAAGATGTTTGTTCCTCTCAACATGAAAGCTCTGCCAAGCTCATAGAATTAGGACTAAAATGATAGAAAAGAAATGAGATTTAGTTATGAACCTATGAAAAGGAGAAAACCAACTCCTGGAATATGGCTATAACCACTGTCCTCTCAGCATTATGCGGCAGTCCACTGTGAGTGGGTGTCAGAGAGGCAAGGACAAGGGGAGGCAGTTCTGACAAGGAAGTATTTGGTGGTAGAGATGAGAACTGAGGACAGTGTAGAGTAGGTCTTTAAAGGTTACTCTTGTATATGCAGTGATGTGACAAAGTGTTTGCCCCCATCTGTTGGTGACCTCAAGCTGAAACTGTTTGTTTCAGTTTGTTTCAAACTTGGGTTTTGCAGCATGACAATGATCCAAAACACACCAGCAAGTCCATCTCTGAAGTGGCCTACTCAATTCCTGACCTGAATCCTATTGAGATGCTGTGGCACAACCTTAAAAAGGCAGTTCATGTTTGTAAACCCTCCAATGTGGCTAAATGTCAACGATTCTGCAAAGATGAGTGTGTCAAAATTCCTCCAGAGGGCTTTGAAAGACATTGCATAACTGCAAACGGTTGATTGCAGTTGTTGCTGCAGAGTTTGGCCCAACCAGTTAGTTTAAGGGGGTAAACACTTTTTCACACAGGGTTTTTTCTTCCTTAATAATAAAAAGCTTCATTTAAAAACTGCAGTTTATGTTTACTTGTGTTGTCTTTGACTAATATTTAAATTTTGTTTACTAAAATTAAAATTTTGATGATCTGAAACATTTAAGAGTAACAAACATGCAAAAAAATAAGAAATCATAAAGGGGGCAAAAACTTTTTCACACCACTGTAACTGTGTGGAGTATTGTAATCTGGTTAATGACCAAGGCCATTCTGAAATTTGATATCCTTCAGCAGGCTCAAAGGGTAGCTGTCTTCAGGAAATGAACGAAGGATGGAATCAAAATCTTTGATGTGACCACATAGTTTAATATGCAGATGGCAATAGCATGAAATACAAATGTGTAGAAAATAAATCTACTTTAGTATCTTCTGTTTGGTGTTTGTACTCGATTTAACTTTAACAGCTGACCTTTCTCAGGGAAAAAAACTGTTATGTTAAAAGAGCTGGAGGATTTAAAGCCAAATTTAAAGCCTCTCAAAATTGTCATGCATGGACCAACTGGAGCAGGGAAGTCATGCTTCATCAATTCTGTCCAGAGGATTCTCTTAAATCGCAATTTTATTCAAGTTCAGGAACAACCGACACGAAATGGAATAAGCAACACTCTTGAGGTAAATAACAATAATAATGGAATTATCCATTTATCTGTCAGTCTGTCTGTGTGTCTGTCTGTCTCCCTATCCATCTATCAATCTATAAAGGTCTGAGGTGTTGGTTTAGATTTTGGCAGAGTTACATGTCTTTACAGGTTTATGTCACATTCACATGCTCAAAAAAAAGATCTGGCTTGATGTTTAGGCCTTGGTGCAAAAGGCAACCAAATCAGAGGCAGAGACATAAACCAGTAAACAGGCGAAGACTAAATTACCAAATAACAATAATCAACCAAGTAAACAGAGTATAAGAGAAGACTGAACAGGCAAAGCACAGATCATACACAGAGAACAACTAGAACCAGGTAGTAATGCTCAGTATGCAATGTTAGTTAAAATACTTTGCAAAAGAACAGAACGGACAAAGGAGTCACTATGTGATTAGTGTTCATGACAAAGGACAAGGTCATGATTGGTGCAAAAACTAGCACACATGATACTGACATCACGGGGAAGTGAATCATGGGTGAATCACGTGTAATCCACAGGCTTCCCAGAGTCAGGAAAAAAACACCTGGAAACATGACAGTACACCCCCCTCCACCCCCCGAGACAGCTACAAAAACGAAGATGACCATGACTACCAGCCATCCACCACCCCCCCACTCCCGGAGTTGTTGCAGCTCTGCATAGGGATCCTCGTCCTTGAGTGACTACATCGATTACCTACAGAAGGTCTCTTGGAAAAGCCAATGATGAGCAGTCAACGAGCTCGGGTAGAAATGTCTGGGATGACCCCTGGGATGCAGAGCGGGAAGGAATTGATAAAAATGGTGGAATTCCTCTAGAGAAACACAGAGACGAACCGACTTGAAAAGGACTCATGTGTTTAACAGAACTGAGATACTCTAAATTTTTGTGGTCAGTGAGAACAAGAAAGAATAGTTGGGAACTATCAGTCCAGTGATGCCATACTTCGAAAGCTATTTCATGGCAGGAAGTTAACGCCAAGTCACTAATGCCATAATGGCTTTCTCCAGGAGACATCTCATGGTAATATGGGCATTTTATCCTGCTGCAGTGTGAACTAATCATCCAACACTATAAAATAACTGTGCTAATATGGCAAAAAATAATATCCCATTAGTTGCCAATGGACAATATTAAGTAAGGGCTTTTTTTTATTACTTAATAAAAATAATAAAAGGGACTACCTGTAGAGAATGTGTTAATGCTGACCATGTAATTTGACATGGATACCCAAACTTTTGTTACTTGTTACTCCAGCATTAATAGAATACAATTCAGGAACGTATCCCAGTAATTATTTACTTTCTTACAGTAATGTTTATTTGTATGTGTTTCTGATATATGTTTTTGCATTATTATCTTTTAATGTGTACCTAGATCAAAACTCACAAGCTAAAGAAACGCAGTGGTGGACATTATCCTTTTGTTTTCACCGATATCATGGGAATTGAGGAAGGGAATTCAGGTGGGATAATACCTGATGACATCATCCAAGCATTAGAGGGACACATTTTAGATGGCTACACTGTAAGTGGATTCAAAAATGTAATCTAATTTATGTATAAATTAATGTGGTACCAATTCACAAGTTTTAAATTAAAACAAAGTGTAAAATTGGAATCAAGTTACAATTTTTGTTGGTTGTCTAGTAGCCAGGTTTGCCTACTTTTACTTTGTTTAGTTTGGTAATTAATAAAGCAATTATGTACTTTTAGGTGAATTCTATGGTACTTATGTGCATTGCATTGCAACTTCATACATCATACCATACAAAAGCTTTTGATATATGATATTGTTGAATATAATAAAATATATGTTTATATCATTATATAAATAAGATTACACATACAATTACACATAATTTGAATTACATATAATTTGAAAATTGTGTCAACTAAAAAGGACAAAAAATATTCAAAAGAATGTCACAGACTGCATTTTCATCATTTTTATTTATAGGTAATTGTTTTAGTCTTAATTACTTAATTTATAAAGTTCATGTAACACTGGGAGACAGAACTAGATGCAAGGGTTTAAGGCTAGTCTTTTGGTGGAAGCAGAGATCAAGAAGGGCAAATTCAAAGTCCAGTGATAAGCATTAAAGGCCATGGCAAATACCAAAACAAACAGGCAGCGATAAAAAGAAAACAAAAAAAAACCTTTCTCCTACCTGAGAAAAGCCCCAGGGACAAGGGGCAGGCTGATCAGAATGTTACACGTGAGCCCAAATACTTTAAAGGAAACCCAACACCTCTCCTTAGGGCCATACATTTTGACTCTAAATTTGTTTAGAATTATACATCTGACATCAAACTACAAACCTCTGACACCAAAAGACTTTGTACATATCAAAATGATTTCAATATATATATATTGAAATCAAAATATATTTCGATATATCAAAATATATCAAAATGATTTCTGGGCCCTCACATTCAGACTGTGCAACAGCTTCTTTCCCCAAGCCATCAGATTCCTTAACAACCAGTTGGTCTGAATAATTGCATAAATTTTAGTGACTGGACTGAACACACACACAATCTCATCTTTTAAATCTGTCTACACATAAACTTAAGGAGTACAATGTTTAAATTTATATCAACATATGGACATAACTGCTGCTAAAAACAGTGTTCATCTATAAAAAATGGAAATAACTGCACTTTACTGCTCCCACTACCAGTGGGCTATCTGCACTTTCCCCTCCTTGTCTTTATTGTTTGCTGTTTCTTATATTGTAAGTTGTCTTTTGTATTTATTATATTTATTGTTCTATGTAGCACCTTGGTCCTGGAAGAACGTTATTTCATTTCACTGTCTACTGTACACCACATATATGTTTGAAATGACAAGAAACTACGTGACTTGACTTGATTTCAATATACAAACAAAATACAATGTTTAATCTTCATTGTTTAAATATTGTTCAATAAGCTTTTCACTGGGTAATATCAATTGGTAATAACTAGATTATATGAACATTGGTAACTTCTGTTGACACTTGTGTTTTTAGGTAGAGCTGTGCAGTATAGCACTAGGCATCTCCTTGAACTCCATTTACCCAGTGAAGAACTACTATGCCGAGATCACCCAAGATGATGACACTGACACTATCATCCTTATGGCGCTGAGGGATATTGTCAACTTTGCCAATGACTATGCGGAAGAAATGGCTGAAAAGGGCAATAAATGATAAATTACCAAGGTATACTGTAAGACAAAGATTCACATTCCAACTTTCCTCATTAGTCTATGGACTTGGGTTTTACGTTGGACTTGTACTGTGTTTTAAGGCTTATACTGTATTTACTGTTAATGCTTTTACATTTTCTTAATGCAGTGATGGGCTATTTTTTTTTTCAAATATACAATGACTTTGTATGTTTAAGGAAATAAATTCAATCAGTTGAAATTGATTAAAGGTCAGACGATGTTCCTGGCGCTATATGAATAGAATATTTAGCTAACTTATGTGATTATATCTCTCTTTTTGATTCTAACCCTGAATTCCTACAAATGCCTCCTTTTAGGATCAAAACACTGAACCATCACTGAAACTTATTTTGTGTGTGTGTGTGTGTTTTGTCTGCTAGTGCAGCTACCTGGCCTTCAAACAATGTACACAATGCTCTAAAGAAGTCCCTGCTGTCATTTATATAATACATATAATATTCAACTGTTAATTTTTATATTATTAATG
Source organism: Prochilodus magdalenae (assembly GCA_024036415.1). Classification (NCBI taxonomy): domain Eukaryota; kingdom Metazoa; phylum Chordata; class Actinopteri; order Characiformes; family Prochilodontidae; genus Prochilodus; species Prochilodus magdalenae. Next base: position 93,879 of record JAMWET010000867.1, read on the forward strand.
TTATAATGCGTTCATTGTGAAAGTTACATTTACTCTATACATTTAGCTGACATTAGCATTATTGTAGTTGTGAAATTATATAAATAAATATATAAATAATCAGGACCACCACAGAGCAGGTATTTAGCGGGTGGTGGATCATTCTCAACACTGCAGTGACACTGCTGTGGCGATGGTGTGTTAGTTGTGCTAGTATGAGTGGATCAGTGTCACTGCTAGACTGAGAATCATCTACCAACTAACCCAACAAACTATCCAGCCTAGAGCATCCTGTAGGTAGCATAACATCTAACTGTTATGGCTGATGGGTGTATATGTAATAAAACTGTTTACTGAATTCATTTGAATATCCTGTCTTTTTTTATGTTGCAGTTATACTATGCTGCTTCTGTTAGTTTAACCAATTGTGGCTAAGGTCCATAAAAGCTTAATTAGACCAATATTTTTTTTTTGTTTTTTGCCTGAAAAAGTATTATAGCACAGACTATTAAAAACATAAATTACACATGGTTCTATACAAATAAAGTGAAAGGATATGTCTGGATATTGTTATAGCATTTTTTGTTGGCATGGCATATTGACATGAAAGAAGATGGTCAGATTTAAGGGACATTTAAATTATACAGAGGAATGAGGAATTGCACTGATGTCTTATGTCTCTATACCTTTTATTACCATTAATTAATTTATCAGTGTTACATGTGTTTACCAGTCACTTTGAATATCAAAAAAAAAGTCAGTACACTGATGTACCGAAAGTCAGTATGGTATTGCAGTATGTTATTAATTATCAAGTGGTGTTACCTTAAGGGATTGTTTGGAAATTGCAACAGCTGTAAAAGTTGTGAGGTGTTGTGTTGTAAGTGATGTTGCGGACTGGCCAGTGTTTTCATAGTATGGCAACTACACCAGCGGTTGGTGTAGCTCAGCGAATAAGAATGGGTTCAAATCCCATTCTAGGTGACTATGCTGTGCTACACCAATAAGTCCTTGGGCAAGACTCCAAACACTACATTGGCATACCTTAACCTTGTAAGTTGCTCTGGATAAAAGTGTCAGGTAAATGTAAATAAGTTATTGGAAAATTGAATGGGGCATAATAGCGACCCATAATATGTGTCAACTGGACTCATGTCGGGCAAATGTGCAGGCTACCCCATTTGTCAGAAGTCTCCAGAATGCTTCTTGAACCAGTTCTTTACAACTTGGGAATGATGGCATGGTGTATTATCTTCCTGGAATGTCCTATTATATCTTAAATGAGGTCGACAAAGGTCACCAAACAGTGATGGGCACTTGTCAATGACATGTTTAGGCATACCAGTGGACCCAGTCTTTGCCAGTGGATATGCCTTGACAACTGTGGTCCATGGCTTCATGGGGTCTGTGCCACACACAAATTCTACCATCAGCCCGTAACAACTGGTACCATGACTTATTGGACCACATGTTTCTGACTTTCTGACATATGCATCACTGCATATGTGTTTATAGGAGTTTGCCTCAGTTTGTCAGCTAACATGGATATATTGTACTGAAGCAAAAAATCTAAAGCTCATGCTTCTGTAACCTAGTGTTCACTTTATCAGCTCAAAACAGCTTAAAACCACCTATCCAAAATAAAAAAAAACAATGTTTCAGATAGTTAGGAAGAAAGATCACTGATTTGTAATGTATCAAACTATTTGGAACTAAGGAGCAATAATCTTCAGAACTCAGGTGTGGGGCTCGTCTCTGTTGGGTTAATGAGATCACACTGTAAACTAAACATTCTCAGTCCAGCAAAAATTCCAAACTCAATTGACTATACTGTATGATCTCTTAGGTTATTTTTCTGCAGACTAGTTTTGTGTAATATTAAAAAATCTAAATTTCAGAAGGTTAGGAACAAGGTTAATTAGGAATGTACAAAAAATCAGCAAATCCAGCTCAAAATTCCACATGTTAAGGAACAAGAAAAAATTATTTGGAATGTAGAAAAAAATATTGAAATTCCAAAGTCAAAATGTCAAAAAGCAAAAAACAAAATATCTTTGATAAATCTTTGAAATAAATCACTGAAATATTTGGGCCTCTGGAGCAATGGCATTAAGGGTTCAGGAGTGCAGCTACTTTATGCTGTACTGATAAGTTCAGTCTTAAAACTGAACACTCTAAGGTCAGTAAAACCTAATAACTCAATTGAAAATTCTACACAATCTGTTGTGATGTCTGTCTGCAGACTGGCATTGGGGAATCTTAGAAAAAATACTTGTGACCTGAGATTTGTTCTGAAACTTCTTACCTCACTGGAAAAGTTGGAGCTCAGTAACAATGACCCACATGATTTAGGAGTGGAGCCCATCTTTGCTGGACTGATTAGATCACATTATGAATGTGATATTTTCAGGTCAGTAAGAACTCCAAACCTAATTGACTTTACTGCATGATCACTTGAGCTATTTTTCTACAGACAGGCTATGTGAAATATTATGAAAACGATGTATGAAAATCAACATTTCTGATGCTTAGAAACAAAGATCATTGATTAGAAAAGTAAATAAAAGAAATCCTGAAAAACTGAGATCAGTTCAAAACTGCATACATCCTAACTTAAAGAGTTGGAGTTCAGCAACAATGACCTGCATGATTCAGGAGTGGAGCCTGTCTTTGCTGGACTGATTAGATCATACTGTGAACTGGATATTCTCAAATCAACAGGAACTACAAACTTAATAGACTATACTTCACGATTACTTGTGTTATTTTTCTGCAGATTGGCTTTGTGAAATATTTGGAAAAGGACTTCTGAAAATCTAAGTATTAAATGCTTTGGAAAAATAATAACTGATTTGAACTGTTCCAAAAAAATCTCCAAATTCCAAAGACCTATTCAAATTTCAGATGGTTAGGAACCAATATCTTTCATTATGGAATGTATATAAAAAAAACCTGAAATGTTTGTTTTTCTATAGCCATGACCTTCAGATTTCAGTAGTGCAGCTACTCTGTGTTGGACTGAGGAATTCGCACTTTAAACTGGAAATTCTCAAGTGAGCAAGAACTATAAACTTACTTGAGTTACTACATATATCCTCACTAAAAGAGTTGGAGCTCAGTAACAATGATCTGCATGATTCAGGAGTGGAGCCTGTCTTTGCTATAGTGTTTAAATCACACTGTAAAATGGATATTCTCAGGTCAACAAGAACTCCAAACTTAATTGACGATACTTCATGATTACTTGTGTTACTTTTCTGCAGAATGTCTTTTTGAAAGATTAAGAAAAAGACTTGTGAAAATCTAAATTTCAGATGGTAATGAACAAAATCATTGATTTAATGTGTACCACAAATACTCCTCATAAAAATACTCCTAAAAAAATCCCAAAGTGGAAATTTAATATACAGAAAGCCAGAACAGAGATCTTTGATAAGGAAAGTAAAAAAACAATCCTGATTAACTGGGATCAGTTCAAAACTGCATACATCCTCACTAAAAGAGTTGGAGCTCAGTAACAATGACCTGCATGATTCAGGAGTGGAGCCTGTCTTTGCTATAGTGATTAGATCACACTGTGAAATGGATATTCTCAGTTCAGCAAGAACTCCAATTCAGTTGACAATTCTAGACAATCTGTTGTGTTGTCTGTCTGCAGACTGGCACTGTGGACTCTCTTGCAAAACACTTGTGAAAAACTAAATTTCTGATGGTTAGAAACAAGGATCATCATTGATATGAACTAGACATATATTACTACATATATCCTCACTAAAAGAGTTGGAGCTCAGTAACAATGACCTGCATAATTCAGGAGTGGAGCTTGTCTTTGCTATAGTGATTAAAAAACATGGTGAAATGGATATTCTTAGGTCAACAAGAACTCCAAACTTAATTGACGAAACTTCATGATTACTTTTATTATTTTTCTGCAGAATGTTTTTTGGAAAGATTAAAAAAAGACTTGTGAAAATCAAAATTTCAGATGGTTAGGAACAAAATCATTGATTTAATGTGTACCACAAAAACTCAAATTCCAACATGGAAATTTAAATGATTCAGGCTCCACTCCTGAATCATGCAGGTCATTGTTGCTGAACTCCAGCCCTTCCCTAACCCTAACCTCAACCAATAACATAATACTAACTTTAACCTTGGTCCGAACCAGGCCTTAACTCTACACCTAATCCTGACCCTAACCTCAACCTTACTATTAACCCAAAACCCAACCGTAACCTCAATTTAACACCAAACCTTATCCCTTAAAACCTACCCTTCAACCTAGCCCTAATACAAATTCCTAAACCATAACCCTTACCTAAACCAGTACTTAATCTATTTAAACCCCAGTTACAGGATGGAGTTAGTAGGATGTCCACAATAGCTTGTTAAAGATGTTGAGATGGTCTGTATTATACCAGATATATGTTCATGAACTTCTTATATGAACATTTACTGACCTGAACTTGGACAATCCAAATAAATTGAGAAACTACTGAATGCAGCAGATTATTAATAAATCTTATTTACGCAGTCTGTTGCTATTCTACTGAACATATTCTGGTGCTTCATTGTTGCTACATCCTCCATCCTCAATATGTTATGTTACTAAGAGTCTGTAGAGCTCAACCTTTACCTAAAAATGATTCAAAACCAAACTCCAAAAATTCCATGTTAACTTTGTGTTTTTGTGCATATTTTTATTTATTTTGTGCATTTAGTGTTGCATGTCTTAAGAGATTCAGGTAATTATGAAGATAGGCAACCCAAAGTAAAAGCAGCACTCAGAACATGTGATAAAACTGTGTGGACAGCATTGTACCTGCTGATGCCATCTCAAGGATTCCAGTGTGACTGAGATAATGAAGACAGTTCAAAAGAAAACCTCTGAACTGAGTGAGCTGGTAGTGAGTTAACCATCTTTATTTCTTTGGGTTAATGTGGGGAATTTAAAATCATCATGTTTTTAGGAGATTATATGATGGAAAATCTTTAGCTTACTTTTTTAAAACCATACATGAATTACTTTATTTATATTCTGCATCTTGATTTTGTAGACATTCCAGAAGTCATTTTGTTGACAAAAGTGGATAATACATGTGACATGGTCAACAGAGACTTAAAAAAAACTTTACTACAGCAGAAGGTCTGCAAATAAACCCTCACTTTTGCTTCAAGATATTGTTGTATTTAAATCTTATTTGGTCTAGTACTATATATTCTAAGGACCTTTAATAAAATTTCCATCAAAAGTGATATTTGAAGAGTATAATTGTCCTCTGGAAGGGTGGGGTGTTCCATAACTATGGGTCTTACTATTAACAAATGAGCTAATAGTGTTTTCAGTACACAACCTTTACTCATGTGATTTTGTATAATGTGTAAAATATAGTACAGGGTGAAAAGTCATGTAGACATTTTCTTTAAAATATGTTGACTCTGTTTCTTTAGGTAGAGCAGAGCAGTCATAAATCCCTTATGCATTCCTTTGAACAACATCTACCCTGTGAAGAACAATCATGCAGAGATTCAACAGGATGGCAGTACTGATGCTGTAATCCTCATGGCACTGAGGGAAATTGTCAACTTTGTTAATAACTATGCAAAAAGTCAATGTGAAGATGAGTAAACTATGTTCACTATGTACATACTGTATATCTATTTGTGTGCAGTGAGAATATGAGTAATGTCCTTAAAAAAGTGAAGCGTCTTTATTATCCTATCCAGTATCCTTGGTGTATTTTGTCGCCTGTGCGTCCATTTGTGAAATTTTCTTTACTACTAAATATTCTTTAGTAAACTGTCAGTGGGATTATAACAAAGTGGAAAGGACTGGGAAAGTCAGCAACCCAGCCACAAAGTGGTAGGCCACATAAAATAACAGAGCAGAGTCAATCGCTACAGACCTTTTATTAACCTTTAACCTCAACAAAAGTGCGTATAGATCTTCATGGAATAGGTATCCATGACCAAAAGCTGCATCCAAGCCTTACATCACAAAGAGTAAGGTAAAGCAGTGAATGTGGTGTTGTAAAGCACTGCCACTGATTTGGTGGTGGGGGGATTATGGAGTGGGGTTGTTTTTCAAGAGATGTGTTTTCCCAATAGTTCAAGTGAAACATGTTCTTAATGCTTCAGCATACCAAGACAATTCCAACTTTGTGGGAATGGCTTGAGGATGGCCCCTTCATGTCCCAACAGGACTGTGCACCAGTTCACAAAGCAAGGTCCATAAGAACATGGATAAACGCGTTTGGTGTGGAAGAATTTGACTGACCTGTCCTGACCTCAGCCGAAGCCAGTGGAGGTTGTGAACCTGCACTTCTAGTCCAACAAAGTGTTTGACCTAACAAATGTCTTCTGGAAGAACGGTCAAAAAATTCCCATAAACACATTCCTAAACCGTCACAGCATCCCTGCTAATTGGTTATTGAGCTTCTTATGGACAGTGAGCTCCTTTTGGCTTTACTGTTAATGGATCTGCTCCCTTTATATGATATATGATATTAATTTTTTTTTTGCCAATTTGTTAATTAACTCATTTATTCATTGCATTTACTATAATTATAAAACATGTAAATTGAATTGAAATTCACAAGCACTAAGAGTTGTAAACCTTTAGAAATTTTAACTAATAATAAAGATTTTATTGGATACTGCAAAAAAGTCTGTAACTGATGAATGTGTAGCTTAAACGTACTTGTTAACGAACTTGTAAGCCTTACTTATATTTGCTCATACTATGGAAGCATACACAGTATTAAAAAATTATAACATGTATTCATTTCTGCACTAAAAAAAGGTCTAAAACTAAACAATAATTTTTAAACAGAACAATAGTTTTAACTTTATTTATGTTTTGCCTCCATATTTTGCCATGACATTGACTCACTTTAAGGGGTTAGCCTGTGCTGCTGGTTGCCAACAGAGGGTGACAGCAGTGAGACACTGGTACTCCAGGGGAATTAGAATCCCAGAGTTTTAAGGGGTAAGTGTAAAAACCAGGCTCATCTAGAGGTACCACAATGTGAGGATGTGACAAGCAACTCTCCCTTGTCACACCTCTGTTCAGGTTGACTAATAAGGTACTGCCTGTGTCTGTCAAGAAACAAAAAAAGTAAGAAAGTGCAAGAGAAGAAAAGGAGGAAAGCAAAAGAAAAGAAGTTTTTCTATTCATAGAAAAATAAACCAAAAGCAAAAAAGACAAATAAGGAGCACATATTTGTGGCACCACATTCAACTTTACAAAGGGTTTTGTGCTTTAGTGGTCACTGGTGAGGTAATGGTAAGACATTGTAAGCACAAGGTTGCTGGTTCAATTCCAGCCAGGGGTGACCTTACCTCAACTGTGTATAAAACAACCAGGCCCCCCACTACAGTATACATTAGACACTATTGCATGCTAATACATATAAATAAAAGATTATTCTTATTTCTCAGCTTTGTTTTAGACCAGTTACCACAGGGTTTTCTCTCCCTGACCATAGCATGACACTCCCTGTCACCTTATGAACCACAGTTGCGTTGCTGGGACACACAGTAAACAATAAAACAAAACTGCTCTTAATTGCATATCTTTGGGTGATATATTCCCCTCAACCTAGCAGTGGCTGCTACCACGCACACTACCATATCAGTGTCACTGCTATTCTGAGATCACACACAGCCCACTGCTGTATACTAATCATAAATTATTTGTTAATTTTCTAATTTTGATTATTTTTTTAAAATGTGTAATTGTTATGAACTAATGATTTGTTAAATTATAAGTGTGAGTTCACACACTAGTAACAGGAAGTGTCAGTAATAAATATTTAATATGATTTTTAAGTGATAAACAAATGAGTTCTTAACATATTTGTAAACATTAATACATGACTACATGAACTGTCATTTGTAAATGTTTGTTCATTTTCAAATTTTCATTTACCCATGATTTGTTTACAACTATTAATCATTAAGTAATAGTATATTAATGAAATTATTATGAAGTGTTACTATTAGTGTTGAATTTAACTTGTTTGATATTGACAAAAGGGATAGTTTATATTAGTCATTTAGGGGAATGTCTTGGGGGTTGGGTCAAAGTTAAACAATAAAAAAACACATTTGAAATCAAATGTTTGAAACTTAAACCCATACAGATGCCCTGACAATCAAGTATGTTCACATATACAAGGAGTTTGTCTTTGATTACAACACACATCCTAATACATATACAGTGCCCTCCATAATTATTGGCACCCCTGGTTAAGATGTGTTCTTTAGCCTCTCATAAATTGAGTTTTTTTCAAAATAATATAGGACTACGATGGAAAAAAGAGTAAAATCCAACCTTTAACTCAAGTGAATTTATTCAGTAGGAAAAAAATCCCACATTAAGAAATAATTGTTTAACATCAAATCATGTGTGCCACAATTATTAGCACCCCTGATGTTAATACTTTGTACAACCCCCTTTTGCCAACAAAACAGCACCTAATCTTCTCCTATAATGTTTCACAAGATGGGAGAATACAGAAAGAAGGATCTTTGACCATTCCTCTTTGCACATTCTCTCTAAATCATCCAGCGACCTGGGTCCTCTTCTCCACACACCCTTCTTAAGCTCACCCCACAGGTTTTCAATGGGGTTGAGGTCTGGGGACTGAGATGGCCATGGGTGGAGCTTGATTCTATGTGTGGTGAACCATTTCGGTGTAGATTTGGCCATATGTTTAGGGTCATTATCTTGCTGAAAGACCCAGTGACGACCCATCAGGCAGAAGCCACCAGATTTTGTTTTAAAATGTCCTGGTATTTCAGAGCATTCATGAAGCCATGCACCCTAACAAGGTTCCCAGGGCCTTTGGAAGAGAAACAGGCCCACAGCATCACTGATCCTCCCCCGTATTTCACAGTGGGCATGAGGTGCTTTTCTGCATACTCAGCTCTTGTGTTATGCCAGACCCACTTACAGCATTTGTTGCCAAAAAGCTCTATCTTTGTTTCATCTGACCAAAGCACACGGTCCCAGTTGAAGTCCCAGTACCGCTTAGCAAACTCCAAACGTTTGCGTTTATGATTGTGAGTGAGAAAAGGTTTTTTCAGTGCATGCCTCTCAAACAGCTTGTTGTATGTAGATAGCGCCTGATGGTTGTTTTGGAGACTTTGTGACCCCAAGAAGCTACCATTTGTTGCAATTCTGTAACAGTGAGCTTTGGAGAACTTTTTATTTCTCTTATCATCCTCCTCACTGTGCGTGGTGGCAAAATAAACTTGCGTCCTCGTCCAGGCTTGTTTACCACTGTTCCAGTTGTTTTAAACTTCTTAATAATTCCTCTGACAGTAGATATGGACAGGTGTAGGCGAGTGGCTATTTTCTTGTAGCCATTGCCTGACTTGTGAAGGTCAACACACATCTGCCTTACTTGAATGGTATGTTCCTTTGTCTTTCCCATGTTGAAGAGAAATGGCCTCTGTGTCACGTCATATTTATACCCCAGGGAAACAGGAAGTTGTGAATTACTAATTAAATGTTTCTACATACTCTGATCACTACTGTAACAACTACTGTAGAAGTGACAGAAATACTTTTATTAAATTTATTTCCTAAGAATTGCTAGGGGTGCCAATAATTGTGGAACAGGTGATTTTATGAAGAATAATTATTTCTTAGTCAGGGATTTTATTTCCCCCTTAAAATTCACTTTATTTAAAGTTAAAGGTTGGATTTTACTCTTTCTTTCCATCGTGGTCCTATATTATTTTGAAAAAAACTCAATTTATGAGAAGCTAAAGAACACATCTTAACCAGGGGTGCCAATAATTATGGAAGGCACTGTATATATATATACACACACACAAACACACACACATATATAATCCCTTACATACCTGTAAACCTTACCTTGTGTGTAGCTGTGTATGTATTTTGAAATGCTGAGTGCAGCAGTTTGGATGTAGAGGCAGCACAAGATGCAGTACAAATAGAAACACCAGTCTGAGACATTCATTACAGAGGATGGCGTGATGTGTGAATCTCTTATTAAGATAAATAAGATAAATTGTTAAAGTACAGTACAGCTCTTCATAAGTTCACCCACACCCTGCTATACATTTTATGGAAATGTTATGTGGCCTGGTCAAAGTTCAACAATAATAAAACACCAGATACACAACAAATGTTGATCTTCCTGGGTGTAGCCTTTCTCATAGATCTTTCTTTCACTCTCTCTCTCTCTCTCTCTCTCTCTCTCTCTCTCTGTGTCTCATACAAGCATACACACACACGCATGTATATATATATATATATACACATATAGTAGAGCTCAGTATGTTGGGGTCACACCCTGCCCTGTCCTGTTCACGTTTGTCTGTCTTATCTGGCTTTCTGTTTCTGTTGTGTCATGTATATATAGGAATAAAGAAGATTATGTCTAAATGATGTTGCCTATAAAATAGAACTTCCCGCCCAGCCTGTTTGAAGCCTTTTGTCTTGGAAAAGGTCACACTCTATGCCATACCTCTCCCTCTGGTTGTCATAGAGGCCACTGCTGCTTAAGGTGTATATTGGCTGCTGGGCTTTAGAGGAAGAAGTGGGTACCTGGTTGATTGAGAGGCTTATGGACAGGAAGAGAAGAATTGGGTTCCAGGTGCTAATGTGTTGGATCCTGTCCTCACAGAAAAATATTACTGCTGTCGCCAGTTGTGCAGTTATGCAGTTGTCCCAGGGGATACTTGTGGAATTCACCGGCTGTTATTCATTGTGTTCCTTCCAGCATCCACTGACTGGATTCCTCGGGTAACAATCAATGTGGTCTTCCCCGACTGAAGACCCTTGCTCAGAGCCAGCCACCAGGAGTTGGTCCCAAGAGGAATCCAGTTCTGGAAGGGCACTGTTCATTGTCCACTTTTGGTTGTCCTTTCCATTTGGCCATCTCAGATTCCTTGTGGAGGACTACTCATGCTTCCAAACTCCTGCCTTTGAGAACACTATTGACTTTGTTTTCCATACTGGACTGTATTGGTTTAAGAACTCATTTGACATTTGAAATGTGAATACGGCTAAAATGTCCTTCACTACAAGTTATCAAAACCGGGACTGGCTAAGCTTGTGCTACTAACTTGCTTTAGGTGAAAGGAATCCTTTGCACACAAGATAAGTTAGCCAGCTTAACTGTGTGTTAAGTGCAAAAGAGGACAAATGAAGGAGGCAGCAAAAAATACTTTTACTTTCACTTTGGACAGCATATAAGCAGCTCATCTCCGTTGCATAGCACAAGTACGAGTTCAAGGTACAGTATCCACACCCTCGTCATTCAGGCTTTATAAACAGCGATTTATAAACAGAAGATTTCAGAGCACTGGGGGAAAGGAAACTTACCTGAAGGGAGGAAAAACACATCGGAGGTGAGGGAAATATTGTGGTGTTCTTTGACTTACCAAAGAAAATTCGCAGGAATCTTGGAATCTTGGAATACTTCAAACAAACATTTTTTTGATCACATATTTTGGCTGGTTAAAGGTAAGTTCCAAACTGCAGTACATGAATAGAAAGGAAATTTATTTAAAATGTAATTTTACTGTTTTAGTTCCCTGCAGCTCAGAGATAAACTAACTAATCCATTAAAACACCTGGTACACTGACCTTATGATATACAGTGTTCAGAAGCACTGAATCACTTGTCATGGTAGTAAGGCATTTAATGTGTTTTAATTATCTTTTATAACAAAATCAAAACAAGAAAAGTGGACAGCAAAGCAATAATTCACAATAAAAAGTGTTTCAATTACAGTGGGCACTTGACTTACTGTAAAAAACAAAAATGAAATACAAGCAAGGAAAAAACATTTTTGTGTGAAGGCCTTAACATGTTCAGTATCAGAATTTTGTCATTTGAATAATGACTAGAAATAGTGCAGAACTGACTTTTAACTTTAAAATTCCATTTTTTGTATTTTCAGGTTTAAACAGATTCAACACTTATAATGTCTTCGATTTGGAACTACTTCTTTGTAAGTAAAAAATGATATGATAAAAAATGTCTAAATGAAATAACAGCACAAACGCACATATGTACGCTAGGAACCCATTTTCTGAAACTTCCCATGCACAGTTTAGCATACCATCACACAAACACAAAACTGGTTAAGCTGTGTTTGCGCTTAGGCAGGTACATCTTACAGTAACAGCACTTGTAGTTAACCGAGGCAGATTAAGCAGGACAGAGATTTTACAAAGGGGCTTCCTACAAAAGCACATCAGTACAACCCATCCTACTGGCAGCTGCTGAAACACTTCAGTGATACTTTCTTGGTCTTTTGGATCAAACAGAGTAAGTACCTATAGGCTACGGCTACTGATTATCCATCTGTGGTGATGCTTGCATCTATGTCAGGTCACAATTTATGTACATACCGTCTGGGTAATGAAACTGTATCTTTAAGTAACTGATTCTCATTTTAAAAGAAATAGCTTGATTTAATGCTTTCTCAGTGCTTTCTTATGCTATAGAAATAAACATGCATGTGTGGTCGAAGAAGCACAGAATGTTGTTCTGGCATATCTAGAGACCATATTGTTTTTTTGTAGTTGTTTGTATAATTAACATGCACAGCTTTGTTTACTCTGAAAATAAATATTTAGTCGATTAAATATAGCTAAAATTATCACTTTGAGGAAAATAAAAGATTACCTGTTGTTTATACGCAGAAACTGCAGAAATCAGAACAGCAGCCTATATTGGTCAAATAAACAAAAACCTATGTAAACCTTATAAAGGCTAACAATATGCCTGAACATTGGACTGTATTGTGTGCTTCTGCGACCTTCATGCACTTTACATGCTTATTTCTGGTTCAAGTTGAATGAACACAATATATGCTGAATATGTGCATGTGTCTAAACAAATATGATGAACCCAATAAAACAAAAATGACAATGATTTTTTTACTTTTTTCTTTTTCTATTACTCACTTTTTTTATTTTAAGAAGCCAAGTACTCCACCTCCATCTCCTCCTCCACCTCCTCCTCCTCCTCCTCCACCATCACTAAGTAAGTCTCACATTTTATTTAGTGAAAAAGAAAAAACACTGAAAAAACATACAAAATAATAATTAATAACAGTTAATTAATAATTGTTTACATATAATGAACCTTAAATAAACCAGACACATGTTTAGTATCAAGGTACTAAAACCTGCCTCACAGCACTAATGCGCTAATGTTATAGCAATACTATCATTAACTCTAAAGACTATTTCATGGCATTAGTCTCATAACATTAAGCCCTGTATCATAGCAATATCATAGCTTTAAATTAGTAAAGAGACAGTTCTTAATTCTGTATAACTGACTATGACCGTCTTTGGAAAGTACAGAAAGCTTTAAGAATTGATGACGCACACAGCGCTGCCTAACCTTCAATACTAAATTTGTCTGCTAACACTGTTGAATTAATTGTATTACTCAGATCTAAAAGGTCCATGGAGGCCAGTTAACTGGAGGTAAGAACATTTTTACTTACTAGATAAAATATATGAGATATATTATTATTATTATTGTTGTTGTTATTATTATTATTAAATGCTTTATTTAAGAATGTATAACTCTTTAACTCTTTTACTTTAACTCTAACTCTAATCCCCTGTCTTTCTCAGTGACAAAGAGAATATATTAAAAGACCTGAGGGATATAAAGCCACATTTGGAGCCCCTTAGGATTCTGCTTTATGGACAAGTTGGTGCAGGGAAGTCATGCTTCATAAACTCTGTCCAGAGGGTCCTCATAGGCCGTAATGTCATTAGTGCTCTAGAAGGCTCAGCAGCATCTGGAGAAACCTTCACTCTTTCAGTAAGTGATGAATAATTCCACTGTTTCTTACAGTTTTACAATCACAAAGAATTACAAAGAAAATAACAAAAAAAACTTTTTTGCAGTAGCAATTTAGATTGGTTTTATTTTTACAGTGAATGGAAAAAAACAATATTATATAAATACAAAACAAGTAATAACAATAACAACCAAACAAAGATAACATACTGCCAAAGGAAGAAATCACAGATTCTGTAAATGCTGACTCTCCCAGGATTGCATTACCTGGCCACATGTTCTTATCCACACCCCACACCTAATTTTCCTGATTGTTTATAGAATTATCCTTTTTAAAGCACTTTGAAAGACATTTTCTCATTATTTACTGGGCCCAAATTCCTTTTCCATTACAAATACAATAACTCCAGAAGTGACACATTTTTTTTAATTATGAATACTCATTGTGAACAGGCAATAGCTTCAACAGACATTTTTTTCCTACATTAGCATTGCAACATAGCATTAGAGAGATGTCATAGGTAACAAAATATTAAAATAAAAATGTAACTTGAGTGCTATAGCTCCCTAATTATAAAATAAACAACTCAGAAGAGCTGCAGGCATTCTGATGTGGCACTGAACTTCCTTAGTATCTTAGTTCAAATGTTTAAATTAATTAGCTGAATTAGCACCTGTGCCATCTGGGTGTGCAAAAAACTCCTTCTGTGCTCCATGAATTAATCAGCGGTTCAGCAGTTTGTACTCTCAGGTGTCAGGACAAATAACAGAAACACAAAACCGGCCTATGCTCCCTTATGCCTCCCTCATGGCATCAAGCCTGTGAGAAATCATCAAAACTGAAATAAGGTTGTTTTTAGCATTAAGTTCAAACACTGCAAAGGCTCTTAATTTTAGTGTCTGGCATTGATGTTATTGTCATGACGCTGCTTAACATCCAGCAAAAAAAAAAAAAAAAAACGTAAATTATATTAGAATATAATTTATTATGTGATTCTTGTTTTTCTTGAATTCTTGAATTTACTGTTTAGTGTGTATTTGTAAACTGTGCAATAAAGTAAAATTCTGTGTTTAATTTCACTAACTGTAATGAAGGTCATTTTGGGATGACTGTGACCCATTTCTTCCATAAACCACGGAACCCAAGAATGATAAATAACCAGTACAACTACAATAGCACAGCGTTATATTACATGTGTGAATTTGTTTCTAGATCAAAACACACAAGATGAAGAAGTATGAAGATGAATATTATCCCTTTGTTTTTTCTGACATCATGGGACTTGAAACTGAGAGTAGAGGAATACAAACTGAAGACATTATCAAAGTTTTAGAGGGACACATTTTAGATGACTATGAAGTAAGTACACACTCTGTCACAGTTTATATAGCTAACTGTTGCAATATTGATTTACCAGTTAATCTCCAGCCAGTACAAAAGACTTGCAGGGCTTAAAGACAACACACTGAAGAGAAATCTAGAAATATCTGTAAAATATTTTCTGTTTTAGTTTAATCCTCGGGCACCTATAACTGAGGACAACCCAAAGTACAAGCAGTCCCCAGATCCATGTGATAAAATTCACTGTCTGGTGTGCATTGTTTCTGCTGATGCCATCTCAAGAATGGATTCCAGTGTGATTAAGAAAATGAAGGCAGTTCGAAAGAAAGCTTCTGAACTGAGTGAGTTTTTAGCATCTTTTATCTTTGGGGTTGATGTGGGACTTACATGTAAAATTTAGCATTTTTGTTTTTGTCTTGATAAAATTGAGATTTTAAGATTAAGAAACACATTTAGCGTTTTCTAAATGGTATGTGTTATTTGACTTTATTTATCTTCTGTATTCTGATTTTGTAGACATCCCACAAGTCATTGTGTTGACAAAAGTGGATAAAGCATGTCAGCTTGTCAACAAAGACTTGACAGAACTTTACCACAGCAGAAAGATCAAAGAGAAGGTACCTTGTGTGTAATGCCACTATAAAACATTTGGTCACACTTTATTTAATGTGGTCCTTGGTACATGATAATAATAGAGCACCAGTAACCCATTAAAAATCTAATCTTAACCCTAGCTCTGGGCCTAAACCTAACCTTAACTCTAACCTCAACCCACAACCTTATCTTAACAACCTCTGGCCCTAACCCTAAACCCTAACCTCAACCTAACTCTAACCTGAAACTCAAATCAGAGCCTAATCCTAACCCTGACCCTGGCCCTAATCCTAACCCTAACCTTAACCTTGACCCAAAACTGAATGCTAACCTTAACTTTGACCCTCACTAACCTTAACCCCTTAATCAGGTTAAACTCTAGTTACAGGTTGATGTCAGTAGCAGTAGTCTATAGGAGCTCATTGAGGATGTTGACAAGGTCTGTATTATTTCAGTTACATGTCCAGTGACTTCTTAGGTAAACATACAGATATGAACATGGAAAGTCCAAATAAAGTGAAAACAACTGAATCCAGCAGATTATTAAATTATTTGTATTTGCTAAACACCAGCATGACAGATTAATGTTTTTACATATACCTCTGTTGAAAGAATCAAATTTATTTTTGTGAGGGTGGGCTTTGGAACTAATAAACTGCATCTGACCTGGGACAATACATTTTGTTTGTTCATAGCTTATTTATTTATTCCCTTATATTGAAAGCAAATGGAAAGAAGTATCGAGACACTTTTGTTACTTAACAGATTTTTTTGTGCATATAGCTCATTCACTTCAAACATTATACACTTGGACATATTTCACTTTTTCACATTTTCCATCTATTTCCAAGAACACCAGACAGGGTTAAGGTTTAGGATTAGGGTTAGGTTTTGGATTGAGTTTAGGGTTAAGATTAGGTTTTAGGTTGGGATTAGGGTTAGGATTGGGGCCAGGGTTGTGGTTAAGATATGGTTTTGGGGTAAGGTTAGCATTGGGGCAAAATTATGTAGATAATAATGTTGTTTTTCCCTGATAATAACGTCCCAAAGCACTAGTTATATTTCTCATGCTGATATGAAAATTCTTTGGCAAATACCAGATTAGTGTTACCTCTGGATATGTTGTACTGCATGTTACAGTTTTTTAGTTTGATCAAACCGGTGCAAGATCTTACTATGCAGTTCTTGAAAATGTGTTTGGAGTATACGTCAACTTATGTGTGCTCTGAGAGTGTTAGTGTTGACATTAATAAATCTGGTAAATAGTTCTTAGAATCCTTTAGACATAATTATTAAGGTCATTAAGCCAATGTTATGTAAGATAATTTGGGCACTATTTCTTATCACAATTGTATAGCATGTTTTCATAGAAAAACATTAGCTTATGATACATTACCTGAAAATAAGGTCCAAGATCTTCAAGGTCTGTTCCTCTTGACAACCCTTTGGCGACAGGTGTCTGGGTCAATCAGAAATCGATGGAATGACAAGTCATTATCACATTTTGGACTTTAATAATGTCACGGGCAAAGAACTGGGCTTGACGTGTGCACAGCTAAAAGCCAAAGGAGCTTTATTTGTCATGTTGATAGCACAACAGCAACACAACAGAAGGGGTAATGTAGGATCGAAGACAGTGAGACAGGCAGAGGTGGAGAACCAGGAAGTCAAAACAATTAGCAAACAAATCAAAAGGGGAAGAGCAAAAGAGAGTAAGTCAAAGACAAATGAGATATGAGCAAAAGGCAAGAGAGAAATGTTTGGCAAAACTTTGCAATGTGTATGTGAGGGGGTTTATAAGCAGACGGGGTGATGAACGGCAGATGGCACAAATCAGTTTTTGGGCAAGCCAGACCGTGAGTGATTGGTTGACTTGGGTCATGTGAGTGTGACATCATCAGATAGTGTACTCTGGGAAATCCGGGGAGATAGGCGGCGCCAGGGAGACCCAGCGGTGTGACAGATAAGAGGTACAGCCTTGTACACATAATATAACATATAAGCATCACCGCCTCAACTCTTTCACTTCATATAAGATGCTCTACACTCTCCTTACAACACTTCCCAAAATCCCTCCACCACAGTCTTTTCTGAAAGAGTCACTAAATACAAAATTTGGATTGATAGGTAGTAAATGTAGAAGAGAATATATTGAGATCTTCCATGACTATTAATACCAGCACAGCTAATTAACATATGTCCACTGCAATATAACCACATCTTTGGCTTTTGTTCTTTTTGGATGAAAGGAGAAAAAAATGTTTTTATATCCTTCCTTGAATCTGCTTCAAGTCATTGGGTTAAACTGTATTATGATTTATTTATTTTATGTTGTGATGTTGATTTAGTGGAAAAATAGGTTGATTTTGATTATTTTGACAAAATACACCAGATTTTTTAGACATAAAAATACATTTTTCTCATGTTTTAAAACGGCAAAATGACAGTATTCAGCAAAGTACCCCCAGCTTCAGTAAACAGCACAAAACAACAGGTCTGTTTCCTGTTTAAAAAATGTATTAAAAAAATGTATGTCCTCAAAACAGTCTAGCAGGATTTTTTTATTCACCTTTCTGTTTCAAGGGCAGGAATATTTTGTTTATCATTTGCGTAAGAGATGCCATAATGTTTACCTAATGGACCCTAAAGGAAGCAATTACAAAGAGAAAATAACTGTTCCAAGAATAGAAGCCAAGAAAAGAGTAGCTAAAAACAGATACAATGTTGCCAAAACTAACAACCAAACTTCTGTTGGACAAAGAAGATCTAAATCATTCTAGGGAAACAAATTTAATATGGACACAGCACTCCAAGCAAGAGATAGGGATCCTGTGGTCTATTGTGTCAAAAAAGTCCAACAGCATTACTATGGCAGAATCCCCTGATAACATTAGCATTATCTTTACAATTATAATGAAGCACCCAATCTGATTAGTAAATGACTAGGGGAATACAAGACAGTGACTGTGTGGTACAGCATTAGGTTCTTTAACCATCAGGCAGCCCGGGAGGTGGTCTGAGTTCAATTTTCTTAGAGGAGTTAAGTAGTCTCTTGCGGTGGTCTCTGTCCTTATCTGCATTAGTATGCCTGAGTCATGGATTTCTATAAATGAACAAATTATGTCTAATATAAAAAACTTTTTGTTACATTTTTACAGCTTACAAATTTTCTCTAATACATTTTTACTTTGAAGGTGGAAGAGAGTAGCCATAACCTGGGCATCCCTGTGAACAACATCTACCCTGTGAAGAACTATCATGCAGAGATCACTGAAGATGCCAGTGTCGATGTTATCATCCTCATGGCACTGAGGGATATTATCAACTTTGCCAATGACCGTGTGGTGAGTCTCGATAAATTAAATGAAAACTATGCAGTTCTGCTGACCTGTAGAAAATTACTTTGTCACTATAATTTCCTAAAAAACTATTGTGTCCTTATCAAGTCAGCTACATTCCTCCTAGGACCCATGATTACAAATTATTTAATGTTAAGGTTAACAAAACCTTTACTCTGTTGTCTTATTTAGTAATTTCTTAACCATGTTATTAATCATAATGGAACACTTCATTATTGATTTGTCAAAACTAAATTGATTTAGGTCCTTGTGATGCAAATATGTAGAATAACTGCAGGATTGTGCAATTGTTGTTGCTCTACTTGTTTACAATACAAACAAGATATCACATTTTTACATCACTATTATGCTAAGATGTTTTCTGTATGTACTCTTTATTCTCATGCAATTTAATATTGGCTACATTAGCTCACACTGCACAGAGCCTGACAACATTTCACAAAGTACAAAAACACACATTCCTCTCACACACACACACCCACCCACCCATACAACCCCCATACCTTAAATACCTGTAACCCTTACATTGTGTTGTACACTGAGTTGTATATGTATATTAAACTGCTAAGTGCAGCAGTCACTGCACTGAGAAGTGTACTTAGTATAGATTGTATGTGTTTAATGTAGTTCAAGATAAATAAAAGGAGTGGGGATACATTTTGACATTGTAGTGTTTAGAGTGAAGGTGTGTGGGAAGACTATAACCTGGTAGTCTTGATCCTCATTTAGCTAACACGTCAGCCTGAGGGAAGACACTGGAACAGGTAATGGCCGGGCTGTGATGGTACATTGAGTTGGGTCGGTTTGCTATGTCGCTGTCCTAGAATTATAATATTAAAGGCTGAGTTTAAGTGCAAGAACAGAATTCTTGCATAAGTGCTTGGATGATTGTAGTGCTGAAGGATGTGGCAATAGGATATGGTTCCATTTTCACTGCATCATTCACCAACCTGTTGGTCTGGTATGCAAACTGCAGGGGGTCCAGTGGGGGATTAGGGTATGCTCGGGGGAGTAGGCTTACTCAGGGTATTGATCATTAGTCAAAGCTGATGACTATATCTCAGAATTGTTTTGTCTGCCTGCTTTTTTTTAATAATTTAGGTCCACAACTCCAACGATTCCTTTATTTCTTCTTCGCCTCCGGAACATTCATTCACCTATATTCTAGCCCAACTCTGCCTTCTAGTGTTGGATAATTCTTACTTATTCCTTGGCTTGGTATATCAATATAAAAGTCCCATTTAAAGTATGTAACCAAACATTACAAGAATGGGAATGTAGCTCGACCTGTAATATGTAAGAGGGTGATGATGACGCACAGTCCCTCGCTCATCTTCTTATCTATCAACCGTAAGATAATGGATATGCTATTTTGTCAGACCACATGTCGAGGCCAATTGATTCACCTGGCTACACCTTAAAATTCTGTTCATGAATATCACAATTAGATGAGGACACAAGACACAACTATGGCAAAGTCCAACACCCACACTGAACAAACTTGACTTAGTGGTGAGCACATTGACACAGGTCTCTCTCCAGGTAAACAAAGAAATCCCTGGTCTCCTTTCTGAATTACAGCTAGTCCAAGGGTACTGTTTCTGATATCGACATGATATTGCATAGGTGTGTTAGCCATGACTGCCTCAAAACATTCAGAGCCTTAAGCATTTCTGGGCAAACCTCATCCACCCCCATGTCTTGCTTCCAATGAGCTTGCCAAATACCTACCTCAGTCACTTCCAGAAGCATCAACAAGTATTTGACCACAGCTAGGACTGAAACCTTCCATTATGAAGGTTTTAAACAGGGACCATTCAAACTTCATGCCTCCTACCTACTCTCATGCACTGGCCGCCAACATGGCAACACATCTGTCCCTGAGCCTGTCCACTGGTTGCCAGAGGGGTTGCCCCATGGGGAGGTCCCTGCCTCAAGCTGTGGCAGGTCTGGTAGCTCTTTTCCTCTGTCATCTGGTCGTGTGGGGAGTATCCTCATCCTCGTTCTTCATCCCCCTTTGGACTCCTTGGGTAGCTGTCACACCTCCGGGTTTCCCTGACACCACCGATCTCCCAAACTACATTTCCCAGAGTCCACTACCCAATGACATCAGCCACATTTCCATGCCCCGCCTCTCCAGAGTACTGATTGCATACATATTTATAAGATATTTACTCACTCTATGAAGTTCACTGATTTAAATTTTTTTTTTAATGGTCACTTGGATTATAAAAAAAAGGGACACCATCCTCGTTCTCCTCCACCAGGTAAGTTTCACCTGTTCATACAGTTATGCAACAAAACAGAAATAACAGCAGTAATATTATATAGAATATTAGTTTTATAAGACTTATTTGAGACCTCTGTTATTCCTTGGCCAAAGAGTATCTTTATTACTATGACTTTTACCATCAAAAGCATTTGATGAAGTGGATTTGACTATTGCTATGAACCCACCTTCCCCCGAACCCTGTCTGGACAACAGCTACCATCTTGTAACATTATCAAAGTACTTGAGGTTCTAATTTGGTCAGATTTTACAGATGCTATTGTAAAGAAAGCCAATGCACCTCTTGATAACGTTGGGAGGAGCTAGCGGCCATCACAAACCGGACCATGGTGGTTGCATTGGTCCCATAATATAGACTTCCAGCCCAGCATGGCATGGCAATGTGACACAGTGTATTCAAATCATCATGGGTAGGACTTATTTCATGCATCAGAAAGGAACTTTAAACAGATTGTTTGCCTCTAGTCTCTTAAACTCCTCTTTCAGAGATTTGGTTACCATCTTCAAGAGCCTGTACAATGGGTTGCCTTGTATCATATTTCTAATATCATAGAACTACACACTGTATAACTACACAGATATTATAGCACTGAATTAATGGAGAGCCAGTTCACACAATGTTCTAATAAAGTAAATATTTGTGTTGACAAATTAACATTAAGTAATACAATGCTTAACATTAAGTAATACAATGTAGTTAAGAAAAAAAACTACATGTTTACATGTCAAGTAAACAGTTATTATTATACTTTAGTTAAACATTGTTAATTTACATTAAGTGTTAGCATTTTGTACAGGCAAATGTATACAGACTGTTAAATGGAATGGACATTTTATGGTTTTAGGTTTAGCAAGGCTGGGGTTGGACTTCAGATTAAACACTTTTTCAATTTGAAGTACAAAACTGGGTTTGTAGATACACCCATTTTTTTTACCCACAGAACCAAAAATGGTATGTTTGTCAAAAATATATTTTTAAATAAAAACATGGACAAAACCAAATGTATATGTAAAATGTACATGTAAAGTGTTACCAAAAAATTACTTTCGGCATTTATGGTTCAGACATTGCTGGCAAATACACAATGTTATTTTCTTCTGCTAACACTGATAAATTCATTGTATTACTCAGAACTACAAGATCCCTGGAGGTCAGTGAACTGGAGGTAAGAACATGTTAACTACATAAAATATCTCAGATTAAATTTTGTTTAATGCTTTATGTAAGAGAGAAGGCTGAGTTTTCTTAGTGTATGTATTCTGCCAATTCTAATCCTTTCTCAGTGAAAAAGAGAAGACATTAGAAGACCTGAAAGATTTAAAGCCACATTTGAAGCCCCTTAGGATTCTTCTGTATGGACCAGTTGGGGCAGGGAAGTCATGCTTCATAAACTCTGTTCAGAGGATACTCCTAGGTCGTAATGTCTTTAGTGCTCCAAAAATCTCATCAGCATCCAGACAGACTGTTTCAGTAAGTAAAAGTCATTATTTCTTGCAGTTCTACAATTGCCATTGTCATGATTTTATTTTCCACAGTCGTGATTATATGTGTCAAAAAAATTACAGAAATGAAAAGAAGTGCATTTCAGGTGATTTGACACCAAGTCTTTTATATGTGCATTTAGTTACAAACCCATTTCCAAAAAAGTTGGGATGCTGTTTAAAATGTAAACAAATGTAAATAAAAACTGTATGATTTTTTTTGCACATCTAATAGACCCATATGTTATTCACAATAGAACATAAAACACATATCAGATGTTGAAAGTGAGACGTTTCACCATTTCATGGACATTATTAACTTATTTAGAACTTGATGGCAGCAACGCATCTCAAAAAGTTTGGGACAGGGCATTGTCTGCCATTGTGTAGCATCCTCTCTTAACAACAGTCTGTACATCTGGGCGGTGAGGAGACCAACTGCTGTTTTGCCAGAGGAATGTAGTCCCATTCTTGTCTGATGTAGGATTCCAACTGTTCAACCATCTTGTATCATGCACCCCATATTTTCTATTGGTAAAAGGTCTGGACTGCAGGCAGGAAATATTCAGCACCCCGACTCCACAATCACTGTCTGAATGGGAGCATAGGTTATTCTAAAACCTCTATATACTGTTCAGCATTGATAGAGTCCATACTGTGCGCTGATAACAATCTGGACGGTCTCTCTCTTCTTGAGTCCTCAGGACATGGTGTCTGTTGTGTCACAAAGATTTTCTAATTGGGTGTCGTCTGACCACAAAACAGTTTTCCATATTTTCTCAGTTAATTTTAAATGAGCTTTGGCCCAGAGAAATGGTGGTGTTTCTGGATTATGTTGACATGTGGCTCCTTTTTTGCATGATACAGCCTTAATTTGCGTTTGTGGATTGCACAACAAACTGTGTTCACAGAATGTGAATTCCAGAAGTGTTCCTGAGCCCATGCCTGTTTGTAATGCAGTGCCACCTGAGGGCCCAAAGATCATGAGTGTTCCATACTGACTATTGGCCTTGTCCTTTGCGCACAGGGATTTCTCTAGATTCTCTGATGATATTATGTACTGTATTTGTGTATGTTGTGCTTTACATCCACTGCTTCAAGTTCAAGTTGATCAGTTGATAAAGCAGGCACCAGGATGGTATATTCATTCCATCAAAACATCAACACTAGTGTTCTTTTAACTGGAATATTTTTTCAGTCAGAGTAGTGTCGGAAACAGCAACAGTACCTGAAGTGATCGCTCTGCTGAAACATATAACGTTTTTTAGGTTAATTGAACTTTTTGCAATGAATGATAAAACATCAAACACTAGAGTAACATCAAAAAACACTAGAGAACATAATAATATTTCATTATTATATAGAAACAAATTAAATAATAGAAACTTACAAACATAACATGCAAAAACTGACTTTCTCAGGTTTGGATTATTTGGCCACACATCCTCATCTATGTCAAACACAAATGTTAACACTTTAAACTTATAAAAGGTGATATATGCACATTGTCAAAGTCAAAAAATAGTTGCACAGATAGCTGCACCCAGATAGAATCAAGCGATAGGAATGAAACTTGGTGGGTAGGTTTGACATCTTCAAGTTTCACGGTCAGCCGCACATGTGACAAGGATGAGCTTTATTACTGTACCTGACTGATCCAACAGCTACGATTGCAGACATTCAGTACACCACTGGTAGACGGCTGCACAATGCAGGGCTACATACACACAGGCTTTTACGATGACTGTCCTTAACATGACGTCAACATTGCCAAAGACTGCAATGGTGTCGTGACAGACTGTCATGGAGTGACTCTGAATAGCAGCGGGTCATTTTTACTAATGAGTCCCGCTTAGGACTTGGTGGAGACGCACCGTGGTCAGCACCAAGATAAATGGTTTGTTTTCATGTGTCACACGTTCAGAAGGCCTGGTGTCACTCCACCTCCACCCCTACCGCACAGCCTGCAGGAACTGTGTGAGAATATTCAGGCTGCATGGGATGGATTATTACAGCCATACTGAGAAACACCAGTTCTGTATGTGTAGCTCATTAAATATTGCCCATATCAGTCTAAATTTAGCATAATTTATTGTTCCTTTTAGCTTTTATCTTTCTGCCCCCGCATAGTGGCTTGAGCCAGTGTTTCTCCAGTAGCAAGTGGCTAATGCTAACTGTAAAGTGCAAATGAAAACCAAAAAAACAAACACTACAATTTAATGATTTGCAAGGCTACATGTAGTTCATCGAAGAATGGCTAGGACATTTCATGCATGCAGACACTGAACCACTGAACACAATATTGACAATTAACCAATAACACCTCAGTGGCACCTTGTCTCATTACAGTGCATTTAAATTTGTTTCTAGATCAAAACACACAAGATGAAGAAGCACAGAGGTGGACGATATCCTTTTGTTTTCTGCGACATCATGGGACTTGAACCTGACAGTGGGGGGATACAAACTGAAGACATCCTCAAAGTTTTAGAGGGACACATTTTAGCTGACTATGAGGTAAGTACACTCACTGTCCCAGTTTATAACTGTTGTGAATGATTTTCCAGTTAATATCCACCCAGTACAAAAGACTGACGGGGCTTAATGACAACACACTGAGGAGGAAATATTTGTTTCTCTGTTTTAGTTTGATGCTCAGAAACCGATAACTGAGGACAACCCAAAGTACAAACAGTCCCCAAAACCATGTGATAAAATTCACTGTCTGCTGACCATTGTTCCTGCTGATGCCATCTCTACAATGGACCACAGTGTGATTGAGAAAATTAAGGCTGTTCAAATGAAAGCTTCTGAACTGAGTGAGTTCGTTATTTAGCATCTTTTATCTCTGAGGTTGAGATGGGATTGTATGACCTCATTTGTCTTCTGTATCTTTATTTTTGTAGACATTCCACAAGTCATTATGTTGACGAAGGTGGATATAGCATGTGATGTGGTCAACGGAGACTTGAGAAAACTATACTACAGCAGAAAGATCAGAGAGAAGGTAAACTATGAGTTCAATATACACTCATCATCCAAAAAATAGCTGCACCCAGAAGAATTCAACTGACAAAACTTGACATTGTGAGACATGCAAAAGATTTAGGTTTTATGCTCCTCTGTCCATGTGACATAAGCAATGATGGGCCTCCGGTCATGTGGATATTACCATAGCATGTTGTTGGTGGCAGTGGATAGAAGAAGGCAACCACCAGCGACACGGATCAGGGAGACCTACATGAACCATGGAGAAAGAGTACCGCCAAACTGTCCCAACATGCACAGAGTGAGCCAGCAGCTATGATTGTGGACATTCAGTGAACAGTTAGTCTTTGAGTTATCTTGTTAGTGCTAGCACCATTGGCAGACAGCTGCACAATGCAGGACTACATGCATGCAGACCGCTACAACGACTGCTCTTAACACCACGTCATTGTTGTTAAGGATGGCAATGGTGCCTTAAAATGGCAGCAGGTCATCTTCAGTGACAAGTCGCACTTTTGTCTTGGTGGAGACAACTAATAAATCCGGGTGGGGAGATACTTTGGTTAGCACCAAGAAGAACGGCTATTTGTCATGCTTCATGTGTCCAGAAGGCCTGGTGTAGCTCCACCTCCACCCCTACCACACAATCTGCAGGATCTGTGTGGGAATAGTCTAGCTGCATTAGATGGACAATCACAGGACACCATTAGGAACCTCTACACCTCCATGCTAAGACAGCTGGCATGTTGCATTAGCAAACATGACGGCCCAACTCCATACTGAGAGACACTACTTCTGTATGTGTAGCTTTTCCTTCCAAATAGCACAGCAATCCCACACGTGATGATGAGAGTATATGTAAAAGAATCTAATGAAAAACTGAAAAGAAAACAAGCAGCAATTGATCAATGTGATTCTAAAAAATCAAAGAGGATTTTTGAAGTACATTTATGAAGGGTAATAAATGAAAGGAAAAAAAACTAATATTTTGTTATTTAATATGAAATACTCCTAGTGCACATACTGTATACAAAGCAAATACTACATGCACAGAAGGGCAAATGCTAATTAAAATATATCCAGCGCAATAAAACCATGTCTTTAGCTCACATTGTTTTTTGAATAAAAATTATTTTCTCCCTGTCACAAGATAAATGGCTTTAATCATTCTCTGAATTTGATTCAGTTTCAGTAGGTTGTAATAATCATTCAATTTAAACATGTTGAAATAATGACATATTTTTACCTTTTTTAATTTTATTTTGACTCATTTTGACTTAATGACTTACTTTAATTTAGTAAATAAGTAGAATCAATGGTTGTGATTTAATTTTTGGGTTGTACTAGAGTAGATTATATGTTTCAATTTTTCAGCAACACACAGTATTTTTCTCATACTGTACATCTGTATTCACCCTCTGTAAAATACATTCTGCTAGAGGTCCAGTGTCTTCAAAACCCCACCTCCTCAAGAGCCCATTGTGATTTCACTGGTTAGCTCGCCAGTCGGTTCTAAATGGTCCCATCCTGAAAGTTTAGTAGAACAAGTTCTTAGATTATTATAGTGAAGCACCAATTAAGACATGATGAAAGAATACAGAACTGTGGCTGTGTACATGTGTCGAATTGCACAAGGTTCTTAAACTATAAAGCAGACTAAGAGAGAGCTTGGTTGACATATTTGCATATGTGTGCATGTAAAATTACTTTAAAATTATGTTCATTATAAAACAAATTAATATTAAATGTATTTAATATTCAGTACAGACTTTAGAAACTAAATTAATGTAGGACTTTCCATTACAACTTGTTAACTTTGTTTCTCCAGGTTGAGGAGAGCAGCAAATTTTTAGGCATTCCCGGGAACAACATCTACCCTGTGAAGAACTACCATACGGAGATCACGGAAGATGCCAGCATTGATGTTATCATTCTCATGGCACTGAGGGATATTGTCAACTTTGCCAACGACCATGCGGAGAGTCTCTGTGAAAATGAGTAAATACTATACTCTATAGATTAATAAGGAATTACACAAATTTTCTCAATGCCTGAAATACTTTACCATTTTATTACTTTATTTTTACTTTTATTTTTACTATCACCAACAGTATACACTCATCATCAAAACATAGTTGCACCCAGAAGGAATCAACTAACAGGAATGAAACTTGGTGACGTAACCCTTATGGCTGTACCTGACTGACCATATAAGGTCTTCCGGTTGCGCATGCTTTTCATTCTGACCTGTGTGACAGTGGTGGTTGCATCCTTTGCAACTAAAGGAAGCCTAGGAGGAGATGAAAGAATCAGAATTTAAGTGGCTTCCCAAGGCCATTCTAATGGTTAAGAAACTACTGCCTACCACATATTGATATAATAATAATAGAGGGATGATGAAGGCAGCAATAGGCAAACACACAATAGGGCAGTGAATAAGGATGCAGGGACAATGGAGGAAGTTAACAGCTTGTGCAGATACTAGCATAGCATGCCATTGGCAGCAGTGGATAGAAGATGGCACACACCATCAACGTTAAGGATGTGGGAGAACTGCATGAACCACGGAAAGAGAGAACCAATGAATTGTCCAACATCATCCCACAGCGTGAAGTGATGGGGTGACTACGAATGGCAGCAGGTCATCTTCAGTGACGAGTCCCGTCTTTGTCTTGGTGGAGACGACCAACAAACCCATGTGTGGAATCACTGTGATCAGCACTGAACACTTTGTTGTCACTTGTCACACATACATGTGTAGCTCAATAAATCTTGCCCATATCAGTCCAAATTGATCATCATTTATTGTTCCTGGAGACCTTTATCTTCCTTTCCAATAGCACTGGAATCCCACACCTCCTTCTGGGTGCAACTCTTCTTAGGTGATAAGTGTATATAAAACCTGTGTGTTTAGGTTTACTGATCACTTTAATAGTAAATAAATGGTGCATATCTGCATTCAAACCTGGGTTACTTTCACCACCACTGTAAAGAAACCTGAACTCCTTAGTGCTGACATCTAAACCAACAAACCAAAGAAATGAGAATTTAAAATAATCAGCGTCTTTTTTTCTTTTTTAAGTAGGCACCGTGGGTTCTGGATCCTCAGATGTCTCCGACCAAGCTGCACAATCTAGCCAGGATGATTCATCAGGTCCTAATGCAACACTCACATGGCCATTATGCTCCAATCACAAACAGTTACCAAGATCCTCTTACCCCAAGTTCTACCTGTAGTCACAAATTCTCTTGTGTATATATGTACCTGATCGGTATATCATGTCCCTTGTAAGGTATTCCCCATACTGAGCAGTTTTTCTTGTTTGTTTTTAATATTGTTTTGTTGACTCTCTATTGTCACTCATTTTCACTTTCTCATTGGTACTTTGGTGTTTTAAATTGTTTGTTACTCTGTTGGCCTGTTATTTTGGTTACTCCTGTGGACAGTATGCCTGAAAATAAAGCTCACTGTTTTACTTCTGCAAGCATTTGGACTGTTTGCCTCACATGGCAGAAGTCTGTTTTACCCTTCCTTAGTGACCTTTAACACTTAAATAATCGGTAACTTGAGATTATTCATGAATTTGTATTTCTTTAATTATTTCTTTTTCATTGTTTTTGGTCTGTACTTTCATTGTTTTTTGGTCTCACAAAGCCAGATGTGATCTTGTATTGTAAACTTCTGTAGACAGCCATAAGAAGTTCTGCACAGTGTGAATCAAATGTGGTAACTAAAAAAGTAAAAGTTTTTTTTTTTTTTTCAAGCATTTTTAAGCAACAGGGCTCCACTTGAGCATGCTGATTTAGGCTTTGTTTGTTTGGGGGTTGGCATCTGCACCAATCAAACTCTACTTTTTATTAAAGATGTTTCCTGGTCCGGGAGTGATCTGTAGTGCCACTGATGTGTAGACTTGCTGGTGTACAGATCTGCAGTCTATAGATCATCGTTCTTGCATAATTTGATAGTCATCCTCTAATGTTTTTCTGCCTGACCACAGAATTGCTCTTTTCTGACTTTACTTAAGCATCTTGTAACTGATGTAGCAGAGTTGTCAGTTGTACATGTTCTCTTCCAAGCATGCTAAACTGTGCAGTAACGTGTTAACAGCAGATGTTGAACTTCACATATCCTGGAAGAAACGTACAGTACCTTCTGGGCTTGGTAGCCTCACGTGATGGGGGAGCTCTTGCTAGTGGGTCAGAATTGGCCATGAATAAATTGAGGAAGAGAGCATAATTTACACCAACCAAATAAAGCAATATTTTTTGTGCCATATTTATTGTTGTTTGTAAACAGTGTGTTATCCATTTCTAGTATACTAGCAAAAACCCAACTATTGACAAGGAAATTAGTTTAATAAATATAGACGATTGGCGCTCCTATTGATATTGTTTGCTGAATGTGGTTTTTAATGCAGTTATCTTAGTTTTTTGTATGTCATGTTTAGTTCGAATTTAGTTGTTAAGGACATTGTTCTTTGTTCAGTGTCTAGTATAACCCTTTCGGTGCGTAAAGTCCTGTTGCATGCTATTGCACTGCGGACTCCTCTGCGTGGCCCGTGTTGTGCCAACCAGGCCCCTACATCCCCCCCGCCCCCTGTAGGAGAGTGTTGTGTGCAGTCCAAATTGGATCCCCCTGGTAGCGTTCAAACATGCTGCCCGCTCAGCTATCTTATTTTTAAAAGGCAACTAAAAATGTATCTTTTCCAGATTACTTTTCCAAATTTTTTTGTTTTGTTATGTTCTGTGACTGCCTAGACAAAGTTAGGAGTTGTGTGTTTCAAGTTGTTCTTTGAGGCAGTTTGTGTTATTGTTGTAGGACGTGGTAGAGTATCTGATTAGTGTTAGAAGTAAAGAGCTCAAATGTGTAAAAGGAGTAGAATATTATGATTATAGATCGTAGGATTAGGATGATTATTAGTTTATTATGATGAGTATTATTAGATTATTATTCACACTAGCTCCCAGGGAAGTGGGCCATATTAGGAGGTAGATCACTAAATGCACACAGGTTGTGTTGTTGAGGTTTTTTGGTTTCATGTAGTTGATGCTATAGGTAAGGTCGACGTGCTGAGTTGAAGGACAAGACATTACACCAACTAGACAGTAGATGGAGCGTTCAAAGATGGTTTAGTAAATTGCATAAAGTAAGGACGAAACATTTAACCACAGAAATAACTACAAAAAGTATTAGGAATTCATGCAAAACCATAATATCATAATAGATCAATTCACTGAAAAAATATCCCCTCCTTGATTTCCCCAGGGAGCAGAAGGATTTAGACTGCAACATTTAGATATGTAATATAATATACAGCAATTCCAACTGTATTGCCTTTATCCAACTCCAAAAAAGGCAGAACAAGTGGGAGGTTGGTGTATAACCAAAAGTGCCTGTGGATCTGCCCGGAGCCAAATGCAAAAAGGTGAATAAGCTCAGTCATTTACTAGCATGGAATGTCCTTAACTTTCAGTCTTTTCCACAGTAATCAATATAACCACATTGTCTCGGGAATACTTCGGAAAACCCTTGTCAGTAAATATACTAATGCAAACTACTATACACTATTATACTATATACTATAAATTATACAGAGCAGAAGCTGTATATCAACAGCATCCAGAAACTTTTACATGTTTATACATGATGCTGCATTCATATTTAGATCTTTATTTCATAGCAGGAAGCTTGTAATAAATCCAAAGTTTTTGATTAATAGCAAGAATTATATTAGAAATCCTTAACAAAGACACATTGTCAAGAATGAAAAATGGTAGATTACTCCTGAGTTGTCTGACACTTTTCAACATACTCTTTGGCAGATTTTACAATCTGCAGTAATGCCGTTAGAATGAGAACATCTTTGGTGTTATTTGTATTAGTCTCCTCATGGTAGTTGCTCACAGGGAAGATGCATTTCACCGGTGGTCCAAGTCTCTGGCTGCACTGCATCATCTATACAAAAAGACAATGATGATAATGATTTGTGAGCCACACAGTGTTTTTACCTATGTTATGGCACAAAATTAGTTTTATTCAGCATAACAAATTTCTATGACTAAAAGAATCATTCTTTCGAAGGATGTTGTAAGTTGAAAGTAAATGTGCCTGGCCGAACACTTCTTACAGTATGTGTTGAAGAACAATATAAATGTGCATATGCTGACAAACCTTCTCTTTGATTTTCCTGCTTCTGTAGATCTGTCTTAGATCTTGTTTAACCAGTGGACAGACATCGTCATCAACCTTCGTCATTACAACCAGATGAGGGATGCCTGACATGCACAGATAATAGATAATCTTGACAGTTTTTGTACAGTTTTTGTAAACCTTGCATTCATTTTGTGAACTTGGAAAACCTCTTTTTAACCCGTGCCAAGGGCTAGTCCTCTAAGGCATGTATTTTCTTGTATGTAGGCATGTATTTCTTTGACCCTACATTATTCAAACTTGGATAGGCCGTCCGTCCAGACGACCAACATTATCTGAGTTTCATGCTGCTTTTTCTCCTATGTGTTCCATTTATGACCTTGGAACATATCCAAAGCTAATCAGTGTCTGGATCAGAAGTCTAGAGCATGCCATTCAGGTTTAATAGTTTCTACTGGTCCAAAATTCAGGGTGAGGGCTTGGTGGGAGGTGCTTAATGACATATTGGAGTGATGGTTCCCTAGGTGGCTGGGAAAATGTGTCCCACACATATATATTATCTATGAATGAAAATATTTTATATTGGAAGTGGAATGTGTTCAGACATGAATGGAAAGGTGCCAAAACTTTGCAAATTAAGCCCCTGGGTCATTTTGATGTCCCTATTAACATATTCAAAGTCTGGGGCCCTACACTTCTCACAACTATTAAAAAAATGATAATTAGTAATAATGAATATTCGTATCAGAGATCTATGCCCCTTGTAGTAAATAAAGGAAAAATATACATTATATTTGCATATTAATGCTGTAGGTTTCCACCTAGAACTTATAGCTTTGGAAACCCTACTCCCTAGATTTCCTGGGCCTCTCCATTGTCCCCCATTGTTCTTCCAGAAAAAGAGATTATAGAAATATCTCATGGTATAAATGTTGAGATGGAGCATGCAGGTTCGTGACAGGCCATCGGGGGGCACTGACAAGCAACCACATGCAATTTGGAACGGGACTGATCTTTTCTGATCTTTCCCCAAACACAGTTTATGTGCCAATTCAATTAAAAATTATTGGGAGTGGGATGCAAGCTTTGTAGTAGATGTTGCAAGATATGTTATAGGGACTTCCAGACATGTAAACTACCCTCCTGTTGGCTGGGGAGGGAAGATTTCTGAGAGAGGCTAAACCAGTGAGAGTGCTGTTAAATGGTGGAGGGGGAGGTACAACAAAAATGACCTAAAATATATCAGTATTCATATATACTCACCCAGACTCATGGCTATATGCCTAATAGTTTCCATCTTGTGGATGATCCCAGTCTCCATTCGTGAGATGGAGCTGGCAGGCACAACGCTCACCAGACAGTGCACTTTATCTGTCAAACTGGGGTCTCTGACAAAGTTTTCAACACTCAGGCAAGCTCTAGGATTGAACTTGAATAATAAAGAAGAGAAAATATGAATTGATTTATTAGGTCTCCAAAGTGCTCTTCAAAATCCTGTAATTTCCTCATGTTTCAACATTCTGTATTGAATTGGTGCTTAATGTTTTAAAAGTCACTCAAGTACAGGACACTTGATGTCTAGTGTGTTGTGCTTGCACAAGTGGATCAGACACAGAAAGCATAAATTCATCTGTTAGCAAAGTCTTTTGTCCAAACAAGAGAATGTTCAGTTTAGACAAATTGCTTAGATTTGGTTGATTTCACACTGTATGAATGCTAGTTATCCTTTACTTATTACTTAATTTAATTATTACTTAATTTCTTATTCATGACTTTAGCTAGCCCTTTGCCACTTTATATCTTTGATATGATTATCAGCCTCTGCTTTTAGTTACAGCAGAAAATCTCCTTTTAGTTACAGTACTCCCACAAACTGTTCACTACAGGAGTCTCTAAACTATTGTCACTCAATCATTTTAAACTTTAAGTTTCCTGTGACTGCAAATAGCTTGTAACTGCTTTTGAAGATGTTATCATCTCCTTTTCTTTTGTATTTTGTGTTCTTATTTTATACATCCTAAACTCTATTAATGTTTTATTTTTTTTAGTAATTTTTAGAATCCTTTATATGTTCTACATTCATCATTTTTCCCTTTTCCTAATTAAATCTTGCTTTTTTTATCTTGATGAATTTCTTGTCAATGTGTTTAAGTAATGTTTCTCATTTTAGTTCATCAAGATTAAATTCCTTTTTTAATTTCTTTTTATAATTTGGTTTAAAATGCTAAACTGAAAATGTGAGTCACCCTCAATGTGAGTAAAAATAAAGGCTAAACTGGGAAGAAATAGAGAGGCTTTGTGAAATGGTAACTTGGGAGTGTTTTTATAATACAGGTTTGCCTTTATCTATAAGGTGGAGCAATAAATATATGTTGTGGGGATGTCCAATGCAATGCTAAGAAATTCTAAAGATCATTATTAGTTGTTGTAGTCAGTTGGTTTTATATGTCTCTTTATTTCTTTATTACATAATTTTTTTTATGAATTTGTATTACCTCATGTACAATGTCTAATAAAAATTCTGTGCTAATCTTGCCTTCAGTCCTAAATTGACTGCAAATCAGAGTTAATTTTAGCCCTTGGATTTGTTTTCATACAAAAGAGGCACCATTAAAATTAACTCAATGTATAGTTTTCTTTAAAACAATAGTCAATAATCAATAAATGAGTTTATTTTTGTATTTACCGTGTACCCATCTTTTACACGGCCCTGCAATGCATTCCCAATATCATCAGTAGTAATTCCGTCACCATCTGCTTGTTCCAGGCCCATAACATCATTAAACATAAATGGCAGCGTCCTAGACTCTCTGTTGGTAATCCTGTAGGCATGGTACTGTGAAGACAGAAAGAAAGGCAAAATATAGGCCTAAATTTTTATAAACATAGTACACCTGTAATGTGAGAAGTCTACATCTATGTAACTTTCCTGTGATCAATGAATTATTAGCAACTACAGAAAAACTTTTTATGGCAGTGGATTAGCCTCCAATTAAAGTGCAACCTTTTTGCTACATGAGTGGACATGAGTGGCAGTATTATAAGGGCTTTCTAAGCTTCTGGGAGGCTTGGAGTAATGTATTTTTCTTACAAATTCCTACTAAATCAAAATGTGATTCCACTATCATTTCCTAATAACAATGGTAGTTTAATGTGTAAGATCATTAGTCTAGCTGGCCATTAAAGAGGTTACTTTATTATATCTGTCTACAGACCAAAAAATTAATGACAGGACCATTTCTGTTTAATGCTTCAAGATATTAAGCCCCAACCAAATGTTTAACTGTTGTATTTGTAGAGGTTAAATACAACAAGCATGATGATTCTCTAAAAATTAAATGAAAAAGAAATTACTAAAATATTTTAGTTTATTTTCATATGTCTTTCTTTTCGCTGAATCTTAAAAGATGTTAGTTATTTTAAATATGTCAGTTATTGCAAGTTAAAGTTATATTGCTACCTTTTATATTTTTTGGATATTTTTGCACACATTTGTTTAAGCATTTAAATACTAATATAGTGTTTATAAGCTAAAATTATATGGGTTATTATTGTCATTCAGACTGGATGCATTTTGCTGGGTTAGCGTTCAGGATTTTAAATACAGGAGATGAAAAATCAACAGCCAGTGTACAGCTAGACCTCCTGCTAGACCTATTTCCATAGGGAGGGTGTAATGGTAGCTTCCTGTAGGCGTTGACTCAAAGATCCTGAACACTGCTCAGGGGCCTTAACGGAGATGCTGCCAGTAGGAATTTGGATAGAATCCAAATGTTAAGCAGTCAAGACATGGAAAAGAGAATATTACTTCAGTCTGCTAAACTTGGGGTTCCCCCTAGTTTCAACAATGTAGCTTCTGCACTGATCGACAGATTGCTTTCTGGCTCAGAATGAAAATCCATAGAGGAGCACATATGCAAGCTCCACATGCTGAGGTTTATCTGGTCATCCTTCTTATTGGTGGGGGTTGTGGGGGACGGGCCTGGTGTGAAGAAAGACTGTGGACTTGGCCTTGTATTTCGTTTGGAGTGCTCAATAAAATAATCAAAAAAGATTGATCTCTCTTCTTGGTTGGCGGGTCAGCGAGTAAGGCTTTGGACTCCGATCTTAAAAGCCTTGGCTCAGCCTCCTCAGGGCTCCTTACATTTTACAATTAGATTAACTCAGCTACACAAAATAGGCTGCAACCCCATCAATCAACAAGATTACTAATACATCACTTGTTGTGGATCTCATTTACAAAAGGCAGTGATGTGTATTTAGATGTAAGTATATATAGTGCTTATAGCTAACATACATTGTCCTACTTAACTGATGTTCTAATTGTGATTTAGGTGCAAGAGATGATGTCTGCATGTCTGCTTCTACTGTAGACATTAATAAGTAAATATATAAATATACTCACCGTTGTTGTACAGCTTTTAGTGGCAGATGATTCTTCATATGCACTGTGAACAATTTCTCCATGAAAAACGCTTTGCACCGAGTTTATAAAGCAGGATTTCCCTGCTCCTACTGGTCCACATAGCAGGATTCTGACCTGCCTGATCTCTGGATGGTTCAGTTGGATGTTTGTTAGCTTGGTTTCCAAGCATTCTTTTTGGCTGTTCAGAATGAATAATATAAAAAAGGTTAGGTTAAGTCAAGTCCCTGCTCTAAATTAAGCCAAGTCATATAGAATTATGATGCTCTTTTCTACAATATCCACATTAAAACCATCAGTGGACATAAAGAGCTGAGGTTTATTTTCCACATTAACAATTACTAGTTAAATATTTTATTGAACTTTTAGCTCATCTATCAGAGGTGCTTATAATATGACACTGCTTTACTGTTTTCCTGTTACAATGCACAAAAAGCCAGGGCCAAATAGTCATGTAAAACATTTGGATACTCAATAAAGGCTTTTTTAAAAGCATATTTAAACATCTGGACATTTGATTTTCATTAGAACAATAGTGGGAGATGGACGTAATGTATCTAAACACAAAAAACGGAAGAAATATCTTTTGATTTAATTGTTTAAAAAGAATTTGTAAAATCCCATTAACAGAATTGCAATTTTCTTGTGACAAAAAAAGCTAGAACATCCCCACATTTATTACTACTAAAAATAATTATCTTAATGATTAGAACATTAAAAAGGAGCTGACTATCAGAAATTTGGTCTGGTTTGCTCTTTTGATTGTTGAAGTCAGTGTTATAGTAATATAGCGGAGGTCTTCACGAACATATTCAACCTCTCACTAAAACAAGCTGCTGTTCCAACATGCTTTAAGACCTCCACAATCATCCCGGTTCCAAAGAAATCTGTCATGAAATGCCTGAACGACTATCGACCAGTGGCACTAACACCAATAGTCATGAAGTGCTTTGAGAGACTGGTTCTGTCCCATATTAAGGCCGTCATCCCTCCGGATTTGGACCAACATCAGTTCGCCTATAGAACAAACTGGTCCACGGAAGACGCAGTCTCAATGGCACTTCACACGGCACTGACACACCTGGAACAACTGAACACATATGTGAGGATGTTATTTAGGCGTGGGACTTCAGTTTCTGCTTTTAACAACCATAATTTCCTCACAAACTGGTCAGTAAATTGTGGGGAGCCTAGTCCCCTGGAGAGCTCCATCCCCCCCCCCCTGCTCCCCTGCGGTTTGGGTTTTGGGTCCTTACGGATAGACCACAGTGTGTCAGGATTGGAAACCACTACGCTCCTCCACTCTTATCCTGAACACTGGGACTCCACAGGGGCTGCGTGCTGAGCGCCTATACTCTTTACTTTATTTCACAAATGACTAGCACCCCCACTCACTCCTCAAACACCAATAATAAAATTCGCAGATGACACTACAATAGTTGGCGTTTTTATCGTCAGATGGTGATGAACGTGCCTATAGGGAATGAGGTGGAATGTCTGGATGGATGGTAGCAAAGTCAACGACTTAACACCTCCAAGACAAAGGACGTCGTTGATACCCGTTGAGACTTCAGGAGAACAAAGAAGTCAGACCACCTCGCCCCTCCACATCTCTGGAGCAGAAGTGGAACGTGTGGAGAAAAGTAAAGTTCCTTGGAGTCCACATAAACCAATCATCTAACATGTCGTCTCCCTAACACCTGTCGTACCTATGCATGAGGGCAACAACAGAGACTGTACTTCCTGAGGAAGCTGAAACAGGGCTCAGCTACACTCAGAAACTCTCTAGGGTTAACTTCTACCACAGCACCATTGAAGAGGTATCCTCTCTCACTGCATGGTTTTGTGGCTATTCCAGCTGGCACAGTCTCAGAGAGGGGAAAGGAAGGACCTGCATCGTGTGGTCAAGGTGGAAACACAGGACGGATTATTGGTACTGACCTTCCAGCCTACTGGACAGTGTCTATACCAGCCAATTAAAGAAGAAGGGCCTCCAGCAATAGGGCAGAGACACAACACTACCCTGGACACTGCCCTGTTTGACGGCTGTTACCGTCTGGCAAGCGGTACAGGGCTATCCGCGAACAAATACAAATAGACTGAGAAACAGTTTCTTCCCAAGAGCTGTGGTCTCCACAACACCCCCACACACATCTCACTGACTGAACTCGCTGATTACTAACCATCTGTGATACATCTGTGATACACCCATGCACATGTATATACAGCACTGTACTTATTTATAATCCATATAGTAATTGAACAACTACCTCCATACACTGTTATACTGCACATTCTGCATATTTTACATATACATGCACAGTCACTTTACACATTTTATTTATATTTATTATATTTTTATTATATTTATTATATATTTATTATATTCATAATTATATTGTACTGCAGTTAAATGTTCTCTACTTGCGCTGCTTATGTGTAAATTTCTCATGGGTAAATATGTAAATATCTTACCTGTATAATTTCTGCTCTTTCTATTGTTGTTTTCTCTTGGAGAGTGTATATTCTATTCTATTCTATTCTATTCTATTCTATTCTATTCTATATAGTGAAATCCAAAGAGTTCTCTGGCCTTCAGAAGGAAGGTTGTAGATGATTATAAGTCCAGGAATGGATTTAAAAAGATCTTGAAATGGTTAGAAACCTGGCATGGCCAGGTCAGATTATCCTTGCCAGGTTGTGGATGTTTTTTATAAAACATCAAGTAGTTTCAAGTTGTGTGTCAAGTCTAAGTCAGGTTTCAAGTAATGAATACCAAGTCAAGGTCAAGTCTTTTTTCATGTGACTTCGAATTCCCCAACTGGGAATTAATGGTTCTAATTGATGAGATTCTAAAACAGTCCATATCCTGAAATACCACATATACTCTTGATGTACCACAACCGTATATTTCTCCATATCTCCACCTAATATATATTTACTGGTGTAAAAACTTTGATCTCTTTTTCTGCAGTTTAAAATTCTAAGTCAATTTAGGAGGGTTTTAAGGTGGACTGTATAATTCAATGGCAGAAGTTTGATGTTTTTTGCTTTTATTCTACAGTAAAGCATTAAGATAAACTTAAGAACCTTTTATAAGTAGCCACGTCTAAACTTTTGACTGGTAGTGTAAATGTGTCAAGCTGACTGTTAATGACCTGAGCAAGGTCTTTACAATATACAGCAGAATGTGTGTAATGTTACTTACGTCCAGTCTACCTCCCTCCACGGGGTATCAAAGTCTGTGATAAAGATAAAGATAATGGGGTTCACAGGGATGCACACTAAACAAATGAATCATCTTTCATTGTTTGATATTTTACAGTGTAATGTAATGCTAAAAACAACCACCAGATGGAACATCTCACAGCAACATCTACAGAAACAACTATAAATTAGCAACAGGTCTATAACATATTTCCATTAGTAAATATAGATATGGGTCAGCACTCTGTGAAAGACTGTGCTGGCAGAATAATGTTTCTCAAAGTTAAATATGAGATGAAACATTGAAGATGATCATCATCTACGCTACATAATCTGGAGAAATAATAATCACTGTTTTCAAGGGACAAGATACAAACTAGTACTTAATAATACTCATGTATAGTGGAGTTAAAAGCAGACATAAACAGATCCAAAAATGTTTCTGCCCAAGCTTGTTTAAGATGCACTGAGGTGAAGTGGAAAACTGTCATGTGGTTTGACCAATCAAAGCAAGATTTTTTTCCCCTGAAAATCATGATTGTATCTTTCAAGTTCAAAAGAATAGAAGCCTTCTGACTTATCAATGCACAGTTCAAAACAAGCCTGTGGATGACTTACACTCATCTGTTTTTCAGAAAACAGTAAAATTTCTCGGTCTCGACATTTAATATGTAGTCTTTGTATTATTGTAAGTTAAAACACAGCATTCCAACATTTTGGAAACATAGCTGTAACAGGTATTACTGTAATGTGCAAATATTATAACATTTTAAACTGTTTTATTTGCTATATTTGGTATGTAATTTCAGTTCAATTACAGAAAAAATCTATATGCTATCAATAGCATAGACTAGAA
Organism: Prochilodus magdalenae; assembly: GCA_024036415.1. Classification (NCBI taxonomy): domain Eukaryota; kingdom Metazoa; phylum Chordata; class Actinopteri; order Characiformes; family Prochilodontidae; genus Prochilodus; species Prochilodus magdalenae. The sequence goes on from JAMWET010000867.1 coordinate 134,364, forward strand.
TAGAACAGAATAGAATAGAATAGAATAGAATAGAATAGAATAGAATAGAATAGAATAGAATTATAGTGTAAATATCACAATAGAATAGAGTGACAGTGTAAAGGTCACAATGAAATAAAATAGAATAGAATTACAATTTAAAGATCACAACAGAATAGAATAAAATAGAATTGCAGTGTAATGATTTTGACATGAAGTAATCTAACCTGTTACAGGCTGTGGTTTAGATTTCTTTGAACCCATATTTGTGGATTTTCTTAGTAACAGTCTTCCTTTGCACTGAAAGGCAAAATAATTCAGATGCTGAAGTTATTCATAAACCAAAATGGATGGACAGTGAGTCAAATCAATAAGCTGAGCGCAGTATTGCTTGGAGACCTGCTTGCTTGACAAACATAACAGGGTAAAATATTTCACTTATTAAAAGAATGAGTACATTGTAAGACTCTTACTTAATTATTGGAGGTATCCAGTCAAAAATATATATTTAGGCTCCTTATAGAAATTTGAAATTGATGAATTCTGTCATGGTCAGATTTGAATGTTATTTGGAAAAAAAGATTTAGCAAAAACAAAACAAATGATGGAACAATAATGTGGGTTGATTCCTTCTGGGTGTAACTAGTTGTGCAACTATTCTTTTGATGATGTATGCAAATTATGTTGAGGAGTGTTATGATGAGTTATCTTGCTATGGCAGTACCAAATGGGGACTAAACATTTGCATAAATGTGGGAAGTTTCATTTTACACTGATATGAATTTGGTAGGCTGCCTTAATAAACACAATAGCACAACAGTGCAACAGTGCAAGTGTTTTACTTTCAATAAAACTCTATTAAAATATGAATCTTCCAAAAAAATACATATTAATAGTAATAGTAAGAAAGTATAGCCAGTCAAGCACTTTACTGAAACATCCAGGCTCTTTCTCAAAAGCAGAATCTTGAAAAGACGTTTACCTGAGAAGTCATTTAATGCAGCCCAGAAATATGAAGAATCAAAACCATGAGAGCACCATTTTTACATTTACAAAATACATTTTTTTTATTACAAAACAATAAGCAAACAGCACTTACCTTACTTAAGTGTGACCCCAAACTAACTGAAAACATGAAGACTACTTTCACTTTTATTTTCAAAGAAAACCCCCTTTCACTCACACACACACACACACACACATAACTACGAAGACATACCACAGGAAATGCCGGTGACCTGCTTTTGTTGCATTGTTCACTAGATAAACCTGATAGCATTAGCCTTAGCACCCTGAGCCAGTGAATACAGCACCCATCTGTGTTTTTAGCAGTGCTAGGAGCATTAAATCAATATTACCCCAGAGATAACACAGATCGAAACATCCTAACCTGGACATTTACTTCAGAGTTAGGACTAGAATGGAACAATGAATGGTACAGAGCTCATAATGATGTAGCAGGTAGGACTGGGCAATATGGGCGGTATTTTAAGGCTGAAGGGCAATAAACTATATTCAATCCCATGCAAAAAAGGATCAAACCCTTTTGAATGGGTGCAACATTTAATCAGGAAACAAATATTTAAAGTAAGTTAAACAGGAAACGGGACAATTTTGTTCACTGTAAAGAATATTATATATATATATATATATATATATATATATATATATATATATATATATATAAAATAAAAAGTTGATATAATTTCCAGCTCAATAGCAGTGGTATAAAAATGTAATATTGAGAAAAACACAAAGATTTCTGGTGGTTTCAATGACCAAACTAATTGCATTTAGGAAATCTAAACAAATTTAGAATTTCATGCCCTAAAAAAATTGCGACAAAGGCATGTTTGCCACATTTTACATCACCTAATTTTAATTAAATTGGGTTTAAAATTGATTGGGTCAGATTTTATACCACCTGGTACCCAAAGCTTCTGTCGAGACCAGCGCAGAGGAACCAATGCAGGTGGATTCATTGCAGCTTTTCTCTGGGGAGAGGCTTCGACGCCTGGAGTAGGTGCTGTTTTATCAGCAGTAAACCCCAGAAACTGCATCCCTTAGCTTATTATTCCCATAAATTATCCACAGCAGAACAGAAATATAGGATCGGGGATAAGGAACTGTTGCCCATTAAACTTACTTTTGAGGAGTTGCGTCACTGGTTAGAGGGCACTCAACACCCATTCTTAGTTCTTACTAACCATAAGAACTTAGAATACTTCTTCATGGCTAAACAGCTGAACTCGCTATTTTTGTTGTTCTTCTCACATTTTGAATTTCAAATTACATATCGCCCTGGAACCCATAACACCAAGGCTGACACTCATATTTTTGAGGTAAGTCCTAATGAGCCATCTGCCCCTAAACCCATTCTAGCACCTCGTATCATTTTGTCTTCTATTAGATGGGAGATCGATGGCAAGATCGAGCAATGCAACTCCACAGAACCTGTCCCATAGACCTGTCCCCCTGATGGCTTGTATGTCCCGCCTCCATTCTGTGACCACCGCGCTGCATGGGCCCATACTTCTCTCACCACTGGTCATCCCGGAGACTCGAACTCTCCGGGAGATATTGGTGGGAGAGCAGAGCGCAACATTCACCATTTTGCTTCATCATGTACCATTTGCTCCCAATGTAAAACACCATGTACCGAACCTGTAGGAAAATTATTACCCTTACCTATTCCGACTCGTCCCTGGTCTCACCTCAAAGTCGACTTTGTTACCGACATTCCCAATTCCCAGGGTAATACAGTTATACTTACTGTTGTCGACCGGTTATTCTGTGTGTGCATTGAGCATTGAGACCTTACTATGACGTCAGAAGACCCATGCGGACAAGCGTTGAAACTCTATAATCCCGGAGACCGAGTTTGGTTATCGACCTGGGACTTCAGGCTCACAGAGGGAAGTAAGAAATTGTCGACTAAATACATCAGAGCATTCAAGGTCCTCAGTAAAATCAATGACGGCATGTAAAAATTAGGCATGCCTGCACAGTACCGCGTCTGTCCTTCATTTCATGTCCCTACTAAAACCTGTTGTCCCAGGTTCGTTAGACGAGGTTCTACCCGATGCCTCGTCACTACCTCCAGTTGTAGTGGAAGGGGCTCCTATGTACGCTGTTCAACGGCTCATGGATTCTAGAAGCAGAGGAGGGACCCTCCAGCATCTGGTACATTGGAAGGGCTATGGGCCTGAAGAAAGGAGATGGGTACCAACAACTGACGTTCTCAATGAGGAGTTCCAACATTGCCATGCAAATATGTGTGACAGGCATGATGGACATTAAGGAGGATCCTTAATGGAACCAGTAAAACAGCCAGGAAATGCATCCACCAAATCTGGCCCAACTGACCAATCATTTGATGCAAGAGTGTCTGAACATTGATGGAGCCTATATTCAGAAAACTTATCCTGTCCATGCCAAATCCAATCACAGCTGCTATTAGTGCTTATGGAGGCATTACACGCTATTAGGTATGTTGCAGTCACAGGGTGACAAATTTTTTTGTCTCTTGCTTGTAAAACGCAATGCAACATAAAAATAAATACAAGTAAACTACAATACAGTATAAACAAGTCATTTTATTAGTATTTTTATCTTTTAAATTTGGAAAATTTAATTAATTCCATTAAGCATTTATTAGTTGAAGCAGGTGTTTGATGATACCTTTGAAAAGGTTTATATTGCCACAAATCAAATCTCAGAGTGTTTTTTATTTGTTTGTATCAATTCTTGTTTTTTAAACAAACACTGGGTTCATCTTCATTTTATATCAGCAAGCTTGCAGTAAATTCAACGAATTACATCAGAAATCTTTAACAAAGACACACTGTCATAGGGGAAGAATGGAAGGCTGAAGATTACTCCTGAGGTTTGTGGTATTCTTCCACATGCCATCTAGCAGATTTTACAATCTGCAGTAATGCTGTTAGAATGAGAACATCTTTGGTGTTATCTGTTTTAATCTCCTCATGGTAGTTGCTCACAGGGAAGATGTCTTTCAGGGGTGGACCAAGTCTGTCGCTGCACTCCTGCATCTATACACAAAGACAATGATGTTAATGACTTGTGATCCTCCCAGTGTTTCAGTGATACTCAAATTTAGCTTTTGTATTTTTGTGGACCAAGTCATTCATTACAGAGAACACTTACCTGCACATGTTAAAGCACAGTTGCTAATTGTGTGGCATTTAACATATTTTGTTTTACATTAGAGATCCCTCCGCCTAACTCAACAAACAATCATTCTTTCAAAGCATTTTTTGATAGTTATTTTTTAACAGTTAAATGTAAATGAACTTGTTATCACAGTTTTTTTTTCACAAGCAGTTTCTTTAGCTTTAACTGGCCAACTACTTTTGACCGGACACTGTACATGAGCAAACACACAGATACATCAGCAAATGTTGACAAACCTTTTCTTTGATTTTCCTGCTTCTGTAGATCTGGCTTAGATCTTGCTTAACCAGTGGGCAAACATCATTATCAACCTTCGTCATAACCACAAAATGAGGGATGTCTGGCATGCACAGATAATAGTTAATTTTGACAGTTTTGCAAATAAAAACCACACAAACATAAAAAAGAAGTCTATGGACACACAAATGAATATTAACCACCACATTAAGAAGCATATCTATTTCTGATTGAAATAATTGCTATATAAATCATTATGATCAGCAATATGTCTTTCCTAAATAGACCTAAATGTCTGATTTTTCACCATAGTAAGCATAGTAGGCATCTGTTTTGTATGGTAATGATTTTAGATCACTTTAAATGCAGTATTAGTGATAGATGTTTAGTAATATGGGAATATTAGGATAAAAGTTATATCTATTTTCTAGCTTTTACTTAAACTACACAACTAATTGTAACAGTAATAGGTTAGTAATATGATTACTTTTTTACTTTTATTTAAATTTAATTTAAAAAAATAAAATTCTATGCTAATTCCTAAAAAATATTGTTAGTTAAGGTAAAGAAAGGTTAACATGCCAATTAACAAATAATTAATGGTAATAAGTGTCATTGTCAAAAAATTAACTGCACACAGAAGGAATTGTGGGATTGCAATACTGTTGGGAAGGAAGATAAAAGTCAATAGGAACAAATGATTCTGATATGATCAATGTTTATTTTTTATTTTAATATTTGTATTTGCCTCCACAAACGGATTCGTTGGTCGTCTCCACAAAGACCTAGGAACATGTCACTTTTTTTCAGCCATTTTCTTTTTTATTTTCTCATTATTATCTTTTTCTCATTCCTACGTGTAACAGATTAGGAACAAAGAATGGTTATAATGCAGTAATTTATTCATAATTTAAGCATGACCACCCAGACCTACAACATTTACTCAAATTTGTTACAAGAAAATTAATTAGGTTTATTTTAAACTTATTCAATTGTTTGTACCGAATTATTGTATTGTTTAGGTGTAGGCCGGTAAGTATATAATTTCAGCAATATAGCATAAAACAGTAGTTTTTTTTAAGTTCTGTGGACCTTAAACCACATTCTTACCTATTTAATTCACAGAACCTGTAAGTTACTTAGACTGTGTTTGAAATTACCGTCATGTTTGTGTTATATGACTCTGAGCTGAACTTTGAAGTTAAAAGTTAAAACGTGTTGCATTCTTATTTATACTTACGCAAACTCATGGCTTTCTTCCTAACAACGTCCATCTTGTGGATGATGCCATTGTCCAATCATGAGATTGAGCTGGCAGGCACAACACTCACCAGACAGTGAACTTTGTCTTTCAAACTGGAATCTCTGACCAGGTTTTCTTCACTCAGGGAAGCAATAGGATTAAACTTAAGGAAAAGAAAAGAGAACATTTTGAATTGAATACTGTCTTTTTGGTTTTATGCTATATGGTTTTTTGGTTTTAATGTGGAAGTGGCTGTGGCACAGCCATGGAGCAGAAACAGAGACAGAAAAGGCTGGGAAAATGAGAACAAAGACTCTGAAATCAAACTACCAAAGGGCAAGCAATCAAACAGAGCTCTCAGTTTGTATTGCAGAACTAAAGAAGGTTGAGATTCTTCTAGTAACCCACTTTGTTCTAACCTTCTGAACTAAGGAGAGAGGAAAAACAGATACTGGAAGCAACCTTGAGGGAGAGGACATGAGAGGGCCAAAGAGAGTTTCTGTCTCTTTTTTTCTTTTATTTTCAGCAAACAAGGGTTAGAAGAGATTTCAGCTACCTGCCTGACCCGAACATAATCAAGACTCCGCTCCATCTGAACAGTGGGCAGTTCTTATAAAAGCACTAACCAGGTGTAATCAGCCCAATTATTGTGAGTGGTAGAGAGTGGCCTCTGGTAGCAGGATGGCCACAGTGCAAGCACCCCCTTCCACTTCAGTGAATTTGTACCCCTCAGTCCTGAACTGACACCTCAGAAATGACTTTCAGCCCTTGTTTTGAGCATCATATAGAAGAGGCAGGACTAACCCTCCTTTTTTAACAACAGTCTGTTAACATGTGAGAAGTGATGAGACCAACTGCTGGAGTTTTGGGAGGGGAATGTTGTACCATTCTTGTGTGATCTAGCTGCTACAAAGTCTTGGGTCCTCTTTGACGAATTTTTTGTTTCAAGAGGTGCCAAATGCATTCTATGTGTAAAAGGTCTGGACTGCAGGCCAGCCAGTTCAGCACCCGGAATCTTATTCTGAAAGAAAAAGAAGCCATGCTGGAAGTAATGGATGCAGTATGTGGCTTAGCATTGTCCTGCTGAAGTATCCAAAACCTTTCCCTGAATTGCACCATTCCAGGTATATAAGCTGGCCATGCCATAGGCACTAATGCAGCTCCATATGAGACACAGTCATGTGACTTGCACTTTGCTTCTCCAGCTGTTTTTCATTAGTACCACTTACTTTTTCAGCCTTTTGTTTCCCCTGTAAAAGAGTTAATTTTCAGGAAATGGTAAAATGTCTCACTTTCAAAATCTGAAATGTGTTCTATTTTCTATTGTGAATAAAACATGGGTCTATGAGATATGCAAATTATTGCATTCTGATTCTATTTACATTGGGGTTGTCATATTGCATAACTGTCCTCAATAAATAAATGACCAAGTCTAATATTTTTGTTTCATTTGTTTAATTTGATTTTCTTCATCTATCTTTAGGACTTGTGAAAAAGTGAAAAAGTTTTAGGTCAGGCAGAATTATATCAAATTTGAAGGGGTTCACACCCTTTAAAGCATCACTATACGGATGTGTAGTGCATAAAGCAATTGCATAATGCATGGGTTGATTTTTGTATTTACCGTGTACCCAACTTTTACACGGCCCTGCAATGCATTCTCAATATCTTCAGGAGTAATTCCATCACCGTCTGTTTGCTCCAGGCCCATTACATCACAAAGGATAAACGGCAGAGTCTTGGACTCCTTGTTGGTAATTTTGTGGACATGGTACTGTGAAGATAGAAGGAAAGCCAAATCAGCACAGGTCTATAGACACTTAATTATAAAGCTTACATATCAGTTTGTGTAACTGTTCTGTGAGTCATTTTGAACAACCACAGTTTTTATTTGGCAGTAGATTGAGCTGCAGTCAGTGTATATCCTTTTCTTTACAGTTAATCTTCACGAGTGACCACGATGATAAGTCACTGGTATTCTAAAAGTTTTCTAGGCTCTAGGAAGTCAAATTGTGAATGGTTAATTTTATTGTCAGTTACTAATGATGTTAATAGTTTAATGTTTAAGACCACCATAAGGTTGCCTGATTGTATCTGCCAAATTGAATGTCCATTGAAAGTTTCAAGATTTTAACCCTCAAACAAATCTTAACAATGAAATATATGTAGAGGTTAAATAAAACAAGCATAATGTTTTTATTAAATATAAATTGACTGAAATTCACAGAAATCATTATGCCATCTCTTTAAGCCTAGAAATACTCAATGACTTGATTGCAATGAACATGGAGGACTACCTTCAACAGACTGGGGTGTAGAGGCTCTTTCCCTAAATAAACTGAAAATATGTTGGTTATTGCGAGTTGAATTTACATATTCCGCTTCTCCTAGAAACCTTGCAAGACATCCTATGAGTTTTGGCCTTTGATTGGCAGACCCGGTCTGTGGTGATTTGGAAGATCTCCTTATTTTATGGCTGGCTTTTGTTGCTTTTTGGCTCTGAATGGTAAGTCATAGTCATAGTGGTGGATAAGAAAGACTGGCCTCAGATCCAGACAGTTAGCCCTATCCTTTCATGCTCCAGTCATAGTGAAGCACTTCTTCACTTATATCTAAGGCCCTGAGATATAAATAAATGAGATAATGAAACACTGATCGCAGTAAGGACAATAAAGTTAAATGTGCCCTAGCAGAATTAAGATGTTAGGATTGAAGTGGGAATGACTGTGCCAGTATAAACAGTGGTGCAAGGATAACATCTTAGCCTGTTTAAGGTGTGAGTATACCAGTTCCTTATTGATGGGGTGTAGGGTCAGGGTTGCTGAGTGTGTGCAGGTAAGGAAGTCCAGCCTATCATTGGTTGTTTGTGTTTCTCTCTGATGTTAGATCTAAGCCGAAACTTGTATTTGTAAATTGTATTATGAAGACATGCATCAGCTTTTAAATGTAATTTCCCTAATGAACAAATATTGAAAGTAATCATGGGGTCTTGGATCTTTCAGTTCCATTTTAAATTAGCAAATTCACATTTCTTTTTTCACATTTTTCACATTTTGCCTGCAGTATGTACTTTAATGCATTTAGATCAGCTTGAACAAGTTTGGTTTGGCAAGTTGGCAATTTGGTTGCCCTCCTATCAGAATCACATGGTGCATGCCATGCAACCTTTATCGCACTTGTAAATTTAATTTATAGACCTATTATACTTGAACATAACAGTAAATAGACAGACTTACCCACCATAACTTTACCCACCATCTTTGTGAATCATTATTTCGCATTAACATACATGGATATGTATCTCGTTTTATAGTACAGAGTTTTGAAAGAGTAGTTATTGCCTCTCTCCTCTTTCAGAACTGTAATCGTATGGCCTAGGGGAGTGTGTAAAGCTACCAGTTATGATCGCTTCCAGATTTGGTCCTAAAAACCTGGGTTGGAATCCAACTAAGGGGAAGTCAGTTAGATTAAGCCAGCATTCTTTCCAGTAATGGCCTGGCTATTTACTTAACAACTACACAAAATGAGAGAATTTGTTTTTCATATCAAAAAGATTCCAGTTTAATTACTTGTTGTGGATCTTATTTATAAAAGACTGTGATGTGATTTACACTGCATACACAGTGTGCTTATATCTAGAATGCTTTTTTCTAATTGCAGTGTGGTGTGTTAAGAGATACATGATTCACTATAGCATATAGTATCTATTGTAGAGAGGAATAGATAAGTATACTCACCGTGGTTGTACAGCTTTTTTTGGCAAGTGATTGTTCACATGTTCTTTTAACAATTTCTCCATGAAAGACGCTTTGCACTGACTTTATGAAGTAGGATTTCCCTGCTCCTACAGGTCCATAGAGCAGGATCCTGACCTGACTGATCTCTGGATGGTTTAGTTGGATGTTTGTTAACATGGTTTCCAGGCAGTTTTTTTGGCTGTTTATAAGAAATTCATTAAAAAAGGGACTGATGTTACTTACATCATATTGATCTCAAGTCTAATATTCTTATTACTGAATTCTGGTACTTCTGTATGTGTGGCTCAATAAATTTTTATCATATCAGTTAAAATGTATAATTATTTATTGTTCCTGGTAACCTTGATCTTCCTTCCAAACAGCACTGCAATGCCACACTTCCTTCTGGATACAACTGTTCTTGTGATGTTCTAGAACATCCATGTATGTAATTTGCAGAATACTGTCTTAACAGGTTATATTATGTTTTGTATTGGCACATGTGTACATTTTTATATTTAAAAATATCTAAATCTCTAACATTTACTTGAAATACACAATGCAAGAACAGTTAAAAAAAATCTTTAAAACTAAACAAGCATTTTAGAGGCTTACTGGGTATAAACCAAACACCTCTATTTATGACTAACCCACAATATTTAATGAGGGGTAAAACTTTGTAATTAGATCAAGCAAATTGGTCTCTGTCACTCCAGGTCTTTATCTTGAATTGGGTCCTCCAAATCTTGGTATTGACAAACTTAATATATTCAAGTCTCTATTTTTTTTCCAATACACTATACTCTACAGCTGAATAAGCTATATATCTAAACAGGGTAAATTAAAAAAACCCAACACAAAACGACTCTCAGTTGTGTCAAGCCTAATATAATCGATCTATACATATATACTGCATACTGTAGAGTAATTTACTTACTTCCAGTCCATGTCCCTCCATGGTGTCTCAAAATCTGTGGAAAAAAAAGATAATAGGGCTCATAGAGAGGACTACTAAATGCAGCCATCTACCTTGTCTATTAAATTTTCTTTAGTTGGGTTCATATTGACTGGTCTGAACACTATTTCCGTACATCGATGCACACTAAACAAATATATCATGATTAAACAAAAATTCTTACAAAGATTATGGGAAAATTGACAGTAATATATTTGCTATATGTTACTGTAGTCTCGCTTTGCCTTTCACCATCTAACATGGCTAACAACTGTTTACTTCTGCAGTAAAAGGGAAATCTGACATGCAAGAAAACCTCAAAACAGTAACAAGCCTACTGACAGTCTTCTAAATGGAGTTGCAACATAAACAGACCTTCACAAAACACGGAAGTATAGGATGGCCAGAGTGTCTGTTCATCAAATTTAGCTAGAACAAAACTTTGATGTTGGACCGGTGCAGGATTACACACAGAGGTGCCTGTATGTGGAAGTGTCTGTTAGTGAACATTGCATGAGTGACTTACACATCCATAAAGGCACCATTAAAGTATATATAAAAAATATATAAATTTATATACAGGTTTTAGAGCAACATAGGCTGCTATCCAGAGATAGTCTTTATTACAATGCAAGTATTACAATGCATTACCACAGCATGGCTTTGTAGTGAAAGAATACAGGTGCTAAACTGACCTGCCTGCCGTCCAGACTGGTCATCCCCTGAAAACATTCAGCAAAGTAAAAATGTGATAAAGCAGACCCTGAACGTTTTTAGCAGCTATGGTCCTATATTAAGCAAGAATGGAAAAATTTACTTTTAGAACTACAGAAATCACATCCTCAGTTCCCATACACTGCAGAACATCTATCTGTCCCTCTTGAAATGTGTTACTGGTACCAACTGGGCATGTATTTTGCAAAAACAATAACAGTTCTCAGTTTCACCATTTGATCATGATTTTTTCCAGTACTCTTTTTAGTTAAATATAATTAATATAATCTTGTAAATCTTGTAATCTATTAATGTACATGTATGTATAAATAAATGAAATTAATATTTATTGTTAGAATTTGTGTCACATAGCAAGAATTTAAGAGATTTTACAAACATTAAGTAGTCTAACCTGTTATAGACTGTGGTTTTGATTCCTTTGACCCCATATTATAGCTTTCAATCTATAATTTCAATACAGTTACAATCCGGCTTTGCACTGAAAGGCAATGAGAAATTGAAGTTAATCATAGTTAAGAAATGAATAAACAGTACAAAAAGCAGAGTGAAGCATTTCTTAAAGTGCAGATATGAAGTTAAAAAAAGTACTTTGGTCTCATTTAATTATAAAAAATATTAAAAAGGAAAAAGCATATTTTGAAGTGTAAAAATTATGCTATTTCTCTTTAAAATGTAGGAACAAATTAAAAAAGCACAAATATTCAACTTTAACAACTTCAACAAACAAGTTAAATAGAAGTACGAATTATGCTTAATGAAAGTTTATTAATAAATTAAGTTAGTTAACCATTTTGTACCACTCGCCAATACATTCTTGTCCCTTCTTAAAAGCCAAATCCTGAAAAGACATTTACTTGAAAATGTATTTCATTAACACAGTAAGTAGCTGTACTTACCTCACTGAAGTCTGATCACAAGCTAACCGAAAACACAATTTCCTGAAATAAGTCTACTTTCATTTCTCTCTTTCTTTCTTTTTCTCTATCTCTCACATACCCACACACCTATATACACATATCACATGCTATTCTGTTTTTCATTATAAACAAAAGAGAAGACAAATTATTCCAGAGATTTGATCACTTTTTATTTGTGTATCCTAATACACGTACAATGCAGACTTGCAAACTACTAATGATATGTGTTCACTTCAGGTTTTGCAATGGTGCTGTCCACAACTAACAAAAGGGCAAAAAATACTAGACAGAGGAATATTTAAATCTCAATATAAAGTCAACAATAAAATCAACTTTGGAACTTTTGCCTGTGTCTGTTAGCATTGGGTGTGGCTTAATCACCTTAATAATTAGAAGCAGTATATGATGTTCCTGTCAGGGAAAGGCAGCACTTAGCATTACAGCAACTAGCATCACCTACCACATCACAGTGTATTGCACCTCATACCTTAAGCATCTAAACAGCAAGTTGTCAGATGATACCAAACATTTTGCCTTAGGGTGGTTCCCCCAAATCATTCTTTACAGCTTAGAATTGTAGCTCTGGCCGCTGCATGTCTGTAAACTTTGCAATGTGCTGTAACATATTTATAAACATGAAAATTTGCCTGATTTTTTTCTTGCCCAGTGTTTTGCTAAACATGTTGTTGCTATTCAAGCTAGCATAAACACCATTATAAGCTGTATGATTATGAACCAGTCATTGATGTATTACAGAGCCAATAAAGATACCATGGGTATTCCTGTTTGGGACAAACAAGCCAAACTGTTTAGCCAACCATTGCCCATAGTCAGCACAATGGTACTTTCATTTCCACATCTAGGCTGAGAATAAATGTGACCATTTGAAGCTTCTAAAATCAGTGTCTGTTTGAGTGTACATTTTCACATGAGATAGACGTAACAGTGAGCTGACAGAAGGAGATCATCAGTTGGAAAGTATTAAGGCTAGTTTTGAAACATAGTTTTGCTGTGTGAATCTTTAAACTGCTGATGGTAATGAATGCACAGACCTTATCACAGTTATACATTATACCGGGAACTGACAAAGCTGTTCTGTAATCAGAAGTCCTGGATAAATATAAATTTTAGGGCCACTCTAAGAGCTCAGACATCCACATCTCACTTTGTTTTATCCACAAGTGCCCTTTAAAAAGGGTATGATACAATCTGCACTTGGCCATCAGGCTTGCCAAGAGACAATACAGGAACCTACTATAGCTGTGAATTCAACCACATACGAAATGGCTTAATGGAAGGAAGTGAAACGTGATTGTCTAGCTAACCACCAGAGCAGTGGTAATGCCTACAATGCTTGAGCAAACAATACATCTGCTGTGAAACTACCAGTCGACCATCACAGTTTTGCAGCCAACAGCCATTTCTCTGCTTGATATGATCTGATCCTTCGAGGCATTTAAACCACACATCCATGACCCTCTCTTTAGAGCATGTGCTGACAAGTTGTTGCTCTCTTGCACCTGGACTACAAGAACATTTCTACAATTCTCCAGTTCCAGACTGTAGTTTATCTGTTTCTCTGTATACTTTATTGCCCTATTCATCAATGGTTAGGACCCCCACAGGACCACCACAGAGCAGGTACTATGTGTGTGGTGGATCATTCTCAGCACTGCAGTGCCACTGATGTGGTAATATCTATTAATATATAACACTGATAGATTCCTGTTTTTTAAATAAAACATGGTGCCCACTCATAAAAAATGATTACAGATAATATAAGATTAGATTATTTTCCTCAATAGATTAATATGGCCGATTCCAGTTAGGAGAAAAAAGTTTTATGCAGCAATGTAGAACATATTAAAGGGTTTAGACACTTTCAATCACCACTGTATATACCGTAGAGATGGCACTGAGTGGCAACTTTTCTACAAAAGTAAGAGAAAGTGAAAGTAACTGTGACTCACCCAAAACAGTGTTGTTTAGACCTCCAACAAAAGCTTTAACAGTGAATTAATCAGACTGGCACTACATTGCTTATATTACTCGGACAGGTAAGTAAGAAGTCCCCAGCTGCCCCAAGCATTGTGTAAGAAGGGCTGTAATTTCTACATGGTCCTTCTGATATAGACCTATATTCTATACAGAGACTTGTTCCTTGTTCCTATATACAGAACCTCTCCAGTTCCTTTTGATTCTACTCCTCAGTTCAGCTCACAGGTATCTAAGGGCTTTAGGTCAGGAAAGTGGGGTGTTCATGGTCAAACACTGATTCTGTTTTACCTTAATTCAAGTTTTGTGTCATCGTCCTGCTAGAACATCCAACCACGGTGTAGTGGCAGAGGTAGACTGGTTTAGAGTTTTCCTATAGTGATAAGTGACTGGGGGAATTTGACCTGAGGGTCATCATATATTTATAACCCAGTGAAGCCCCAGGAAGTCATGGCTGACCTGAAGTGTTAACTATTAACTCAAGTGAAATTTTAAAACATAAAATATTAATGGGAAAGTACCTCAGATTTCAGAAAGATAACAAATAAAGTTTACCATGGTGCTAGTGTTTTGTGGAAGGCACTATGGAGTGTCAATGCAGGACAGCTTTTGTACCATGCTAAAAGTGAAGTGAAATTAAATGTGACCAACCTCAAACAGAGCAGTTGTTCAGACTCGCAACATAAATGTTCATAGACTTTACCACTGCTTCATCAGGTACCACATTGCTTCAACTCAAAAAAGGTAAGTAGGAAAAACGGCTATAATTATTTTATATTGTAGATAAAAATTAATTCAATAAAAGTTTATGTTAATGTCTGATGTTTGATAGACTGTCTGTAATCTAGTTAATTAAAAGCTAGGACTTTTATTCAGTAAAGAGTATACATTCTTCTGTTACTCTTCTGTAGTTATAAAAGCAAGAGCCTGAACCCTTAAGCCCACATATGTCCCCTTCTAGTTAAAGCTTTAATTGTTAAAATTGGTTGCCAAGTTTAATGTAAAACCTACGTGAGTTATACTGTGTGTGAGATTGCTTTTATTTGCTTTTATTAGTTTAACATGACACTAAATTCATGTTTGGTCATGTACAGCTGCGCTTACATTGAATTTAATAAGTATACATGATATACTTACAGGTACTTTCACATACTAATTTGCATGTACTTAGTTATAATATAGAAAATATCAGGCATTAACAGTATCAGGTAGGGCTGTACCTGACTCAGAATTCTGTCAGTCGAATCGGATTCGCGCGTCTTGGCCGACGACTCGACTATTCGTTTTTTCCATGTACATTATCTAGTAAATCAATTTGCATACATTTCAGATCCTCCTCATTTTGAAAGTCAGCGGAGTCACTAAACGAGATATGGCGTATGATGATCGATCTGAATTGGAGCCTGATTTAATTACAGAATATAGCGCCCAGGTAGCAGCGCGTATTTATGTTAAACATTAGCTTATAGCTTATAGTCTTTTTAATTTAACAGCTTCTTCAGTAGGAGGACCCTTCGCCTTTCATCTCTCACAAATAATAAACTGCCATATAAAACCAGATTAGTCCATATTTAAATTATTTTTAGATTAAAAGAAGAATGGTAAACCTGAAACAGTTTAATTATTATATTACCCGCGCTGAAATAATTATTTCTCGTTTATCAGCAGGCGTGTTAAGTGACTGTACTTATCTTTAAATAAAGATAATCTTAGCTGTAGATGAATAAATAAATATCTGTAATTTAGGTTCTAAAATAATGGAATTATAATAAAACAAATGTCTTCGGTCCGTTTCCCCTTCACCGCAAACAGCTGTTATGTCTAAACCGAAAGTCAGCTCCCTCGTTTGAAGCAGTGCTCGATGTCTGACTAAATCAAAAGCAGAATTAGGTTTGATTTATCTAGATGCTTTTCTTCAAAAGCTCCTCCAGACTTTTTCTGAGACATCGTTCCACCTGTGTCTCTCTGCTTCAAAGCTTTAGCTTTAATGGTGAACTGCCAGTGCACGGTGTCACTTGGATTACATTTTTCAGCAAGCGTGTGTCATAGCTCAACTAGAACTTAAATATATATTTATTATCCCCTATTAATACTGATTAGAATGTCTTTTTAAATTCTTAAAGTTCTTGTGCATTTTTGTAAGCTTTAGTCTGTTTTACAGGAAAAAAAAAACAAAAACTCGTCTCTGTTGTCAGTTGACTTCAAGGGTCTCAGTCGACTTCAAGGGTCTCCAACTGACAATTCGACTCGTCGACTTCTAGAGGGCAGCCCTAGTATCAGGTATATGCAACTGTTCTTACTCAGCATGTAATAGGTTGTGATGTGGTCAATATATACTCTTTACAAATAATTCTGGTTCACACTTTGCAAGTTCAGTATGTAAGTACAGCGTAACTAAAGTGAGAACTGCCAGCTATATTTCTGTGCTTAGTTATCATTTAAGTAGCATGACCACAATGTAACTAATGCTGAAGCCAAAAAATGGAATGAGTGGAATGAGGTGGCACTCATCACGGTCAGTAGAGAGTGGGTTTGGCCCTCTGCCAGTCTGTAGCTGTGTTGTCCTGTGTGTGTGCTGCTGGACCTTGTTCTTATGAAGACTCTTACTGTATCTGCCAGTAAGGCTAGAACCCAACCTTCTGCTCCTCACTAAGAACTTGCTGTACATGTACTGTAGGTCTATCAACATTGCTATTATCCAGATCACTTTAGGTGACTTATGGAAAACTATTATCACAATAATTCATTAATTGTGTGGTGGTGAAAAGGCAAAGAAAGTGAAGAATTGGTTCAAGCTATAAGGTATTGCATCTACTAGAGACCTGTGTACTTGTTTTATGATTAATCACAGGATATTATTTTGATTAACTTGTTTATTTTTTTTATTCGATTGACACCATCAAGATGACCAACAAATCAATGTTCAGTACAACTATAACATAGATCCTATTACCATTTTGTGATTGTGAAAACTGCTTCATAAGTGAGTATATCACTATTATTGGAAGAAAACCAGTATATTCTGTGTGCCATTAGTCCGGAATCATATGATAGTAATTTAGAGGAAATGGGAGTGTTCCTACTGGTGAAGTTCTTCCCTGCACTAGCCATTTTGTTATGCAGTGTGTCCAATTGCCTAGTTTGATAAACCAAATGGCTTTGATGCAAAGACTCTTTTTGCAGCTCATTTTTTCTAGCTCATTTTCCACCTGGCTAATTAACAAGGTAGGCTAACCAGCCCACTTTTTTCATTACAGAGAACTGGATTATGTTCAATAAAAGTATATAAACAATTCTCAAAGTCACACATTTTACAGCATGAAATCTACATGTATTTATTGTAGATTTGTCTCATAGTGCATAATATCTCAACCCCCTTATTCAAAAAATTTAGATTATTACAAATATTGTGACAAACCTATTATGTAATTATTCTCTGTATTAAAAATGTTTCTTGTAATAGTACAATACATCTTCCCTTTTTTCTTGTATTCCTGTGTGTTAGTTTTGTGAATTTGTCCAAATTTTATAGAACGTATAGGCAACACTTACATTTTGCAACATTGCAAACATTGTTTGGGGAACTTACAGTAAACATACTAAATAATACAGAATGCATTATTATACTGGAAAAGGTACTTTGAGAGTGCGGAGTGGTACCATTCAGTTTTTACACTATTGTTACATATGCATTTATTGAAGTAGCTTGACAGTACTTGCCAATACCATGTAACTTTTAAGATTTAAAATCTGAAATATACCTCATTTCTCACATTAATTGCTCTGTACTACTAAACTTGTGAAGCAATCATTAATTACTGTATTAAAAAAGAATTCATCACTGGAAAATCCAAGGTATGACATTTTTAACAATTATTTTTTAAATACTAGAATCTGATATGTTACTCCTTTTTTACAGAGAAAAAAAATGGGAAACATCTTTTCAAAGTCAACTCCTTCTCCTTATTCTCCTTATTCTCCTCCTCCAGGTAGGCCTTACCTGTTTACACAGTATGAAAAATAACTCATATTCAATAATAGTTTAAATTGTATACTTAATATTTGTATATCTACAAATAAAAATTAAATATATATTATACATTTAATATAATACACAAATATTTAGACACATTTCAACATTCATTTCAATGTTTTTCCCTAATTTTAAGTATTTTCTACATTGATACAGACAAAATATTAAAATTTGTTTTATAGATTAGATTTATGTTTTGATTATGTCTTTGCATATTCCTGGCATTCTCTTAATCAGCTTTATGAGGTCACCTGGGATGGTTAATCTGTGAAATTGCTTGTCTTTTTAAGGTGTCTGAGAGCACCAGTTTTGTACCAGAGGTAGGGCTGGTACATGGGTTGGTACACAGTTATATACAGTGAATGGCCCTATTTGACTACTTTTCTAATCAGTGTTATGGCAAAAACCACAAACACAGATGCTTTACAGAGTTCTAGTGGCACGCAATCTAATCACAACTGTTCTGAGGCGACTGCGAAAATCAGGGCCTTATAAACACAGTGCTTGGGCCAAGAAACACAGTGAATGGACATTGGACCAGTGGAAATTTGTACTTTGGTCTGATGAGTCGAAATGTGAGATATTTGGTTCTTATGTGAGACACAGCAAATGTGAGCAGATGGATTCAATGAACGATTTCTGGTTGCCCTGTGACCCAGTGAGAAGAAAGTATGATGGTGCTGGAGTGCTTAGCTGTTGGTAAATATTCTAAATTTAAGACAAATTTAACCAGCATAGCGACCACAACATTCTGCAGCAACTTGTGGCATGTGGTATGCGTTTCCCAAAACCATAGTTGCTAACTACATTAGCAACTTACATAGTTGGAACGATACAGCTACGATGCAGTGTTTCCCAAAATCATGGTTGGAACTACATTGGTAAATGTGTTGGTAACTTACATAGTCCAAACCATCGTTGAGCGACGCAGGTGTTTCCCAAAATCATAGTTCCAAGAAACGTTCGCAAACACTGTCGTTAAGTTGTGTAGTTGGATCTACAGCTGTAGACCTGTGGTCTGAGTCTGAATGAATGAGCTTCTATTAAAGACTGGTGGACTGAGAGACACTAGAGCCTCCTCACCTACACTGAGCTGATGAAGAGTCCTGTTCCAGAAATGATAATAGGACTTAGAACCATAATAAATCATGCTACTGTTACTCTCCATACTTAAGTACATCTAAAGGTACATACTTTAGTACTGTTACTCTCCATACTTGAGTACATCTGAAGGTACATACTTTAGTACTGTTACTCTCCATACTTGAGTACATCTGAAGGTACAAACTTTAGTACTGTTACTCTCCATACTTAAGTACATCTGAAGGTACATACTTTAGTACTGGTACTGTCCATACTTAAGTACATCTGAAGGTACATACTTTAGTACTGGTACTCTCCATACTTAAGTACATCTGAAGGTACATACTTTAGTACTGTTACTCTCCATACTTAAGTACAGCTGAAGGTACATACTTTAGTACTGTTACTCTCCATACTTAAGTACAGCTGAAGGTACATACTTTAGTACTGTTACTGTCCATACTTAAGTACATCTGAAGGTACATACTTTAGTACTGTTACTCTCCATACTTAAGTACATCTAAAGGTACATACTTTAGTGCTGTTACTCTAGATACTTAAGTACATCTGAAGGTACATACTTTAGTACTGTTACTCTACATACTTCAGTACATCTGAAGGTGTATACTTTAGTACCGTTACTCTCCATACTTAAGTACATCTGGAGGTACATACTTTAGTAATGTTACTCTCCATACTTAAGTACATCTGAAGGTACATTCTTTAGTGCTGTTACTCCAGTGGAGGTCTAAATGGAGGAACTTCTACTGACACTGGAGGAGTATGTTACCTTGGGGATTTCTACTTTAACTCAACTACATGGCTTGTGTACTTTGTCCAACATTGATATTTAGTGAATGTCAGTGTCATTGACTTACACTTGCATTTTACAGTTATGTTTAATTTATTCACATAGCATTCAATTTGTAAGCCCCGTTACCTTTAGAGTACACCACTCACATTCTGAAAGATAGCACTAATTTCCTTGTAAGATTGTTAGAAAAATCTGTATTAGAAGTCAGTACTTGAAAAAATTAAAAACAACAAAACAAAAACAATATTTATTTGACACCATACAATACTGTATAATATCCAAAAAAGTTAATTACTACTGTTATTACTTATTATCTTTCAGAACTACCACAGCCTTGGAGAAAGGTGACATGGGGGTAAGAGTCTATATGCATCATAAATCTGTTTCAATGACTGAGATATTACATTATTAAAAAAATGTACAGAAAACAGTGTTTTTTTTACATATTTAAAAATATATGTCGAATGTATAATCCACTAAAGTCTGCTTTATTAGAAATATACAAAAGCATCAGCAAGACAGATGTAGATAATAGATTATCCAACAGTAAGATAAAAAATAAATCATAATAATTAGGGTTTTTTAATAACAGTTTTTCTATTAACAGCATTATTTGTTTACATTGTGCTTTAAATGTATCATTTTCACAAATTATTAAACCATGATGATTTTGGATCACATCTGTAATGATATTAGACAAAGGATTTTCTAATAAATAAGAAGTTTATTCTCATGGTATAGCTTTAATTATCAAATACAAAATGAATAATTAAGAATTAACAACAAGAATAATTACATATTATTACATAAATATACATAACAGGAAGGCTACACACAATTTATTCATTTGGTATTCACCAAGATGTGATATTGCTGAAACCGAAAAAAATAGATCAAATATATTAATGTTAATTAACGTAATTTACTAAAATTAAACCAGCTGATTTAAAGTTAAATATTAATATCAATGTTAACTCAATTTAGCCATTTCAGTATGCAATTAGAATTTTATTTCTTCTAAAATTATTTTATGTAGGTCATGTTAGTAAGGCTAAATGACAATTATAAAAAACTTTCAGCACAGCTGATTGCTGCTGCTTGCTATTAGTGACAGAGCATTACTATTTGGACTATATAAATATGTACACTCATCATCAAAAGAACAGCTGCACCCAGAAGGAGGTGTGTGATGTCCTGTTGGGAAGGAAGATAAAGGTTACCAGCACCCATAACTGATGATACATGTAGACTGATATGATCAATAATTATTGAGCTACACATACAGAAGTCTGTCTCTCGGTGTGGCGTCGGGCCGCCATGTTTGTCTGTTGAGGAGAGTGTAGAGAAGGTGTTTTAAGATCACTCCACAACTGTGTATATGACCAAAGTCATTCTAAATTTTGACATAACAAAAAAGGCTCAGAGGGCAGCTGTCTTCAGGAAATGAATGATGGAATCAAGATCTTTAATGTGGACGGATAGTAGGCCTGAAGGACAGTAGATCAAATTAATTGTTCAAGATGTAGATGGCAACAAAATGAAACTAAAAAAAGTATTATTTACTTTTTTATAATCTGCATAGTGTCTGTACTCAATTTAAATTTAACAACTGACCTTTCTCAGAAGGCCAGAAATGATGTTAAAAGAACTGGAAGAATTTAAGCCAAGTTTAGAGCCCATCAGAATTCTACTGCATGGACCAGTTGGAGCAGGGAAGTCATGCTTCATCAATTCTGTCCAGAGGATCCTCTTAAATCGTAATTTCATTGGTGTTCAGGAACAACCGACACGAAATGGAACAAGCAACACTCTTGAGGTAAGTAACTGTAAAGTGTGTTATATATTTATCTGTCTGTCTGTCTATTTGTTCATCTATCAATCAATCTAAAGTTTGAGGTGTCGGATCAGACTTTGGAGGAGTTTTTGGGAACACAGCATACTCCATTACATGTTTATGTCACACTCACCTGCTCCAAAAGAAGATCTGGCTTGATGTTTAGGTCTCAATACAAAAGGCAACCAAAACAGAGGCAAAGACAAAAACCAGTAAACAGGCCAGGACTAAAATACCAAATAACAATAACCTACCAAGCAAACAAAGTATAAGAGGAGACTGAACAGGCAAAGCACAGATCATACACAGAAGAAAACTAGAACCAGGTATGCTCTGTATGCAATGGTAATTGATACTACAATTTCAGATGAAGCATCTAAAGAAGTTAGAAAAACCTAGAAACCGATGTAGCTCTTTCATAGACATGGGAACTGGCCAATTTACCACTGTTTCAGTTTTGCGCTCATCCATGACAATGTAGCCCAAAAAGGAAACGGACATGACATTGAGCCTATGATAGATGTTCTTTCACTTCTACTCCAGTCCCCACATGAACAGAGAGAACCAGCCAGTCACAAAGCATAGACATTGTGGCATTAGGTAGAATGAGTAAGATTTACTACATCCTGCTTACTTTACTTACTGTTTAAACATAACATTTAAAGTGTGCCCTCTGGAACAACAGCTACTTAAAACATCTTTCAACCAAGATTGTGTTAATGCTGTCCAAGTAATTTCCCCACAGTTGACCAAACTTTTGCATACACTTGGGAAAGTCCTTAAAAGGTGGCTATTTCAGCATGATAAATGAAAATTCAGGAAAATATTTATTACAGTAACGCTTAGCTTTTTTGCAGTGACACTGACATGGTGATGGTGTGTTAGTTGTGCTGGTATGAGTGGATCAGTGTCACTGCTCGACTGAGAATCATCTACCAACCAGAACTATCTAGCCTAGAGTGCCTGTGGGCAGCATAATATGTAATTGTAATGGCTAATGGGTGTATATGTAACAAAAATATTTTCTGAATTCATTTGAAAAGTCTTTTTTATTTTGCAATTATACTCCACCGCTTCTTCTGTTAGTTTAATGAATTGTCGCTAAGGTCATTAAAAGCTTTATTATCCCAATTGTTTTTTTTTTGTTTATTTGTTTGTTTGTTTGTTTTTTTGGTTTTTGGCTGCTCAAACATAGCTGGGGCATTTTGTAACCCAAAGGTCATTACCATGAAATGCCATAGCCCAGCTACCAGCATCAATGGCATCCACAAGTGGCACCTGCCAATAACTCCACCACATGAATACATTGTCAGACTATGTGTCTACAATGCTACCAGCTTGTGTAAAATCAGGAAAGGCAGATGGGAAAGGTCCAGATTCTCTGAAACTTTACAATATATTGTGAGGTCCAGACGAAGATGGTTTCTGAACTTTTTGTTATTTTACATTGAGAAAGGTTCTTCTTCTCTTGTCTTTCACAGAGTGGTGATCCCTCCCCATCTTTACTTCTGAAAGACTCTGCTTTTCTGGGAGGCATTTTTTAAGTCATGCTACCAACCTGTTATCTATTAACCTAATTAGTTGTGAGATGTCCTGCCAGGTATATTTTAGCTTTACGCGAATATACCAGTTTATTGTTGTTCTGTCATAAATCTTTAGAAACATGTTGCTGAAATCAAATTCAAAATAGACACACATTTCAAGAAACAATATAAAATTTGTATTTAATATTAAATATAAATTTCTGCACTCATCTGTTTTTTAAGCTTTTTATTCCACTCCAAAGAACTCCCAAGATTGGCACGAGAGACATTGCAGAAGTTCACAAACAGCACCTTGTTCTGGCCAACAGGCACCATTATTTCATAAATATGAACTAATTAGAAAAAATAGATCTATAATTAGAGCTAAAACATTGATATTTTACATAAATCTGTTAAGAGTTATAACTTTACATATGAGTTACGAAATATAGGAGCTATAGCCATAAGACAAAATAAAAAAGTTATTAGAAAGTTATTTATTTCAGTAATTTGCTGATATGTAATTGCTGATATGCTAATATGTAATTTTATTACTGTAATGAATTAATTTTGCTTCCTGTTTCTGTGCTCAAGGTTATATGGAATGCATTGTAAAATGTATAAAGCATTTTGTCTGTACTGACCAGTCAACTGTTTCCTGGACTACTACATGTGATCCAACTGATCAGGAAATGATCAGGGTCTTCATGAGGTGGATGGGATATGTTAAGTCTGAGATTACCAGAAACTGTGCAATATACCGATGGAACACTGCACTATTCTGTCCATGCATCATTTCCAGAGAATATCAGGTATTTCTGCATTCTCAGTGGATTTGCTTCATCCCTTAATTAGTATAGTATCATAACAGAGTATTTTTAACCCTATAGTAGGGAATCTGCCGAAGTATGTAACTTGCCAAATCTAATCTTTTGTTTGACTTTTGTAGCAGACAGATTTTAACTGTTGATATGATCTGGGTATACAGTGTTTTGGAATATTTGGGTTTCTGGTTGTGTATTATTTTTTTGTATTGTATAATGGTATGTGGTGTTTATTAACAGAATGTATTACCTCATAATTCCAGTGAATGAATAGTTTACCTTGTTTGGAGTTTGCATGTTTTCCCCATGTCTGCATGGGTTTTTTATAGTTCTTACACTGCCCTTCACAAATACTGTCACCCCTGGTTAACATGACCAAAACGTTCTTTACTGCTTATCTATTTAATCTGTCATTCAAAATATTAATAACAACTCAATCGTTATTGTCAGTACAATCATTGAAATAAAAAGGAACCTACATCGTAGGATGAAATAAATATGATTTTCTCAAATTTACATATGCTCCTTTTTCATTTAATACAGTGTGCAGTCACGTTTCGCAAAGTCCTACAGCGCTCAATGAGTCATGGCACATGGCAAGCACTTTGAGACCATTCCTCAGTACAGAATCTTTCCAGACCCTTCAGAGTCTCCTTTTCAGCTCAGAAGATTCAAACATGACCCAGCTTAATCTTCCTGTCTGAGGCAGTCAGGTTTAGATTAAATATCTGTTGAAACCTAATGTCTGTTGTAACCTAGTGTTCATCATCCATCATTCTGTGTCCAAACAAGTAGCCCAGCTCCAACCTTTGAGGGGGAAAAAATCCAGCCCTACAATATAACACACCCACCACTAACGTCCCCACAACATCTGACCATAAAACACTGACCCACTGAATTCTCCAATAAATGATACAGGGAAACCTCCTTTTTGCTATGCAGCATGAACAATCAGTGTAACATATCCAGCCTAAACCTCTTGTTATTGTCCTAGTAGAAATGGCTTTGGTTTTCTCATAGCCATTTTCTGATGTTTCTGCTGTTTTCTCAGATCTATTCATATTTCAGATCATCACTTTATATTTATACTCCGGGGAAGCAGGAAGTGTTCCTTATTACACAGTTGAGCTTTAGAACACACAATCCAAGTATAAATATACTTCTGAATTATATTTACAGTATCCTAAGAAAATCTTTAATACAGGATCAGATTTTGGAATTCTTCAGATCAAAGTTACACTTGTCTTAATGTTTGGAATCAAGGTTTAAAAAAATAAGTTTTGTAAGTCTGTTTTGCTCATTTCTGTCAGATAAATCAATGTCTGTGTAAGACACTGTGGTGACTGCACTGCATGATAGCTTTTGTACAATGGTATATAAAATGAAAGTAAATACGACCAACCACAGGTACGCTGTCTATACTTGCAAAAGCTTTCACAGACTTCGCAGTGACTATCAGGTACGGTAATTAAGAAAAAATGCCTCCCAGCTTCTCCAAAGTAGTTTTAGACAAATAGGTATATTTACATATCCTATTATGTATTTTTAAAGGTCTGGTTCCATTGTTTTACATTCAAATTAAAATAGGTTTTTGCTCTCTCATGTAAAGTTGCTACTTACTTTTCTTTGGACAGTGTATACTGTGTTCATGTATGTTTATTGCTGCTTTCTGGTGAGACTTTCTGTAATTTAGTTAACCCCACAAAGTCTAGGATTGTAATTCAGATAAAAAAAAACTTTGGAACTATCAGGAACAAATTCTTCTATAATCTCTGTTAAACCTGTTGATAAATAATACAGTTTTAGGAGTGATGGTCAGAAATGTAAGCCTACATATGGGTCCTTGAGGATAAAGATGTAAGTGTTTAAATTCCTTGCCATGTTAAATTAACATCACAAATTTTGACTTCATAGTTGCAGTAATCTAAACATCATCTACAATCTCCAGTAATTACTTAGCTTTATAAGGACATTACGAACATTACGATTTTACAAATTCTTATTAAGTTGGCTTGAAAAAGTATCCTCTCCACCAAGGAATTAGTCGAACCTCACAACCATTTGCACTGTACTTCTGGACATTGATATCTAAGCAATATAAAGAAATATACCTCGCGTTTCTCACATTAGTTATTATGTACTTATGCAGAAACTTGCCAAGTATAAACCAAGATGGCAAAGGCCACATTAACATTACAGTATGTTTAAATAATTATATGTGTACATGGTACTTATTATCTATGTGCAAATTTACCTGTTATCCATTAAATACTACTTACTTACTAAGGTATAAGAAAGTGCTACCACTCATTTTTTGAGTTTTGATAACCCATGCCTATGAAGATGGAGAATATGAAGAAATCCGATGTGTAATTCTTGTTTTAGAGATTTTGAAAATGGGAAATTCTTCTTCTTCTCCACCTCCTCCTACAGGTAGGTTTCACCTGTTCACATAGTAAAACAATATATTTACAGTAAAAAAACAAAAACAAATTATATGTAAAGCATTGCATATTAATTAAATTGTATATGTATATAACATATACTATGTATTACACACACACAGTCACCTACAGATATATTGGCATACTAAAATTATAACACTCCGCCTAGTATAATAGCACTGAACCCTGTGCCATAACACTAATATTATAGCACTAAACCCTGTATCATAGTACTAATATAATAGCACTAAACCCTGTATCACAGCACTAATATCATAACACTAAACCCTGTATCACAGCATTAATATCATAACACTAAAACCTGTATCATAGCACTAATATCATAGCACTAAACCCTGTATCATAGCACTTATATCATAGTACTAAACGCTGTATCACAGCACTAAAATCACAGCACTAAACCCTATATCATAGCACTAAACCCTGTATCATAGCACTAAACCCTGTATCACAGCACTAATATCATAGTACTAAACCCTGCATCATAGCACTAATATCATAACACTAAACCCTGTATCACAGCACTAATATCAAAGCACTAAACCCTGTATCACAGCACTATGTTCATATTACTAAACCCTGTATCACAGCACTAATACCATAGCACTAAACCCTGTATCACAGCACTAATATCATAGCACTAAACCCTGTATCATAGCACTAATATCATAGCACTAAACCCTGTATCACAGCACTAATATCATAGCACTAAACCCTGTATCACAGCACTAATATCATAGCACTAAACCCTGTATCACAGCACTAATATCATAGCACTAAACCCTGTATCACAGCACTAATATCATAGCACTAAACCCTGTATCACAGGACTAATATCATAGCACTAAACCCTGTATCACAGGACTAATATCATAGCACTAAACCCTGAATCACAGCACTCATATCATAGCACTAAACCCTGTATCATAGCACTCATATCATAACACTAAACCCTGTATCACAGCACTAATATCATAGCACTAAACCCTGTATCATAGCACTAATATTATAGCACTAATTTCATAGCACTAATCCCTGTTTTCAAAGCACTACCATAGCACTAAACCCTGTATTGTAGCCTTAATATCATAGCACCATCATAGTATTTAGTATCACAGTTACATTACTACATTACTACATTACTTCTGTCTTTATGAAGTAAATGAAGATTGATTTTAGCATTTATGATGCTTTCTAATCCACAGTTCCAAATTGTTCTGCATTTACGGCATTTAGCTGACACTCTTATCCAGAGCGACTTACAAGGTTAATGATTACAGGTAGGCCAACATAGTGTTAGGAGTCTTGCCCAAAGACTCTTATTGGTGTAGCTCAGCATAGTCACCCAGACTGGGATTCGAACCCCAGTCTCCCACATGTAGAGGTGGCACCTTGAGTAGTGGTGTAACCCACTGAGCTAAACCAACCACTGCTGTTCTGTTCTGCTAACACTGTTTAACTGATTGTATTTCTCAGAACTAAAAGATCATTGGAGGCCTGTAAGCTGGAGGTAAGAATATGTTTTCCTACTAGATAAAATATCCAAAATTAAATTATGTTTAATTCTTTATTGTAGAGAGTCGTGAGTTTTTTTGCTTGTGTCTTTTGACTGTAATCTTCTTTCTCTTTCTCAGAGGAAAAGAGAAGATATTGAAAGACTTGAGAGATTTAAACCCAAATTTGAAGCCCCTTAAGATTTTGCTGTATGGACCAACTGGGTCAGGGAAGTCATGCTTCATAAACACTGTTCAGAGGGTCCTCTTAGGTCGTAATGCCATTAGTGCTCTAGAAAGCTCAGCAGGATCAGCAAGTGAAAAAAGTTTCACTGTTTCAGTAAGTACTCAGTGATCTCACTGTTTCTCTACAGTTTTTTATGATTACCAAGAAACAAATAATACCAAGTTGATTTATCAAAGCTCTTCAAACCCTTCACTGCAAAAACATGCAGCTTGATACACAAAATGCACAAAACATCTCAAAACTACTGTAGTGTTGTCAAAAAAATAGGAAAAAATATTATTTTAGACAAATTTTAGACTTAAAATTTTTCTTCAGTATTACCTTTGATACACAACACTGTAGGGTCAAAAATGTCATAGCTAACTAAATATTCAAATAAAAAAAAAATAGATAATTGTACACTTTTTCTCAGTCACTTTGGTGAATTTCTTAAATCGTCATGAATATTTGCCCAACATTTCTCAAACTGCTCGTACAAACAGCATCAAACATTGGACCATTGGCAAAACCTGTAATTTACTCAGAATCCTTTGTGTCCCAAAAGTAAGTATTTATGTCAATAAATATGTCGGTATTATCAGAATCACAAATGTTTGTGTCACTGATTATAAACAAGATAGTCATTATATTAACCCCATTGTCTGTATACCAGTAACTGTAAACAGTAATTTTTTTATGGCCATTATTTTGATGACAATAATGACAATTATGCAGTTTTACTGTAAAACACATATACATTTGAACATTAGAATTTTACAGTATGTGGATTACTGCGTACAAAAGTAATTTGATGGCGCCGAAAAGGAAATTTTTCAGCAGTAAAAAAAAAGTATAAAATCATACATGTAAACACAGAAAACAACCCTTAGGTAGAATTGTACATGCATTCTTTCTACACCATGACATTTAGCAGGGTCATCGGAACATGACAGGACGCTTCAATTTGCTGATTTGTCTATTTGTCTAGGCAGCCACCCTGATGTAGCACTGAACCTCTTCAGTAGTCCCTCTTTGCATTGCCACAGGAAATATTTTAATGGATTAGCTGAATTAGCAGCTGTGTCATCTTGTACTTTTTCTGTGCTTCATGTGTTAATCAGTGATTCACTGTTAGCATACCAAGTACGTTAGCAACTCACATAATTGGAACTATTCAGCTGCGATGTTGTTGTTGTTGTTGTTATTATTATTATTATTATTATTATTATTATTGTATTTAATTGTTGATTCTCATATTTTTGCCATATATTACAAGGTTTGGGGGGAAAAAGAGTTTTTGCATGTTTTCTACTGTGAAAGCCAGCCAAATATATCTGGAAACATGGTAGTTTGAACTTTGGTGATTCAAATCATTGCGGTTCAATTAACTTTGTATAAACAAGGTGTGACAGTTTCAGGAAAGGTTGTTAATCTTATGCCCTGAACTTCATTTGTGTATTTGGAATCTATGTGATGGTAAAATCACTGTGTAATTTCACTGACTGCTTTAGGTTGATTTGATTTTGACTAACATCGACAGCTGCATGTACTACATCAAGGATTGACTGGAGCATATTCTCAATAGGCACACATAAACGACATAACACAATAATTATATGATAGCAAGTAACACTACAATGACTTTGTGTCTAAATTTCTTTTAGATCAAAACACACAAGATGAAGAAGCATGAAGGTGAATATTATCCCTTCGTTTTCTGTGACATCATGGGACTTAAGGCTAACAGTGGGGGGATACAAACTGAAGACATCATCAAAGTTTTAAAGGGACACATTTTAGATGACTATGAGGTAAGTACACACTCTGTCCCAGTTTATACAGCTAACTTTTGTGGTCCTGATTTGCCAGTTCATCCTTCTCAGTCCAAAAGTCTCAAATGAGAAACTGATGAGAAATCTGGGCATATTCGTTTCTCTGTTTTAGTTTAATTCTCGAGCAACTATTACTGAGGACAACCCAAAGTACAAGCAGGTTCCAGATCCATGTGATAAAATTCACTGTCTGGTGAGCATTGTTCCTGCTGATACCATTTCAAAGATGGATCCCAGTGTGATTCAGAAAATGAATGCAGTTTGAAAAAAGGCTTCTGAACTGAGTGAGTTTGTTATTTTTTAGGGTTTAATCTTTGAAGTTAATGTGGGATTTACATGTGAATCTAATTAGTCTGTATTTTTCCTTGAGAATTGAGAATGATCGTTAGCTTTCCTAGAAAATCCTCAGCTCTTACAAGTAGAACTTGACTTTATTTATCTTCTGTATGTTGATTTTATAGACATTCCAAGTCATCGTGTTGACAAAAGTGGATAAAGCATGTGACATGGTCAACAGAGACTCAAGGAAACTTTACCACAGCAGAAAGATCAGAGAGAAGGTAACCTGTGTGAAAATCAACTCGGGAGAAATGAGTTACAAATTATAAATAAATCCGTCTTTTTGTGTTAGGATTTGTTAACCGCCAGTATGACAGAGCTTAATGTGTTCTTACATATACATCTGTTTAAAAGAATCAAATTTAGTTTTTTGTACCTAAACCAGGAAGGGAACAAGCTGCACTTGACCTGGGACAAAATTAGGACTTTGTTTGTTCATACCACATTTATTTATTTACTTACATTTGTAAATAAATAATGTGAAGGAAAATAACATTTTGACATTTAAGTTTGAATTATTTTTTTTATTTTCTGTGCTTATAGCTTATTCACTTCATACTGTGGTGAATTTAAGGGAAGATCTTCTATGCACTTAATATAAGGCCAGGGCATGTTTGGCTTAGTTTATGTTTAGAATGTAGGCCATTTCTAGTCAGTAAGAAAAGTTTTTTTATCCTTCTTTGAATCTGATTCAAACACAGCAGATTTTACAGTCAACACACACAAATAAAAAAAACAAGCTTTAAAATAACCCAGAGACAGGATTCACTATCAGTCTCAATAAATCAGAGTAGGTGCTGTACACTTTGAAAGAGAAACTTCTAAAATGTTTATGCAATAAGGCAAAATCACAAAACAGCAGCCCTGCTCCCTTTTATCCTTTTAGTCTAGCCACTGAAGTGCTTTTGCTACTGTTACTGTAACTAACGACTGTGTTAATAAGGTTCTTAATTACTGAACCTATTTTCATATGTGATTTCCCAAAGCTTCTTGCTTTAGCATCTTATATTTATGTTGTTGGATTTACATATTACATTACATAAGATGAAGGTGGAGATGCTCTTTTGCACTTTTTTCTCACTATATGTGCATTTGTAGTTTACCTACACTGATTAGTACACGGCTAGGGAATTAGTCACACACAAGATTGTGGCTGTGTATATGTGAGATATGGCATGAGGTTCTCTAACCACTGTAGATTGGGGGGTCGTCAAAGTTCAGGTTGTTTAGAGAAGTCTAAGTTTTGCATGTCCATATATGGTCAGAGAAACACAATACAGCAATCTGTGACTGGTAGAAAAGGTCCCTATCTGCATCAGAATATTCATGACATGGCTTCATGAAATTTTAAACATGAAACTTACTTGATCACTTGTATTTGAACATAAAAACAAACAAATGGTACACAGAATGTATAATCTACAGTGCAGTACAGAAAAATCTAAATTTATATTGAACTTCTCTTTATACACGTACACATTGTGTTACTTCAGGTGGAGGAGAGCAGTCTTTCCCTAGGCATTCCCGTGAACAACATCTACCCTGTGAAGAACTATCATGTGGAGATCACTGAAGATGCCAACATTGATGTTATCATCCTCATGGCACTGAGGGACATCGTCTACTTTGCTAATGACTATGCAGAAAGATTCTATGAAGATCAGGAAAAACACTGCACCATAAATTAAATAGGCGTAAATTTACCTTTTTACAATGTCTGCATTACCAATGCTACCATTATCAGCATTATGTATAAAAAACTCTGGTTCACTGGACATTTAGATAACAAGGTAGCAATAGATGTTTTTTTTTTTTTGGTTTGTACTTTATATATGCATTGGTAGTTTCACAGGGCCAGAAACCTGTATTGGGAATGTCTGGGGACAATCATAAGACATTTTAAGGATACATATGGATGAGATTGCAGACTTTCCCCAAAACTTCTCATGGAAATGTTCATTTAGCTCATTGTATATTTATGTGTAGGAGCCTCTGTTAAAGCATAAAGTACTGGGAGGAGATTACTATAATGAAGCACCTATTATAGTGAGCTCAAAACAAAGATACAAATTTTCAGATAGTAGGATTTCAGGTGACATTTCAGGTTTTGCTTCAAAAATAGCAAATCTTTGCAATGTCTTAGGAGAAGTAAAAATTTATTTAAAAAGATGGCTTGTTTGCATGTTAAAGATCTCACTGAGAACTGCATGTTATTATGTTATTGTTGTTTTTATTTTTTCTCTTATTTTACTTTTTTTGGTCATATTTTATTTACTTTTTTATTAAGATTTTTATTCCTTTTATTGTCTGTTTTAATTTTACTTCACCTAATTATTATTTTATGTTGCAAATCTATAAATTAGTTCATTATCTTGATTTTTTTCCCCTTTATTAATACAATTTAATTTTTTCCTTAATTATTTTATTATTTTGTTCATTAATATGTTACTGTATATGTATGTTTCTAGCTTAAAATTAATTTTAATTTTTTTTTTTCAAATCCTTAAACTGTAAATGCTCAGCTACACGTCTGAGTGAAAATAATCCTCCACAAAATGCCACAAAACATCAGGTAAAACACCTGAACATCTCTCTCCTGAATTCGACTGAGTTAAGCTATATCCCTGCTAAAAACAGCATTTACATTTACATTTAAGGCATTTAGCAGATGTTCTTATCCAGAGCGACTTACAACCGTGCATAGTGTTCCTATTGGATAATATTCCAACTAGTACAGGAAGGTTAGAGCCTAAAAGTAACCATGAGCTCAGACACTGGCCAAACAAGGGGCCAGTGCTGATACCTAGAGAGCACAGACCCACATGCATTCCATGCTATTTTAACAAAAATGTAACATTTAAAATAATAAAAAAAAACATTTAAACTGTATAAGTGTTTTGTTTCTAACTATTTTTAGTTGCAGGTATGACCTCTACTGCCAGATCATACCTGTAACCTACAAATGAAATGTGAAATGTGGCATCCTGGTCTGTTAGGAGCTCCATGAGCAAAACTGAGCACACAGCTTGCCCTGGCTATTTAAGGTCTCAATCTCTCTCACAATACATATATGCTGCATTTAGGGGATTCTTTCCAAAGTGTTCAGAAAGACTTATTTGGGCTTGTAAAAATGTCTATTTTTCGATCAGTTATTTTGTTGACATATTTTCAGCGCATTTGAACCACTACATATTACTATAATCATAATACAATAATTTTTCATATCGTCTCATCTCTAATTTGAAGGTTTTGGACTGCTGCATCACTTTTCCCCATGATCTGTAGTTGTTAAAGTCAGTTTGAAAAATGGCTAGAGATGGCTTTGCATAACAGCAGTAGGTGTTAGCTCAGGAAAGTACATTAAACTTTCATAGTTTGCAAAAGAGACTGTACTGAGAGACTTCTGTATGTGTAGCTCAATAAATATTGAACATATCAGTCTAAATTTATCATCAGTTTTTGATCCTGGTCACCCTTATCTTCCTTCCCAACAGCACCGCCATCCTTAACTATGCTACTACGTTTGTTTAATATCCTACCCCTACTGGGAATTTTTTAGCCACCGGCTATTTCTGTGCCTGATATAATCAGGTCCTTCAAGGCATTCTTCAAGGCATTTATTATCAGATCCTGCAAGTCATCCAAGGCGATTGGTAGCACCCATAGCCCTGTCCTTAGAGCATGTGCAGACAAGTTAGTGAAGGTATTTACTGACATCTTTTACCTCTCTCTAAAACTAATGGCACTTCGCTTTAGGACACAGGATCCCAACTTCCAGGATCCCAGGTCCTGGAGTGTCCCTGCCCTGCACCTTTTTCTGTTGCTCTGCCCTAAAGTCAAGTTGAGGTAATTCATTTTTTATATAAAGCCTTTACAACAGATGTTGTCATGAAGCAGCTTAACAGAGAATTTGTGTCCAAGCCTCTAGTGAGCAACCCAAGAGCGACAAGGACAAGGAGAAAAACTCCCTCAGAGCAAGCAGAAGAAACCTTGAGAAGAACCTAGACTCAAAGGGAAATCCATCTTACTCCGGTTGATACTGAATAGAAAGACGTGCACAACTGCAATATAAAAAGGACCACACCAATATTTGCAATATTAAATAGAGAATATCCAGCCACTGCTAGAGTCCTATAAGCAATAAAATACCAACCTGCTACCGGTGAAAGCAGTGACCACTGTAAGGAGTTTATCATACTAAGAAGCCCTAGAACATATATTACTGCTGCTTGATGCCTATGGTGATGATCTAATAGTAAGAATAAGAGAAGTGTTCAGTGTTTTGTTCAGACAGAGGAAAACAAATGTCTGATGTTCTGTATCAGACCACACAGGATGGGCAGTAGTTCTGTATCAGACCACACAGGATGGGCAGTAGCTCTGTATCAGACCACAGAGTTTGGGCAGTAGTTCTGTATCAGACCACACAGGATGGGCAGTAGCTCTGTATCAGACCACACAGGATGGGCAGTAGGTCTGCATCAGACCACACAGGATGAGTAGTAGCTCTATTACAGACCACACAGGATGGGTAGTAGCTCTGTATCAGACCACACAGGATGGGCAGTAGGTCTGCATCAGACCACACAGGATGGGCAGTAGTTCTGTATCAGACCAAACAGGATGGGCAGTAGTTCTGCATCAAATCACAGAGGATGGGCAGTAGTTCTGTATCAGACCACACAGGATGGGCAGTAGTTCTGTATCAGACCACACAGGATGGGCAGTAGTTTTGTATCAAACCACACAGGATGGGCAGTAGTTCTGTATCAGACCACACAGGATGGGCAGTAGCTCTGTATCAGACCACACAGGATGAGGCATAAAACTACACAAAATATTTTCATGCATGTCACTCCTGGGCAGGTAGGAACTTAATTGTTGTGCCGTGGCCTTTTCTAAAATCTTTCATATAAAGAGAAGATTTATGATAGTTTGATAGATGGGTTTCTCAATAAGAGGTTTAATTACTGCTAATTTATAAGATTTGAAATGTAGCCAAGCTTAACAAAGGAGTGTATTATAGACTAAAGAGGACCAGTTACTATTCCATCAGTTGCAAACCACTTGACGCCAATTCCATTTTTGCATTTGTAATTCATAAAGTTTATTTATCATAATTCCACATACTCTCAATGTTCTTTACATGGAAGAGGTCTGCAAGGATCACCAGGGTCAAACACATTAGCCAGTTGAGCGTTTACACAAAATAACAACTGGAATATTACACATATTTTACATGATAAAAGGTTCAGTACTCTAATGTCCATCTCATAGACTCTGCAGATAATCAAGCACATGGTAGAGGATTGTCATGACTGTTGGAGATGTGATGTTCAGCTGTCTGCTATACCCAAGATGGCTGGCTTTGACGTATCATTATTATTATTATTATTATCATTTATAAAACTAAATCATCAACCTGGAGAGTTGATAGAAAATATTGCTCTGTAATTTTAAGCGTCTTGCAACGACTTCACATTGAATTACGTCATTTGTAGTCACTTACATAGACTGTGCCATTTTCCTTATTGGTCAATAAAACAATTTCTTCTCCGCACGGTTACAGGACGAGAATGCAAGCATCCTTTAATGGGTCAACGCATATGCAAAACACGTACATCCTCTCGTTTGGTCTCTCAAACAGACACGTACACACTGAACTCTCGCGCACAAGCACACCAATGTTTGTCATTTGATCACATTGATTGGGATTGAGTTTGGAAACCTGTCGCATTCCAGGTTGACGCATTCCAAATTCTACTCTATGAATGGTAACTGTTATCTATATGTCGTATTTACACAGTCGTCCAGCATCTTATCCTGCATTCAGCTTATATCTATGTATTACACCACTCTTATCTGCTGAAAAGTGGGATTTGTCAATGCAAAAAAACTACACAATTAAACACGGTCACACATTCACACACACGAACAACAACGACAACGGAAATATCACGATATATCTCAATGTCCAGAGCTCTTCTTCTTTAAACCATGGACAAAGGGGAACTCGGAAATCCACTACTACACGGAACCAGAAAAACAAGGCTGGTCTTCTCAAGACCTTTCAAATTGGGTTGTTCCTACTTTTGGATTTTGAGTTAGCGCAAGTGTCCTCCATCTCTGTGGGCATCTCAATGAGAAAAGGACAGGGTCTGGAACATACCGTCTGGAGTTCCCCTTTGCGGTCAGTTGTGAGCCATAGCAAACCTGTTAGCTGGTTTTCCCAGAAAGCACAATAAATGTTTAGGATTCCATTAATCGCTTCAAAAACGAATACACAATCGGCCATCGGACCATAACATCGTTAAAGGAAACACCAAGGCCACACATACAAACGGTACATACATACGTACAAACGCACACTCGGACACGATGCTCGTGTTTCTCGACCTAAATGGAATTTAAATAGCTTGTTAGCGTTAAATTGTGCTTATCTCTGGAAGCAGCATGATAGCAGTCAGTAGCTCCGAGCTCGAGCTGAGGACCATGGCTCCAAACGCTTGGACAAACATGGGCGAGAAGGGCAGGAGGAATACTCGGGATGGTACTGACGTTGCCGGATGCCTACGTCAGCCACCAGACTCCAAAGCTCTTTATCTTCTAAACTCCAGGGCTCCACACCCCAGCATCTCCTCCTCAACTTGTTGGAATCCTTGTCTAGTTCGGACTTGCTCAGCTCACCGGGATGTGCTTAAGCTTGAGCAGGTTTGCTGCTCATCTACAGACCAAAGGAAGTCTAGGCTTGGCAATTCTGTCATGTGCTTTTTTTTTTTAATTAATCCAGCATGGCATCCAGCTGGTCAGCTAGGTCATCGAACATGCTCCCGATGTCATCCAGAATGTTGACCGTGGTCTTGTTCTCCACAACAGAACTGGAGAGAGAAATAAGAATGTAGGATTAACAATATAATCCACTGAGAAAAAAATAATGAAAAACATCTCCTACAAAAATTTCTTATACACTGGGGGTCTCTCTAGGGGGGTCTGGGGAGGCACTTCAGGTTTTAGTGTGGGGTTTGGGTCCCCACCTGGGTTTAGCACCCTACACTATACCAATAAGAGACCTTGGGCATGACCTCCAACACCTCTGCTCTTCATGTTTAAAACTAGTTTCGGTTCCCCACCTGCAAAAGCACCCTACACTATACTTATGAGTCCCTGGGCAAGATGCCTAACACCTCTGCCCTCCATGCTGTAGGCTAGGTTTCGGTTTCCCACCTGGGCAAGTACCCTACACTATACCAATAGGAATCCCTGGGCAAGACTCCCAACACTGCCTTCGCCTACTTGTGTAAATGTAAACTGTAAGTTGCTCTGGATAAGAGGGTCTGCCGAATGCCACCGAATTAACAAATGTAAATGTAAGCTGGGTTCAAACTGAAGAATCCCAAACCTCAATACTAAAATGCTGAGTCAATTTTGATACCTGAGATTTTAGCAAACAGTGACATAAGCCCACAAATATTTAGCAAGGAGGTTTCATTTTAGGCTGTTATGGGTCAAGTTATAGCCCAACAACCAACATATGACCAGAATTTTATTCATTTGATTGGCAAACTGAATCGTAGACTTCTTTACGACCGACCAAACCTGCCTTTTATTTACTTTTATTGTCATGTCAGATTTTCACAGGTGTGAAGGTGAGTGAAAAACAAAAGGAAAGAGTCCGTTACAGTACTTAAATAAAAAAAATATACATTAGACAATAAATATATACAATACTAAGCACAAAATCTCTGTTTACACTAATATACAGTTTAATATAACAGTTATATAAAGTTATGGATAAAAACTATGATATATCCAGATGTACACATTTACTTATTGCACTATGGTAAGGCTGAGGTAGATGAGAGATGCAGGGTATATACAGGGCTGCAAATTGATTATATATGTGATATATCTATGATATATATACATACATACACTACAGAAATACAATATACAACCCCGCCCCCCCACCTAAAAATATCTATTTGAACCCACAACCTTCTGATTGCTAGCTCACATATGTAATACTAGGCCACTGGTCACCCCATTCATTCCTTAATGGACTTGCCCATAGGCTTTGAACCAGCAACAGGTTTTGCCCAAATAATTTTTTAACCATACCATCAGTTAGCGTTTTGTGAGTTAATGTTAGAACAAGCATCATGTTTTTCAAGAATTCTGGATGTTTAGCCACTAAGAAAAAAGAATTTACATACTTGTCCTCCTTCTTGATCTTTTCCTCCACCACTTCCAGAGCAGCAGCTAGAGAGGCGCTGGTTTCCTCCAGCCTGAACTGGGTCATGTCTTCTGATGCAAAGGCCGCAAACAAACTTCTTGTTTCAGCCTCCAGCACCCCCTGCTGGACTGCCTCTGCTCTCACACCTCCATCTGGCCTCAAACCTTCAAGCTCACCCTCGACTTGCGGCTGCCTGGCCATGCCCGCTTTTCTCCTCCTCATCACAACCTGCCCTGACTCGTCGGCACTCCTTGTGACATCGTTCCCTCCAAAACCCTCTCCAGAAGCTCTCCTCCCTTGACTCTGGCCAGTGCCTTCCATTCTGTCCTCTTTTCTTTCTCTCTTTCGCTCCTCTTCCTCTCTCTGTCTCTCCACCTCTCTCAGCCTCTGCTGCACGGCCTCCACTCCAGCCAGCTCCACTTCCAGCGGGCCGGGAATATCCACGGAAAGGCCTGCCATGGAGGAGCGCGGGGGCTTGACTGGTGCTGAGCCGGACCCAGGGGTTGAAGGGGTCTGGGGGGTTTGGGGAGTTTGGGGTGTCTGCGGGCTTTGTGCAGGAGAGGTCGCAGCCCGTGGAGAGAGAGTATGAGTCTCCGCTGGCTTGGGAATCACAGGGCTCAGGGTGGGATATTCCATTGGCTCAGGGAGAAGAGTGGTAGGGGAGGGAACGTGGGTGTTCAGGGCACAGGGTGGGCTGATGATTTGTGGCTGGGGAACTGTGGAAGATCCTGGGGTCTGAATTGGCTTTATTTTCACTGGTTTGGGGAGCGTCGGAGGTGGACTTGGTTTTGGAGACACTGGCGGTGGGACCTTTTTGACTTCCACTAAGGAGACAAAAAGAGACATTCCAACATTATGCGGCACTGAACGCCAAAGTTTGGGCACTCTGGTCCTTTTGCTGGCTTACTAAGTGGACATATCGTCGCTGTCCAAAGAAAAACAGGTATCTCCAAAATGGCAACTTTACAGGAGAGACCAAAAATCTCATTTACTTTGAATGGAAGTCAATGGAACCGAACGTCTTTGCAAGCAGATTTGGGCCATTTCTGTTGGTCCATTTTTCATGAAATTTCCACACAGTGTAAAGAGCAGCACATGTAATCAAATGAGGCATGAAAGTAAAAATCAACAAAAATGGAGACACATGTTTTTCTTTGTTTTTCTTTCTTTTCTGTCACGCCTGTGGGTCTGCCTGCCTCCATTCCTCTGGACTCCAGTTCCCAGAGCGCACAGACCGATGTCCCACCTACATGCTCACGCTACGCCTATCTCCATCGGTCTGGCTCACCTGTCTACTGATTTGACCAGCTGGTATAGTTTTGCCAATTTCAATTCCAGTTTGCATCTCTGAGCATTTCAAATCTGATATTCTGTCTTCGACCTTCTCTTTCTCGATTGTCCCTTATCGGTTTATCTACTTGTCTTCTGGTCTTAGGCTCTCGAACTTGTTTCTGCTTACCCTGATTTACAGCTCATATCAGGAGGCCGGAATGATTGGAAGACTGGGGACATGTTGGGTATGATGTCATCAGGTAATGTACTCTGGGAATTTGAGTCCAGGGCGTGCGGCGGAGCTGGGTAAACCCGGAAATGTGACAGTATACAATATTTCTAATAATAAATAATAATTCCTAGTAAGAAACTGTAAGTAAACTAAAACAAGTATTAATAAACAATATGAAGTTGCTAAATGAAAAAATAACGGAGAATAATTATAACTTTCCAGAATGTCTTAAATTTTGAAAGTGGTGACTATAGAATATTGTGATATATTATTATGGATGCATTGGCAATATACAAAATACGTGCATAAATACTTACATATTTATTGAAACCTAGAAAACTTGGCATTTATGTTCAAATCATGAAAAATCCCATATAACTAAAGTGGGTTACAGGAGACTTTTGGCAAGTCCATTGATTTTGAGTTTTTCTGTAAAGCTCCCTAATTAAGATGAAAATTGTCATTCAGAGTGGTTCGAAGTGAAACTCTCTGCTCTAAAAAAACTTTACTAGCTAGGTCAATTTTGGATAGTTTATATAGATGCTAATAAGAACTCGACATCCATGAGATACTGGTCTTAAGTGCATTGGCTCATGCCTCAAATACTGTTTTACAATAGTTTCATGTTAGTATTGACCTAAAACATTTTTTTAGCAAGCAAAAGAGCATCCAAAGAAGTGTTGCCACTATTTTACTATCATCAGCATTACTTTTCACTGGTTCACTGGTGTTTTAAGACAGTAAATAAAATACCTGGGTTTGTAGACATAGGTGGAACCTTCTAGAGAAACTGATTTTTTAATAATAATAATAATAATAATAATAATATTATTATTATTATTATTATTATTATTATTATTATTATTATTATTATTATTATTATTATTATTATTATTAATAATAATAATAATAATAATAATAATAATAATAATATTGCTATCAGTATTGTTTTATTACTAGTATTATTGTTGTTATTATTATTATTAGTATTATTACTATTATTATTTTTTTAGTATTATTATTATTGTTGTTATTATTTTATTACTAGTATTATTATTATAGTTTTTATTATTATTATTATTATTATTATTATTTTATTACTAGTAGTACTATTATTGTTTTTATTATAAGCCTGCAAAGAGTTGCTCTCTAAAGTTTTCCTGTTCATTGTTCCCACAAATATGAATATTTCTATTAATCATTCATCATTAAATGTACACACAACGAAAAGATAACAAATAATTAAAGTTATTTCAAACTTCCAAATGGTTATTTACACTGGAAAGGACTGAGTTAGTATCCAGTCTTACCTGGGCTATGTTGGCCTTCTGGTCCAGGAAGAGGGACTCTCCTGGTGGGCGTAGGGGGGTCAGGCTTCCTAAGGGCAAGCGAAGGTTTGGGGGAAACCGGAGGCTTTAGCACTCTTCTAAAATCATCCGGCCGCAGTTCCCCTTCGCTGCTGTCCCCAGCGCAGGCTTCTGATGCAGGCCTCCTGCGGATGCTTTCTGGACCATTCTCTATGTCGTTCCGCTGTGGTGTTGCCAGGACCTTTGGCCGGCGCCGGACTGTGCTGGTCTCTGTTAGTTGGAACCTCTCACCATCTGAGTCGTGGGGTGGCCGGGGCCTTCTCAATGTTGCTGTGGCGTCCATTCGTGACCACTCCTCCTGGGGGAGGGAGGGAACACCTCCTTCTAGGTGACTAAGCATGGAGCGAGGACGGGGTTCTGGTGCCTGCCTCATTGGTGTCTGTTTCGGATGTGCAGCCTCTTCTACGATTCGTGTTGACTCCAGACTTGCTTGTGTGGTGTAAGTACGTGAAGCAGGGTTGCCCTCTTGGGTGTCAATGGGCCGGGTGTCAGAGTAGCTAGTGACGGGCCCACTGATGGTGCGACGACGGCTCTGCATTTCTTCATCTGTGCTCAGTGCATCACGGTTCCGCCGCAGGAGGTCCGGACTTGCCTAAGGAACAAGGTAAATAAACAATGCCTTCAGTGTTTGTGTAGTACTGGGACGTCCTTACTATGATGTCTAACTAAGTCATGGAAAAGACTAAGTCATCTCGTTCTCACACCTTGTTATGTCATGGTTATGACTCGGGTATCTCATTCTCACACCTTGTTAAGTCATGGTTATGACTCAGGTATCTCATTCTCACACCTTGTTAAGTCATGGTTATGACTCAGGTATCTCATTCTCACACCTTGTTAAGTCATGGTTAGGACTCTGGTTTCCCATTCTCACACTTTGTTAAGTCATGGTTAGGACTCTGGTTTCCCATTCTCACACCTGATTAAGTCATGGTTATGACTCGGGTATCTCATTCTTACACCTGATTAAGTCATGGTTATGACTTGGGTATCTCATTCTCAGACCTTGTTAAATCATGGTTATGACTCGGGTATCTCATTCTCACACTTTCCTAAGACATGGTTATAACTCGGGTATTTCATTCTCACACCATGTTAAGTCATGTTATGACTCGGGTATCTCATTCTCACACCTTGTTAATTCATGGTTATGACTCGGTATCTCATTCTCACACCTGATTAAGTCATGGTTATGACTCGGGTATCTCATTCTCACACCTGATTAAGTCATGGTTATGACTCGGGTATCTCATTCTCATACCTGATTAAGTCATGGTTATGACTCGGGTATGTCATTCTCACACCTAGTTAAGTCATGGTTAAGACTCTGGTATCTCATTCTTACACCTGATTAAGTCATGGTTATGACTTGGGTATCTCATTCTCAGACCTTGTTAAATCATGGTTATGACTCGGGTATCTCATTCTCACACTTTCCTAAGACATGGTTATAACTCGGGTATTTCATTCTCACACCATGTTAAGTCATGTTATGACTCGGGTATCTCATTCTCACACCTTGTTAATTCATGGTTATGACTCGGTATCTCATTCTCACACCTGATTAAGTCATGGTTATGACTCGGGTATCTCATTCTCACACCTGATTAAGTCATGGTTATGACTCGGGTATCTCATTCTCATACCTGATTAAGTCATGGTTATGACTCGGGTATGTCATTCTCACACCTTGTTAAGTCATGGTTATGACTCGGGTATCTCATTCTCACACCTAGTTAAGTCATGGTTAAGACTCTGGTATCTCATTCTTACACCTGATTAAGTCATGGTTATGACTTGGGTATCTCATTCTCAGACCTTGTTAAATCATGGTTATGACTCGGGTATCTCATTCTCACACTTTGTTAAGTCATGTTATGACTCGGGTATCTCATTCTCACACCTTGTTAAGTCATGGTTATGACTCGGTATCTCATTCTCACACCTGATTAAGTCATGGTTATGACTCAGGTATCTCATTCTCACACCTGATTAAGTCATGGTTATGACTCGGGTATCTCATTCTCACACCTGATTAAGTCATGGTTATGACTCGGGTATCTCGTTCTCAAACCTTTTTAAGGCAGGATTATGACTCTGGTATCTCATTCTCACACTTTGTTAAGTCATGCTATGACTCGGATATCTCATTCTCCCACCTTGTTAAATCATGGTTATGACTTGGGTATCTCATTCTCACACCATGTTAAGTCATGTTATGACTCGGGTATCTCATTCTCACACTTTGCTCAGTCATGATAATGACTCGGTTATCTCATTCTCACATCATGTTAAATCATGGTTATGACTCGGGTATCTCATTCTCACACCTGGTTAAGTCATGGTTATGACTCTGGTATCTCATTCTCACACCCTGTTAAATCATGGCTATGGTCCGGTAATCTCATTCTCACACTTTGTTAAGTCATGGTTGTGATTTAGATATCTCACTTCCTGCCCTCCATCTGCAGTTTGCACCACAGCAATGCAGTGGTCATTTACAAACAACCTATGGTACCTTGTTAGCTGCATTAGCCTTTTAGCTCCTACTGATAACATTTGGTGTAAAAGAAATGAGTTGTGTGGTTAATATTCGTTCACCTGCAGGTAATTGTTGCCAGTTCCTTTGGCTCCACCGCCTAATTTGGACATTTCAAGCATGGCAGCAATGTCTCTGAC
Source organism: Prochilodus magdalenae (assembly GCA_024036415.1). Lineage (NCBI taxonomy): Eukaryota > Metazoa > Chordata > Actinopteri > Characiformes > Prochilodontidae > Prochilodus > Prochilodus magdalenae. The sequence goes on from JAMWET010000867.1 coordinate 178,605, forward strand.
ACTGCCTCCGGACGAAGTCGATTCTGAGGCAATGCCGCAGTCGCTACGGCGCCGCTCCCTGTAGGTCACACTAAGGAACGAATCACTGTGCTCGCTTCGGCCAACCCCACTTTCATTAGCCAGAGCAGCCTCATCGGCCAAGTTGCCGGTAGAGATGGAGGAGCAGGAGCGCTTGGGTGGGGTGGGAGGACGTGTCCTCCTGCGAGGGCGTGTTGTAGCAAACGACTGGCTGCGATTGACACAGCTGACATCAAGGGTGTCGCCGGGACCTCTAGCAGAACTGCTTCGGTTGACACCGCCTAGCGTGGCATATTTCACAGAGGCATCAGGCAAGGGAAGCTCGTCTTTGACCCGTTCAGAAAGTTCAGGCACTATAGGTGTCCCACTGCGCGGGATCCGCCTAGGCAAGGGGGGAGTCTGGTCCTCCTCGTCCGCCGTGCCACCTTCAGGTGGAAGACAAAGTAACGGCACGGCACGACCATGAGGATGCCCTCGGGGGGAGTCGCTGGGCCCCCGTGGCCTACTTTGTGTTCTCATGGGCGAGCCAGGAGTGTGCGTGGGGGAGTTTGTGTGAGGGGAGGATGTTTTGCCTTTAGTGGGCGTGTGTGGCGGGGTGTGGGTGGGGCTATCGTACGACCCAGGTCTCTTGAGAGGAGGAGGGGCGTTTGCTCTCTGTATTCCCCGCCCTTGTGCAGTGTGCCGGGGAGACCCACGCCCCTCGGATCCCTTGCGCATCTTTGGCTCAGGGGTGGATTTGACCTCCGGCAAGTTACTGACCAGGTCTGCAGCAGCTGGTTGTTTTGGGTCTGTGCTTTTATCGGACTGACTCTCTTTGCCGGGGCTTTCTTCCTCTTTTGGAGGCTCACTCAGTCTGTTAACAGCCAACATTAACTTCTTCTGGTGCCCTGCAGTCCACAGATGTAAACAGAGAAAGGGGTGGTTAGCATTAGCACAAACTAGCATGCAGTTTTGCTAGTTGCTAGAAAGTTCTCTACAATATTAGCACCTTAAAAATATTAGTGTGGTCAAAAATCTACTCCACTTGCCCATAACCCCAAATGTAGTTGATCAGCTATGTTTGGTTTGCTTCTTCATTTGTACACTGGAGATACAAGGCTTAACTAGCTAAGACGTCCTGGAAACTTTAGCCACTAGGTTAGCACTCTACAAACGGTGTTCTATATGGACAATAATACAGGCTACTACTGTTACAGCCTTGACCTTTCTGGGAAGACTTTAGACAAGGCATTGGAGTATTGCTGTGAGGATCTGATTGCATTCAGTGACAACAGTCAGGTACTGATGTTGGATGATCAGTTCTGGACTAATCCCAGGGGTATTGGATGGTTCACCATCACTCCAGAGGACACCGTTCTATTGCTGTGCAGCTCAATGCCTGGGGATTTATACACCTCTAGGAGATGTAAGAGCAGGAGTGCTTGGTTGGGGTTTAGAAAAGGTGGTGGGGCATTGCTGTGAGGATTTGATTGCATTCTGTGACGAGAACTGGTCAGGTACTGATGTCGGATGATCAGTTCTGGACCACGACTACTAGCAAGGGTGTTGAATGGATCATCATCACTCCAGTGGACACAGTTCCATTGCTGTGCAGCTCAGTGCTAAAGGGTTAATACCCCTCTAGCTAATGCTTAGCATTGGACACGGTAACTCTAGGCTCATTTTCAGCTGCTCCAGTGTACATAAGCCTCCATTAAGGGTTATCCTCTGAGCTCTTCTGCAAAACTAGTGTAGCAAACTTCAGGCACCAAACACGTCTTGACTATTTAAGTACATATGAGGTACGTGGGCAATCATTTTTGAACTGAGCATTGCTTTGAACGTTCATGCTAAATGCAAGACTTGGGTTCAATCTCCATACCAAGTTTGGTGATGCCAATCTCCTGTAGGTCCTCCAGGGTGATGTCACTGACAAAGTCCATGTTGTCATAGCCATTCTGAACTAGGGTCTGGTAGTACTGACTCAGTCCAATCAGAGACAACCACTCCGCCAGACTGGTCTACAGGGACACGGAGAGGAACCCTGGTTAGCATGGGGTGGATACATTGGTTTATAGAATATGTCAGGAATTTTCAGGCACTGTGGGGACACACTGCTGATATGTCCGAATGATGCATGCATGTGGGAATGAGTCTTACTGATTTCTCCCTAGGGATCCAATCGAGGATGTTCAGTTTGCTGATTTCGGACAGCATCTTCTTCCTGTGCCCAGGTTTTGTCACTCCAATTGCTGTGAGATCCTATAAAGACAAACTCAACCATTTGTAACTTTAAATCGTAAAACCGTAAAACTTTACATATGAAATTTTGGTAATAACTTTACAGTAGAGCAATGTTAATGAGGCTACATAAGCCCTTATATATACGTATATATATGTATATATATATATATATATATATATATATATATATATATATTTTTTTTTTTTTTTTTTTTTTTTTTTTTTTTTTTTTTACATGACTGCCATGACATATATATGACATAATCACATAATGCTGTAGCATCATGCTGACTCGGCATGCCAAATCAGGCAAACTTTATTACACATGATACATGTTGGGAAATTTCCTACCTAAGATAATTCTGCCAAACTTCTTCAAAGTCAGATTTAATTTTTTTTTTTTTTGGGGCGACTTTATAACTCAATTATGCTGATTTTATATAAACAAATGATTGAGCGTTCCATTTTGTCACCACCAAAATAACCCCTATCAAACACTATTAAAGCTTTATTGATTGTTTTAGTACTGTTGGTGGAGTTTTCAGAGGTGATCATTTTAGCTAGCCTGTACATGACTAGCAACATGCACTGCACACATACAAAATCATAACATTTATATCGAAATATTGGTGTTGGTGGTGATAGTTTTGAATGTTACATGGTGATTTGTTAGGCTTTGGGCCGCATTAAGTTGAGAACAATGGGATCCAACTGCTCACCATGTGGCCATGGGGGGCCAGGGGATGCAGTCTCACGTCCTACTTTAAAATAAAGGGCGTGGCTAACATTAATTAGGCCACACCTGTAACCCTAAACACATTTAGATTTAAACAAGATTGTATTCCAAACCATTTGAGCTGATTTTAATGTCCATTCTACATAAAATTTATATACAATATGCACAATATAATAGACTGGCATTTTTAAATTATGTAAAAATGAAATGAGATAGAATGTTTTTTTTTAGGTTTATGTGAGTTATCATCAACTTCTATGAGTGCCATGTAGCCGTATTAAGACAATATCCGTAACTTTATATGACATTAAAGCCAAGTAATTCATCCTGTAACTGTGTAATACCTCCGGAGTCATCCTGCTGATGGTTTGTAGGTCATATCCAGCAGTCAGGAAGTTTGTGGTGTAAAACTGCAGCTGAGCGCTAGTTAGCCATTCAGCGACCGCCTCTGAACTCTGCAAGACACACAACAATTCAGAGTTGCCCATGTCAGCAGTGTGGACTGAAGTAAAGGTGAGAGGAACAAGTGTGAAATGCAGTAACATATTAAGTCCACTAGGTGGCAGCAGAGAATGTCTTCCTGGAAACGACAGGAAAATAAACCATGTGGTCTACAGGAGATGCAAATGTCCTTGGCTGGAAAATCATATCCCAGGTATGACATCATATTACAAGTGACTCTTATATTAAACATCAAGTTTACTTTATAAAGTATACATCTGACAAACAACAATATAAAAAATACGGCCTAAAAACTGTACATCATTCCCACCAGAGACCTGTCAACCGACTGACCTAATATTCTAATCAGCACATGTGATTGATGGTCTCAGTCCAACATTCTAGCAGTTCAGGTCATTGTTATGTTTTACATGGTGAGATCTTCCTTAAGAATTTCTTATTTATTTCATCCACCAAATAAACAGAGATCCGAACAAACAGACAGATGAGCTAGCTTGATAGCCTAGCATTTGCTTGGTTGATAGCCTTGTCTTTGTAATTTTCTCTACATAGGCCAGCATAGTTTTCTTAACCATGTGTAGATGGGAAAAGCCATGTGACTGGAAAAGGGGAATGCTTATCTAAGCACTAGCCAGGGTTAAGCCAGCAATTTGGCACCAAACTGGGACATAAACATGTGTATCATTTACCGAGCACTGGAATATTAGCCACAAGACATGCTATGTACATGTATACTGTGTGCCTATGAGGTCAAGATTAACCTACTTAGAGAGAAAGTACAGATTTAGGTTCCCCGGAGCTTTAAGATGAGCATCTAGAAATAGAATATCAGGCTCAAACTACCCTCATACCCGACAGCTAACAACATCGTATCACTCGGTGGGAAGGAGCGCTGTTTCAGGATAGATTTGTTTCAGGGTTGGATTCATTCTTTTATTGCCCTCTGATATCCCATCAGTCTGGTGATGTGGGCCTGGAACCCACATGTCGTATCTCTAATTTAACGTACATGGAAAATCTGTGCTGTAAATGAACATTTTCCGTGGTCACTCCATGCTGGGCTTTGGGGACTTCGTTTCCCTTTAAGACTAGATGGCCAGAAGCAAAAGGACCAGTGTTTGACCTAATGCAAGTTAGATCTGTAGTTTCTAATACATAGGACTCTGACCCAGACTCTAGGACACGGTTAAAGTGCTCCACCTAGTGGTGAAGTTGTATTATGGCTGGTTTCAGAGACAGAAGTGCCTCATTTATTTATATGAATACACTAGGCCTCCACTTTAGAGACCTGTGCTTAGGTGGGAAGTTCGGTCATGGGTGACCACATTGTCCTCTGAGGGCTTCTAGAGGCCTGCTGGTTGTACAACCAGGAATATTTCCCCAGAAGAGCCACCTTTGGACCCCATTTCAGTACACTGTGAAACATCCCCGTCCTCAACATTGACTTAAATTACTTGAGTGGTTACTTGCAGCTGGAGGGGATGAAGGAACAGTGAGGAGTACACTTTCAATGCAAACTACACAGTGCAACAGGTAAGAAGCCTGGTGATTTCATGGTTTGTATGTGCGCTAGGCTAGCAATTTGATCCATTAGGTAATTGGAAATGGCACGTCATGCTCTACTTTCGTGGAATTTGGCTTTGTTCTAAGATTTCTCTGCCGATCTACAGTGCTTTAAAGATCATATACTGAACATTGTTGTCTCCGGGTTCCCAAAAACTACAATGAAATGGCTTGTGTTGTTGGAGAGGGGGCTTATGGCCTACTCTCATTTTCATCAAGTTACGGTGCTCTATATTTGCACTGGCTCTCCGCCTCAAGCAAGGCTGGCTAGGTTGCGCCTAAATGACATTTTGAAGGCTAGCCATGTGATCAAGGGCTCATTGAAAGAGGCAAGTTATGCTCTACTGGCCTTTAGAGTTTGGATTCATCAAGATGTCATCAAGTCTATTTTAGCACAGCATTTTATTGTCCTGTGGTTTTTCATGACATCATCAGTGATAAGTTGACACCAACCTGACTGCCATTATAAAACTGTTGCATTTAAAAATCTGAAGTCATGCAAGCCCTACTGGGAAACCTATAGGGAAACCTATAGCTAGCTAACTAGCAAGCTAGCCGAGTAAAGCAATGCCCCTGTATTAGCAGTCACGTATAATCGACGGAATACTCTGCCACCTTAAACCCAGCTAGTTGAATGCTATGGGTTTGAGGCGTACTGCTATGGTTTTTAAACAACCTTGTCCTCCGTTTTGTCAGGTTTAAGAAGGGAGGTGCATCAGGACCCAATGGACTAGTTCTGCTGCCAAAGTTGACATTTATATTCACTCTATTCCACGATCCTCTGAGGACTCATCAAACACCCTTCAGCCGAGCTAATAAAATAACGAAACGGCCCTTAAAATGGCCAAGATGCCTTCAGGACGAACAGCCAGGCAATGTTGACGAGAGTTTGTTAAAAGCATTATTGGAACGAGAGCACTCTCAACTCTATTCCTCCCAAGTGGCTACTTAATAAGCTCTTGCATTAGGCATAAGCTGGTGCAGGACTGTATAGAACAGCGGGATCCCCAAATTACCCCCAAGATGGTTCTTTGAAGGAGAACCTTTTGAAACCCATATACTTTATAGCAAGTAATAGTTTTTTTTGGAACTGTACATTCAAGGACCTTTCAGGAACCTTTGTTGACAGACACACAGATACAGACACCTGCCTTGCTCTCTGCTGAGGTGCTGTCCTTCCTTTGCAGTAATGGATCCACAAATGGCTTCTTCTTCTCTGGACGGGGGCCACCAGGTGCACCCTGAGGAAGCTGTGAGGAAGCTGTGACACATGACAAAACACTGTCAGGAGCCCCACAGGGACCTTTCACTGAAGTTTACTATCATGGTGTTTATGATGCACTGGTTATATCTGAGGATATGCATAACATATGACATCATCACAGCCAAAAGACATGTTTGAATTATCCAATTTTCTGAGTCTCAATGACGCCACCTTGTGGCCAAGTTATGAAATACAGATAAAAAAAACCCACAAGCATAGACCGCAGTCTACTTTTGTCCATTTTCCAGTATGATCTTTTGGGTAAATATTATCCCAAATCAGTAAATAAGTACAATGGTAAAAAAAAAAAACTAGATTAGTATTATTTCAGTAAATAAAAGCTTGTGGTAAATAAAGGCCTTCAGCTGACTATTGCTCAGAGATCTATATGCACATTTTGCAGTACCTGGGCTCTGTTCCACAGAACGGGACTGTTCCAGAAGATGCTCTTTTGCTTTGGCTGACTGAGACAACACTGTGGCCAACAACTGCAACACACACAAACCATACAAACGCATATCGTATTAGAATGCATGTGAAAAGTGCATTGGCTAGCATAGTGCCAGTACTTAAGCCATGTAGTAGTTAAAGTAGGGATACCCTAAATAAAATACTCCTCCAGAGTCAGTAGATGTTCCCCCCTTTACACCTCCACTGGAGTAACAGAACTAAAGTATTTACCTTCAAATGAACAGGAGCATGATATTATAATTTCTGGAACAAGACTACCCTAGCAATCAACTCAGGATATATAAAGAGACTCTAGTGTCTCTCAGTCCATCTGTCAGAACCCTGAAGAAGAACAGGCTCTGGTCAACACAAACACAAACAACAGGTCATATGACTCCAGTGGCACCTTGTGACCATTCCACCAAGACTACACTATAGTCTGGCTTGGTAGGCTTGGTACATCCTAACAAACAGGGTAACCAAGGTCCCAACAGGTACTTATTGGAGGGTTCACTCGTACTTTGGTATCATAGTGTACCTTGGAAAAGTGCCAACTATGTTTCTGTGCCCGTGTCTCACCTTCACCCCTTCCGCCTGTGCATGTAGTCCTGGTACATTGAGGCCATGTGTGTTGACCCCTGGCGTATGTGTTGGAGTGGTTGGCACAGGCACAGGTGAGTTGGTGAGGTGAGCATTGGCATTGTCCACTGGACCACTGATGGAGGAACGCCCGCTGGTCAGGCTGCCTGTGCTGCCCATGCTGCCGCTACTGCCGCCGCCTTGTAAATAAAAGAACAGAGACAAACATGACGTGACCCAACTGGAGACGTGCTGGGACCCTGTGTATGTTTGCGAGAGAGAAGAAGAGCAAGTCTGTTTACCAGTCAGAGGCTTCCTCAGTACCCAAATCTCCTCGTTGGCACCGCTTTGCTGACCACTTAGAGTTGGAGAGCCATGGGGGCTTGAGACGGAGCCTCTGGAACCTGAAAAACACACATATAGGTATACACAGAAACCCATGAGGCGCCGTGTCGGCAGCGCGCTGGTAGAAGATGCACATCCAGGGAGCAGAGAGTAGGGAATTGTCTGGGGTAGATCAAATGGACCAACTGTAGAGAACCAGAGATTTGGGGGCAGTTCACATTGAGGAAAGTCTCATTTTCACCCAGTTTCAGAGTAATATTACTAATGCCCAGAGTACAGTGCAGGGGCCTGTTTGAGAAATCAATAGGAACCCATATAGAGCCAGTGTTGTATGTCCTCTACCCCATGCACAAGTGACAGCTTCTCCATTATAGAGTAATTCTATATCCGGTCCTATTTAGTGAATGTATAGATCTGTAGTACCACTCAAATATCAAAGACCACCCTTACTTTTTTTCAAAGGCAGTCAAAATAGCAATTGAGTCTAAATAAAGTAAAAAAAAAAGACCAGGACTTTCAAAAACTGTGGTTCTAAAAGTGATACCATTAAAACAGGGATAACAACCATCCAAGACCTGGTACACCACCAAACTGTCCTCAACTGTTCTTTCGTCTACAAGCTCCACTCTTGGAAATGGGTTCTTCTGGTTGAGATTGCCTACATCAAGCTGCTGGACAACCAGGTTGGGCCTTATGCTAATCATCACCTTACCAAGGAACATTCCTCTCCCAGTATTCCACGACAAGAGCCTTCACAGGACTGCATATGTGACTGATTGACATCATGAAAATTGTAGGAGTTTTCAAACATCTGGACTGGCCCTCAAAATCTGAAAATCTGAATCCTTCTGAAAGTCTGTGGGTGATACCTGAAACAACCAGTAAAACTAGCCAGGGAAGGAGCCCACCATATTCGGCCCAACTGCCTAGTTCTCTGATGCAAGAGGGTCTAAACATTAATGTGGGCTACATCCAGAAATTTGTCCATCTTGGTAGGTATGTTTCAGTTTCTTGTTTTTTGTTTAGTGAGCTCATGTGACACTAAATGTAGCTGTTGAGTCTCTGTATAATTCCCTATTAAATATGTGTTGCTGAAATATAAATACCTTGGGCATATATGAATAGTGGTCTCTGGCTTTTGCACAGGACTGTAACAGGGCTACGCTTTAAAAGCGTCAATGCTAACCCTAACCCTGACCCTAACATCTTCACAAAGCAGCTAAATATTGAAAATGTAATGACTAATTCAGCATATAAGTAATATTTCAAGAGAGATAGCAGAATAACAGCACTGGGTGTAAATTCACAAATGAAAGTCAACACACACTCGTACTGTAAAAGCAGAGATACTGAAGCTGGGTCACTCCTAGCTCTATAAACGCTATTGTAACTTCATCCTAAATATAGACACTAGCGGTTATTCAAAGCACGCACTGACCAACATAATGTGAAAGTAGGTTATGCTGAGATTATGGTTCTAATGAAATGTTCTTAAGTGTTCTCTTGGCGTTTTGTTTTTCCGTTGGAATTTGGAGCGACCTAGCATATTCATCTTTTACTACACTGGGTGAGGGATCTGAGTTATTATTAGGCATGGTAGCAAGACTACAGTTGTCCTACTGCACCACTCTTATTTTTGCAACTTGACATTATCATATTTTGCTACACATTCTGTAGAGATTTTCCTAATTAGCAGGACAACACTAAACCAGTCCCCTGAAACTGCACCACTCTTAACAAAATGGGGACATGCATCCCATTAAATACCCCAGCAAAGCTCTGCTACACTACCATAAAAAGAATATGAAAAAAAATATTAAATTAATCCAAAATGTAATGCTGTGCAACTTCGTAGATTTCAAATAATCAGTAGGGAAATGACGATCCTAAAATGTCCAGAATTCTAAAATGACTGTACAGTGTTGAAAATCTAGCTAAAAAAAACCCTGAAATAATCATATAAAATTAATTTCCTATTTATTATGTCTCATATTTTAAAAGTAGCAAAGAAATCTTAACTTGACTTTAAATCTCAGGCTTGTATTATGTATGTATAATGATTTAAAATATGTAAAAGATTAAAAACAGCAAGGGAAAACCTTATGGTATTTAGTTCTTAATATTTAAATAATGCTTAATGTATTAATAAGGAAGTGATTCAAGACTTTTACAAGATTTAATTGCTGTCCAACTTTACTTTTAATGGACATTGATATAAAGAAATTTTAATTGAAGCTATTTTTGGAATATTGAATTTCTTTAGGTACCATTTATTTCTGTAAATGAAATCTTTTTTTGGATGGTGGCTTTATGCAAGACCTAGTAACAAACTTTTTCAGGTTTATTTAATGCCCATTGTTAATACTAATGTCTATAGGAACAAGCCGAAAATCATTAATACTGTATATGCAGGTCATTGCTTACATTGGACAGTACTGTAAAACTGTCTTTGACAATACAATGCATTAACACAACAGGTGTAGATGGTGTACAGACACACTAGCTTTAAACAAAAGAAACCCAAACCACCATGCAACCTAATTTATTCCATCATGACAGCTCCAACAATACGTGTAATAGAAGCCCAAGCTGCTGTGCTGATACTCACAAAGCTCCCATCTTTATGTATATAACACCAGTGAAGTTAAAATCACTTCGCCATCACGTTTCACAATGATCTGTTATTCTGTGACTGACAGCAGGTCTTCTGGAGAAGCTGTGAATGTTGTGCTGCAATTTAGCTCTTTATCATCCTCTTTCAGAGAGATGCTTCTGGATATAATATCTAAGAGGCCCTAAGAATAATCTCAGCTCTTTAAAACCCACCCCCAAATTCCACTACTCAAAATGTACCCCCACCCTTTAAAATCCACCCCAAATTCCAATGCTACAAAATGTACCCCTACCCTTTAAAACCCACCCCAAATTCCAATGCTACAAAATGTACCCCCACCCTTTAAAACCCACCCCAAATTCCAATGCTACAAAATGTACCCCTACCCTTTAAAACCCACCCCCAAATTCCAATGCTACAAAACGTACCCCCACCCTTTAAAACCTACCCCCAAATTCCAATGCTACAAAATGTACCCCCACACTTTAAAACCCACCCCAAATTCCAATGCTACAAAATGTACCCCTACCCTTTAAAACCACCCCCAAATTCCACTACTACAAAGCATACCCCACCCTTTAAAACCCACCCCAAATTCCAATGCTACAAAAGGTACCCCCACCCTTTAAAACCCACCCAAATTCCTCTACTACAAAATGAACCCCCACCCTTTAAAACCCACCCCCAAATTCCACTACTACAAAATGTACCCCCACCCTTTAAAACCCACCGCTGAATTCCACTACCACACCCCACCTATTAAAACCCACCCCAAATTCCATTACTACAGTTCAAGTAATGGAATTTGGGATGGGTTTTAATAGGTGGGGTGTGGTAGTGGAATTCATACAGCTGCTACTCCTGCTAACCCATCAAGAATTTTTATCACAGGCCCATATATGTTATATTTTAAAACTAGGGTATAGTCTACATATTAAAGTCACTGTTTTGCTGTGCCAGAGGTGAAGCTTATATTTATCAAACACAATCATCAAATATTACCCACCCCGGCCCACATCTACATGCTAAATGGTTCATTTCTGGGGGGGACTTTATAACCTACATTCCATCTACGGACTAACAACAGGCTTAGTGAACATCAGACATGGTTGACAAGCCTGCCAGTACCACCTACTTTGAGCTCTGCCTTCATGCAGTGTTGGATTGGTTTCACACCAAGATTGTTCCACCCTAAAATAGGGCTATGTCCACATGTACCTCAAAATTTCTCAGCAGTGTTGCTGCAAGAGCATCATGTCTAGTCCTAGGTGTTTCAGGAAGTGAGCATCCTAGTTGTATTTGATAGGGACTGATACCCTTTTGCTGACAAATTTACAAATATTGTTGACAAGTCCGTGCAGGTTAATCATACCACCAACAGTTTATGCAGAGCCAACATAGTCATAAGCTGTAGGCTGGATGAAGATTGGGCTTTACCCTTAGAGGCCAAAAGATAACAATCTGTGAGTACACTGGCCACCTCGTTTGAAACCCATCCCTTGCTGGTGTACAGCTAGAAACAGAGGCCCATGTGTTGGGTTTGTGCCGTCCTCAAGGCCTTCCTCAGTGGACAGTTTCTGAGTCACTTGGGTGGATGTCTTTGGTGGTGGACTTGCTGCTCACCTAGCACTGACATTGATGTATGGATGAGCTCCAGCAACACCGCTGTGTCTGGTAGAAGCATACTAACACCACACATGCCATCGTGCTACCACTATGTCAACGCCACTGCTGAGAATGGACGACAACGAACAATTATAAGAACAAGTATTAACTGCTGTAGAGATGGCAATTGAAATTGGACACATATAAGTGCTAATGCAAGGTCAACATCACTAATCAATTACATTAAGATGATCAGGTACCAGAAAGGTTAGCTGGCCTGGGAAAGAACAGTGGCCGGTGAAAGTGAGATAGAAAGGACAAGCTTGTAGTGCAGGACTTGAAAGGTCAGATCCATTCTGAGGTCCTGGGGTCGTTGTAAACAATATGAAACGGGGCTGATCTTGTTGAGCTAGCTTTCTCAAAAGAGGGAGTTCTTTGACTGCCAGCTAGACATTTGCCTGGGTGCAAATGGGCCCCCTGATGTTGGCAACAGTTTTCAATCCATTGTCAAGCAAAGAAGCCACCAGCAGGGTGGCACAGACCCTTGTCCAGAAGCACCAGCATCTGTAAACCATGAGTGCTGCTGCCGGGAGCCTGGAGCTGTGGATGTATTCTGGCCATAAACCCCACGGTGGGATTACAAAAGGTCTACATTAGGTCTTGGGTTACACCTTGTGTCTGGCTTTCTGAGGCTCTTAAGAGCTGATCGAACGCCTTGCAGAAACATCTGGGGTCCGTATAAGAGGACCACTGTTTTTTCCCTGAAATAAAATTTATAAATAAATGTATATCTTTAGCCAGACCTGGGAAATCCAATGCATCCTGACCACATGCTACAATAACAGCTCTGCTGTTTGCTTGGCTGCCAGGAGTCCCAGGAGAATGAACCTGCAGGCTTTAGAAAACAGGTCAGCCACTACCAGGACCACCATATTACCCCGCAAGGTTGGGTATATAAGAGGGAATGGAAAGCAGGTACAGTAGTCCTGCCAGTTCCATTCTAAGGTCTTTGTTCTGGGTGCACACTGAGCATGCTACAATATGCGAGCGTATATCCATGTCCATACTGGAATTCCAGGGTTGTGATAATGCCAGGATGCGTGGTCAACGATGAAGTATGTTCCCCTCTCCATCCAAGACTATGGCTGCAATAGAGCTATACATTTTCTACGGGAGCTCCACTCTTGGCTCAGGTTCCTGTTGAAGGGATTCCAAGGGAAGATGGGAATATGACTGGGGTTCTGGAGCATCCAGCTGCCTCCACTTTTTAAGGACATGTTTGAGCACAAGCAACTCTCAACTCCCAGTGTCACAGTAATGCTGTTCTGGGGTGAGATGGTGAGATGAGGTCAGTGGCATTAACCTCTACAGTGATGAGGACACTGGGATCTGGCAGCTAAGGTACTCTGTAATTTCCTGCTGAAGGTCATGAGGGAAGTTGCTATTGACTGCAAGGCAACTGGGCTTTAAAAAAAAGCAAAAGGACTCAAGGAATCAACTCAGCAGTAAGGTCAAGAGGCCAGAGGGCGTACTCAAACCAACCTCAAGACATAATAAGCTTCTGGCTTGGCAAGAGACACCAGCATGTGAGCTTAAGACTGAGCAATGAGTAGAGCTCAGCCAGATATTTTGGACAGCCTTGTAATTTGCCTCCCTCTAGTGGCAGTGTGAGGTTTTGCCAATGTCATGCCGTGTGCTGGAGTCTGTCCCAGCATTCAGTGGGTGGAGGGCAGGAAACACTTTGGACCGGCTGCCAGTCCATCAGCAGGGTGCACACACACAGACATACACATTCACTCACACCTAAGGGGGGCAATTTAGCATCTCCAATTCACCTGGCACCGGCATGTCTTTGGACAATGGGAGGAAACCAGAGCACTCATAGAGCCAAGGGGAAAACATGCAAACTCAGAAAGGACCCTGGATGCCCAGGCCAGGAATCAAACCCAGACGTTTCCTGCTGTGAGGCATTAGAGCTACCCAACCTGATCGGGGCGGAGACTGTGAGCCAGGCCTTCTCGTCCAACATCAGTGTCTGACTTCACACATGCACTTCTGTAAGAATGGTCAGAAATTCCCATAACCACATTCCTAAACCTTGTGGAAAGCCTTCCCAGAAGAGTTCAAGCAGTTATAGCTACAAAGGGTGGGCCGACATCATATTAAACCCTAAGGATTAGGAATAGGATGCCACTCAAATTCATATGGGCCAGTGCTACCCATAGTCTTGACCTCAACTCGATAGAACACCTTTGGGATGAATTAGAGTGGAGGCTGTGAGCCAGGCCTTCTCGTCCAACATCTGCTTTTGAAAGAAATTCCCATAAGCACATTCCTAAACCTTTCGGAAAACCTTCCCGGAAGAGTTAAAACTATTATAGCTGCACAGGTTGGGATGGCATCATACTAGACTTTATGGATCAAGAATGGGAAATCACTCAAGTTCATATGTGTGAAGGCAGACAAGTGAAAAGTTTTGGCAATATGGTGGATATTTGCTGTAGCAGGAAACCAGGGTCTAGCCATCACTCCCTTTGAAACATTTGGTCAACAGTGGCCTGACAAACTGCTATAAACTGTAGTCTGTAATTGTAGACCTACCATGGGCTGATAAGGTAGGTGGAGTGTTGGTGGAACACATGTATTGGCCAGTGAGTGGAGGCACAAGGTAGGCTTTGGTATTAGAGTGGCCAGTGAAGGTAACTGGTATACCAGATGCTTGTAACTTGGTTAAAAGAGAAAGACAACTGTACCTTTTATGGAATATGCATTTATGAAAAAAGATAAAGATGGGGGTAAAAACGAAGTCATGATGTTCAGTGTATATACATGTGTGTCAGTGTTAGTGTAGGACTGTGCCCTTGTGCATATGTGTACATGTGCATGTGTGTTTGTACCTGTCTCTTTTTTCGGCTCCTCTGAGCGGGAGGAGGGCGGTTCATACGCAAATGAGCTGCAGGTGGGTGTGTTATACCCGAATGAGGTGAAGAGGGGCTGATGGGAAGAGATCAGGGTAGGAGGGGGCGGGGGAGTCAGGGGCAGAGAGAGAATGTGGGAGGAGTCACCGTTCACCATGGCAACTGAGCCAATTGCCGGCGGACGGATCTGTATCTTAAGATACTGTTGAGTAGAGGGTCCTGGGTACAACAAAACAACAACACCAAAAGAACACAAACAGCAACAACAACAAGAACAACAGGAAAGGAAACACAAAATAAAACATGTTCAAGCAAAAATAGCTAACTCTATGCACTTCAATTTATAGATACCATCTACTTATCAAATCAAAAGTAGCATGCAAGTAAAGAAATCAAGTTTATGTACATTTAACTTCATGTACATGTAACAATAAAATGGCCAACCAACAAAAAAAAACAAAAAAACAAACGAAACATTGCCATGCACAGCATTCCAACGTAAATCACGTACAATGCACTATGGATGCAAACCGACTCTGAAAACATTTAACACGGCGTGCCACACAGTCATGCATGCAAAAAGGGGGAAATGCATGGAGGTGTATATATCAGGGCCGTCAAAGTTTGTGTTCTAATGTGGTTTTGATTACCCATGTTTTAAATAACTATTAGTTTGACCTTTGAACCATCCATCATATCAAAGGCTAAAACCCACTGTATGTTGCTATGATGGATTTTAGTCTCTCATTGCAGTCGCCAGGGCTTTCGGCAGACTGCACTGGTCAGTGCTTATATGGGGACCTTTGACGAAATCAAGAAGCGGCTAACTAGCTAAAGCCATGTGGAAAGTTGAACTGTCTGCACTGTAACAAGAGCCCACAAGCTGTATGAATAAGAGTGAGAGGCTACACAGTAACGTAATAAGAACTATGTTATTTGAGTTTTTAAATTTGCTCTACTTGGTCTTGTAGCATTGTGTGGGCATGGTTATGGCTCTAAGACAATAAACCATATGACTGGGGGTGTTAAAACTTTTGCAAACAACTGTATGTATTTTGCGCACCTGGGTAAAACCTTTTGCCTTAAGATTTGACAGGTCAAGATACAAGGAAATCATAAGCTACACAATCAAAGTGGACAATCAGTGGTAGAATGTCACGCTTTGGGGTCTTTCGAGCTACTGTGCTTCTCCAGACTCAACTTCCCAGAGGGCATCGCTCGATGATGTAACACCCACATGTTCCCAATTCTGACCTTTGCCTGTCCCTGACTCTGATTTTCCTTGCCTTTTATGTTGATCCATGTGTTGCTGCTTTGTGGGATTATTCGATTGTGTAATAAAGCCAACCTGACTTTTAGCTCTGCTCATGGTCTTTGTTTCTGACATAGAACAGCAGAAACAAAAAGGTGTAATCAAATTAATGTTTAAAATGTAAGTAGCTTCTATTATAGACATTCAAAAAGCCGAAACAAAACTAATAAAAAGTGTAATAAACTGTTACTAATTATTGTCAGTGCTCCATGCTGTTTACTCAAACGACGCCACTCCTCAGTTTCAGTTTCTATTTCCCAAAACCTCAAAGCCAATTTCGCTAATGTTATTCCTCCTAATAAACAGACGCATGTTTAGCTCTGTCTCCTCAAATATTCAGCCCTATCACTGTAATGTCTGTAATATTTTATCTGAAAAAACTCATAGGTCATTATTGTGCTTATAGCTACATCAGTATTTAGGGAGTTCAGTCTGGTTGGGATGTTTGTGTAATACTGGTTTACTATTTGGAGTTATGGATAATGTTATGGAGTTGTGGATAATGAAGGTTCTGGCTTCTGTCCTGAATTCAGTCTGAACTGACATCATGAGGACTACACAGGTAAGATTTCAGAGTTAGAGCATTTCTGCACTACAGCTCTGGCCTTCACCTGGTCTTTGAAGCGTACAGAAAGCTTAGGGCAGGTTGTACACTGTCTAATGACATTATCACTTATTTAAATGAAGATATAAAAGCCTGTGAGGTAAATGTGGAAACAACTTTCCACTTGGACTGTGAACTCAATGAGCAGTCTGTCTGGTGATCTAACTAGAGATTCCAATCTAAAATACACATGAAGGCTTTATGTAATTTTTTATGCAAGGACTTGTATTAGTACTAACTGTTTCTACTAACTAACACTTCTCGTGGGATGGCTAAACAGTAGTAGCCAAGGTCCAGAGGCCTGCTAGTGCTAGCGACATGCCTTTACTCAGGGTGTAACAATGCATCACAACATTGTGACCTCACGATGCAATTTGACTGGACATTGTGTTAAATCTGGGATCTTAATTCAACGGGCCGGTTGAAGTTCACCAGCAACTAGTACCAGTAAACAACCCATCCCAGTATGCTTACTGTTCTTAACTGTGCTTCATAATATCAACAGCTGTCATTGTTGGTTGTCATTCCTTCTGACTCTGTAAGCAACTATCCCAACACGGCAAATATATACGGCCAAAAGTATGTGGACACCTGACCATCACACAATGTATATGAGCTTGTTATACTGTACATCTCTCTTTCCAAAGCCATTGGTGTTAATATGGCGTTAGGGAGTTAGTCCCTTATTCACGGCTGTAACAACTTCCATTCTTCTGGGAAGGCTTTCCACAAGATTTCGGAGTGTGTCTTTGGGAACGTGTGCTCATTCAGTCAAAAGAACACTGGCTAGGCCGGAAACGGTTCACAGCCAACGTAGCGCTGTCAAAGTGGTGTTCAGAGGAGTTCACTTCAGGCAGGCAACCAAGACTCATCAAACCAGGTCTTTATAGGCCTTGCTTTGCGCACAGTGGTGCGATCCAACCCAGATTCGTCCGTCAGACTGCCAGATAGTGAAGCGTGATTCATCACTCCAGAGAAAAGGTTTCCACTGCTCCAGTCAAAGCTTCTTAGGCTCGTGTGTAGCTGTTCGGCTATGGAAGCCCCTTTCATGATGATCCCATTCATATTCTACACCTACTAGCAATAGATGTGGCTGAGCTCAACAATTCAGTGGGATGTCCACATACTTTTGGCCACATCGTTTACTGTGCTGACAGGATATGGATGAAAACCGGAAACTGTGTTCCACCAGGGGAAATCATGTGACTTTTATCTTCAGCTACATTTTGAGTTATTATATGGCAAATACATTCTGATTATTGATATGTCTCCAATAACACAGCTTTATGATGGAATGGGTCAAACTTTTGAGCAAATAAGACCAAAGTGATTCATCGTAACTAACTACCCCGAATAATGTGCTTGAACTTTGACAGTCCTACTATATACGGTATGTATGATATTTATATATGTGCATATATTAGCATTAGTTATGCATGTATGTCTGCCAGGGGGTTGGAATGCACGTATGCCTTTGTCTGTGTACGTGTCATGTGCATTTGTAGACGTATATGATACAGATAAGCAAGTGGGGGACGGGGGAAAAAAATCGGAGCATGGAAATGATGACACAGTGGGATAGAGACGGACAAGCCAGTGGCAGATAGATGAGCCGCTACCTCCCATCATATCTGCCCCCTTTTCGCTCTTGTCTCTCCATCTCTCTCTCGCTCTCCTCCCATCCTGCTGACCGCTCTAATTAAAATCACTGGACTCGCGGTGAATGTGTCGGACACTTGGAGCCAGTGAGCGAACACCCGTGCGCACACACACACAAACACACAGGACAGGAAACAAAGAAGCTCTCTCTCGCAGGCTTCCCGGACACAGATTCTCAAAACAGGGATTCTCAATACTGAACTACGCCCAAAGCCTTTTTGAACCTAACCTCCATCTACCATACTGTCAGATACGTTAGAAAATTGCCCTGGAATTCATTTGACGCATTTCCCAGTGCTTAGAAAATGAGTGGTTGCATAATTCTGTAGGTGAACTTCCATAATTCCGTAATAGTAAATCGGGATGTACCTGTAATAAACTGAACACAGTGGAAAAGCATGATGTTGATTTGTTCTATCTCATAAACATTTCATTTTTCAAACGTAAATATAAATAAAAGCTTATTCCAAATATAATACCTGCAACACTTTCCAAAAAAGGTGGAACAGGAGCTTACTTCCTACATAATGTATTCAGAATGTATTCAATACAGGTTATGGGTTTGTGTTGGACCAGAATTCCTCAGTTCTGTTTGATTCTCTACACTACTGGAACCATGTCTCCCAAACTCCAGATCAGATATTGTATTAGATCTGTTTATTTAGAAAATCACTAATGACCTCCAGAAGCCTGTTTTTAGAACCATGCTCGCTGTGCGTTTCACTCCAGCCACCGCTCGCCAGTCTCTCTGTAGGTCACTCGAGGTCATCTTACGGTGGGTAAGGGACATTGGAATGAGGTGGCGCTCATCACGGTCAGTAGAGAGTGGGTTTGGCCCCTCTGCCAGTCTGTAGCTGTGTTGTCCTGTGTGTTTGCTGCTGGACCTTGTTCTTGTGAACCAGACGCTCACTGTATCAGCCAGTAAAGCTAGAACCCAACCTTCGGTTCCTCACTAAGAACCTGCTGTACATGTGGAGATGCTGATTTAAGAAGAAACTGGAGTGCTCTGCCCCTAATGGATTTGCTGCTCCTGTGATCTATCAACATTTTCAAAACCAGTGAGTATTGGATTTTGGGATATATGTTGGCTGGCGAAGGATTCGCCTTTTGGATCCTTCACTGCCATGAAAAAGAAGGACACAAGGAGCCTATACAATGGGACAACAGGTCTTCAAATGCAGCTTCCAAAGGATGCAGCCCTCGAACTGGGACACAGCTATGTTGTTATATTGGCCAGCTCTATCTGGAAGCTCATTTCAAACCCAAATATGATTACATAATTTCTTTTAATATGATTTCATAAGATTTAACAATGTGCCTAGTCCTAAATGGCCTAGATTCCAACATTTTGGGAAGGTGGTACAGGCCTAGAATGTGCCGGAATGAGCGTATCGTTACAATACGATAAGGTTTAGCTGATGAAACATGAAATATATTGTGTTGTACTGATGTTTCACATGCCGTCTCAACTTCTTTGGGAATAGCAATGAAACCTAATCAGCGTTTTTCATCCTAGCTTTGCCGAGAAATGGATTTGTGGTAATTCATAGGTTCTGCCTGACCACCAACCAGAGCAGAACACTTAGATATATAAACAATAAACTGTATAACAACGTAAACACTACAAGCGAACATCAAGACTATTCTAAATACCGTGACGTTGTGTTCTTTATTGTGCTAGTCTACAATACGGTGGTGGCAGATTGGCAGATTGGGATTAGGTTTAAAACTGCTTCCGTATAGCTCTAATCTATGTCCGGGACGCCAGACCTCTCAATCTCTCGCACTCGCGTCCCCACGCACACAAAGCGCTGGTGTATTACATGTACCATGTAGATGAGCTAGTGCAGAACTAGGACAATAGCGTATGTCACATGGCCTGAGAGGTCATGTGATGACGCAATGGCACACCTGCCCTCTTGATGACCTCCACCATGTTGGACGGGAAGTAGCCTACGCGGTCGTTTCCTGTGCGGTTGTCGTGGATGCAGCCCTTCCACCGCCCATCGGAGTGCTGCTCCAGGACCTGAAGAATAAACAGAACAGCAGAGCTGGTCAAGATGGGACAGTGGTCAATCCTTTGTAGAGCCATCCTTCTCTGCAGGTCTCTATTAAGTATGTCCCTACTAGCTTAGCACATCTAGCCCCTGGGATATTTGCTCGTTCTGCAAGCTGAAACTGCCCCAGCTCCTTCAAGATGGATGGGTTGTGTTGTTGTTTTACAGCGTCTTCAGAGTTATGGCACAGAAATATTGGGAAATAAAAGCCGGATTTCTGATCCATGGCCATATTTTGATCTCAAAGCTAAGTGGCTTCGGTGTATAGCAGAAACTGGTCTTGGTGAATTGAATTGGCCTTGTGATTAAAATGTTATTGGGGAGGCTGTACTACGATTGGTCCTTATCCTACTTCTTGGCTGCACCATGTGCATCTACCTCATTTAAGATAAAAAGAAAATCCAAATAAACTAAAATGTACAATATATGGCCAAAAGTCTGTGGACAGACTTCTCGGCAGTGTTGTTGTAGCCTTGACTAGGCATGAACCTACAAATAAGTCAAGTGATTTTCACAGGGTGAAAATTTTATGCACATTCAGTGAGGACAGCAGTGGCTGCAGTACGTACACCATGTGCACGATATGGCCAAAAGTATGTGGACACACCTTGATATTACAGGTAGTTCAGGTATTTCAATCACAACTATTGCTAACGGGTGATTTAAGCACTCCATAGATGAACCCTGGCGGGATTTTTATGGACATGGCACTGTCACAGGATGCCACCAGTCAGTGAATGAAACATCTGTCCTGCTAGAGCTGCCCTAGACAACTGTAACTGCGATTATTGGAAGCATCTAGAGGCATCAAGAAGAACTCATGGCCAAAACATGGCCACTGAGTGCTGGACTGTGTAGCATATCTACTATCATCATTACAGAAAGCTGAAGCAACATCATAACAAGATCTGTGTGCGCCAGGCGCTTTACAAAATAGGCTTCCATGTCTGAGTAGCTGCACACAAGCCTATGGTTACCATAGGTAATGCCAAGTATCGGCTGAAGTGGTGCAAAGTAGACTGTCACTTGGTCTCTGGGGCGATGGAAGTGTGTCCTGATGAATCTGGGGTTGGTTGCTGCTAGGAGAACAACACCTACCCCAAAGCTGTCTGGTGGTGGGATGATGGTCTGGGGCTGTTATTCCTGGTTTGATCTCTGTTGTTAATGTTAAGACTACAGAGTATCAAACCATTTAAAGAATGATATGCTTCCAGCATTCCCTGTGCACAAAGCGGGGCCCATAAAGACATGGCGTGCTAAGTTTAGTGTGGAGGAATGCTAGTGATTTGCACAGAGCTGTGCCCCCGAACCCAATGGGAATGTTGAGTATGACCCAGGCCTTCTCGTCCATCCAGGTTTTCTCGTCCAATGTCAGTGCCTGACCTGACAAATGTTATTTTGACTGAACGGCCACAAACCTTGTGGAAAGCCTTTCCAAGAAGAGTGGAGACTGTTATAGCCATATATATATATATATATATATATATATATATATATATATATATATATATATATATATATATATATATATATATACACATACATACAGTGCATATGAGCCTACAACTCAAGTGTATATATAATTTTTGGACATCTCACCCCAGCATCTATTTATTGTGATAATGTTTATTAGGTTATGTGTACATGTGGAAATAGTTGACCAGTCTGGGGTCCAATTTCAAAGCCTTCTAATGGCTGCCTCTGACATTCTGAACATAGTAGCACCAATGTGTGGAAAAGCATTGAGCAAAGCTCCTCTAAGAATGAACCGGTCCAGCAGATGGAGCTGTAGCTCTGGGTCGACATGGTTCAAAAGCCCGGCTGGCATGCTGAAAGACCATTTTCTGGTCAATTACGCAAGATCTTGTTGATAATGACATTTTTCTTGAAGAAGAAGTAGGGACGTTAAATCAATTATAATACAGAATTATGCAAGCATTCGGTTTTTGGGCCGTAATAGACATTTTACAAACCTAAAAGGCTGATACTGTTTTTATTATTTATATTCCAGGAATATTTAAAGTCATATCTGTATATTTTTAGTAGTGTTAATACACTAAAGTCACCGAATCAAGTCTTTGTAGGGTCAGAGATCTGCAGGTCTAATAATAACACGGTAGTATTTTTGCTCAGCAGAGATTTTTCTTCCCTACTGGGCAAATGTTCCACTGCGCTGTGGGTATTTACCGTGATGATGTCACCGGCTTTGATGTTCAGGCTCGTCAGGTCATAGTTGTTGCAGTAATCTTTCAGCGCCCTCACTTGCATGGCAGCGGAGGCATCTGCGTGCATATAAACAAAGTCATAAAGGTTATGCTGCATATACTACCATTCAAGGGTCGGAAATCATTTTTCATAATGATGGATGTTGTTTTTGGTACAATAATAAACATGTGATGTATTTGACACAATACTAGGAGTTTATGAATTGCTTCAAATGAGTTAGTAATGAGGTCATACACATTTTATAAATTATTAATAAAGAGTTAAGACTATCAGTATTAATAAAAGGAGCAGCTAGCACCAAGTGAGCTGTTATAACTAATTCATATGACTCTATAATTTATATGTTGTAGTAGAGTTGATGAATGTAGGCTCACTATTTGGCACACAACAGGTCAATATTGCCTTTTATGTATGTGTTATAACTGCTCGTTAATGATTTTAAGATGTTTATGATGTAATTCATACCAATTGATGTACTAATTTTGGTTATATGGTGTAGATACCCAAGTAACATTTTGCTAAACACCTTTGAAATCAACCTGAGCTTTAGGCTGTATTTAAATGTGTAGTATATTTAATGTAACACCAACCTTAATTAACTTAGTAAGCAAATACCAGATAATTCATGTTTTATTAACTTTACAGTTTTGTTTTTTTCTAATATGCAGTCATTCTAAAATTGTTGCCTGTATGACATTATAAAGATGTGGGGACAAGGATGGTTTAGGACTAGGGACATTGTTGAGTGTTCAGAAAGCATTTTAACAGAAGTGATGAGGGACTTGCAATCGCAAACAACACAGCTGTTTTAGAACAACGTTCGTCAACAACACATTTTAGGTGTTTCATCCTAAACGGTGCATCATATCATCGATATATATCCTCATATCATAAAAGAATCCTGAAAAAAAATCAATGAAAAAAAGAAAAACAAAAACCATGAGTGAATTGTTGTGACCTTTGACCCCTTAGATGGTTGTGCCTTAAAAACTGACATTCTTCCATGATTATTATGTTGATGTGAAGTTTCAATTTCAAATTCAGACTGTACTTTCACTATCGTGGAAGCCATATATCAACAACACCCAGAAACACCGCCGACTTCTCTGGGCTGGAGGTCATTTAAAATGGACTTATGCCCAGTGGAAATGTGTACAGTGGTCTGATCAGTCCACCTTTCAGTCAGTCCATATATATAAGCTCATCGGATAAATAATTAGTCACCTGTGATTGAAACGCACCTAATAGCATGTAATACCGCTGCTATTTGATTAGCCATGGACTGGACAAGTTTCTGGATGCAATGTTCAGACACTCTTGCATCCGGCCAGAGGCCTTCCCTGGCACAATTCTGATGACAATCCCCTGTAGACTGGGATTTTAGCCACTGCTGGTAGACCCGTATGACCGTACGCTTCCATACACCTGCAGATTCAGCTATTTCCTTCACACTATGGTCTTTGGCCACGCCCAAATGCTAAGTCACTCCTTTTAGCCAATCATTAACATCTGCTCTGGAGCCATTTTCCACACATGGAACGAGACATTCCCTGCACTGTAGCACCTCTTCTCCATCTATGGATCCCGTCACGCACAACCCACAGGGATTTATAGCCCCATCATCCTCATGCAGCGCCATCTGCAGGAGCCTGAAGTTACTACCACCTTAAACACGAAAGAGGAAACCTATGTGTACCTATGTGCTGCTAAATTAACATGTGGCAGTCAGTTTCTCTTTGCATTGTCCTTAGAGAGAGATCCTGTCTCTTGTTTTCCGTACCTCTCAGCATCTGTTTAATCTCCCGGCTGGCCTGTGTGGTGGTGAACTGGTTAACAATGTCCAGCGCTGTCTGACAGTATGTGTTCCTCACGCTGGCGCTGATACCGCTCTGCAGAAAACAGGAAGAAGACACACACAGGCATACGTGCACACACACAAACACACACACACACGCAATTTACATACATACAGGTCCATAAATACATAGTACACACATACAAACACTCAAACACACACACAGTTTCCATATTAATACAGACTGTACAGGAAACCATCCGTAACAGAAACGTGAAGAAAATGTTAAGAGGTCGTCATGGATACTCACATCCAGGAGTAGCCGCACAGCATCAGTCTTCCCACAGAGGGCGGCCTCATGCAGTGCTGTGCCAGACTTCGTCTGTCTGTTTATATCTATGCCGGCCTGGATCAGCAACCTGTAACAGGCATGTACGATGAATGTCCATAGGTTTGCAGGCACCTGCTCATCCAGGGCTTTCACGGGCATCAAGGCTATTCATAGGAAATTTGGGCCCCCCCTTTACCCCTCACCATAGATGCTCACAAGTTGCTTAATTCAAGTTCCATCTCAGGTCTGGAAACCTTGAGTCATGTTTTGAGTCTCTGAGGGGCAAGTCCGAGTTGAGACTTAGATCTTGGGGAAGCAAGTCCAAGCCAGTTCTCAAGTCCCTGAGGTGATAGCCAATTATTGATTCACTGGGGTGCAAGTCGGGTCTCGAAGTAGTGCAGTGTGAGTCTGAGGTAAGTCCCAAAAGTGTGATGAGATGACAGTTATCAACTCAATTAATAAGTCTGTGTGTATTCCAGTGACTGGTGTGCAATCTGAGTCAAGTCTTGAGTATCTGAGGTGCAAGACTGAGTCAAGCTTTGAGTATCTGAGGTGCAAGTCTGAGTCAAATCTTGAGTATCTGAGGTGCAAGTCTGAGTCAAGCTTTAAGTATCTGAGGTGAAAGTCTGAGTCAAATCTTGAGAATCTGAGGTGCAAGTCTGAGTCAAGCTTTGAGTATTTGAGGTGCAAGTCTGAGTCAAGCCTTGAGTATCTGAGGTGCAAGACTGAGTCAAGCTTTGAGTATCTGAGGTGCAAGTCTGAGTCAAATCTTGAGTATCTGAGGTGCAAGACTGAGTCAAGCTTTGAGTATCTGAGGTGCAAGTCTGAGTCAAATCTTGAGAATCTGAGGTGCAAGTCTGAGTCAAGCTTTGAGTATCTGAGGTGCAAGTCTGAGTCAAGCCTTGAGTATCTGAGTCAAATCTTGAGTATATAAGGGTGCAAGTCTGAGTCAAGTCTTTAGTATCTGAGGTGCAAGTCTGAGTCAAGCCTTGAGTATCTGAGGTGCAAGGCTGAGTCAAGCTTTGAGTATCTGAGATGCAAGTCAGAGTCACATCTTGTGTATCTGAGGTACAACTGAGTCAAGCTTTAAGTATCTGAGGTGCAAGTCAGAGTCACATCTTGTGTATCTGAGGTGCAACTGAGTCACATCTTGAGTATCTGAGGTGCAAGTCTGAGTCAAGTCTTGAGTATCTGAGTTGCAAGTCTGGGTCAAGCTTTGAGTATCTGAGGTGCAAGTCTGAGTCGAGTCTTCAGTATCTGAGGTGCTAATCTGAGTCAAGTCTTGAGTATCTGAGGTGCAAGTCTGAGTCAAATCTTGAGTATCTGAGGTGCAAGTCTGAGTTAAGCCTTGAGTATCTAAGGGGTAAAACTGAGTCAAGCTTTGAGTATCTGAGGTGCAAGTCTGAGTCAAATCTTGAGAATCTGAGGTGCAAGTCTGAGTCGAGTCTTGAGTATTGGAGGTGCAAGTCTGAGTCAAGCCTCGAGTATCTGAGTCAAGCTTTGAGTATCTGAGTCAAATCTTGAGTATATAAGGGTGCAAGTCTGAGTCAAGTCTTGAGTATCTGAGGTGCAAGTCAGAGTCAAATCTTGAGTATCAGAGGTGCAAGTCTGAGTCAAATCTTGAGTATCAGAGGTGCAAAACTGAGTCAAGCTTTGAGTATCTAAGGTCCAAGTCTAAGTCAAATCTTGAGTATATAAGGGTGCAAGTCTGGGTCAAGCTTTGAGTATCTGAGGTGCAAGACTGAGTCAAGCTTTGAGTATTTGAGGTGCAAGTCTGGGTCAAGCTTTGAGTATCTGAGGTGCAAGTCTGAGTCGAGTCTTGAGTATCTGAGGTGCTAATCTGAGTCAAGTCTTGTGTATCTAAGGTGCAAGTTAGAGTCAAGTCTTAAGTATGTAAGGGTGCAAGTCGGAGTCAAGTCTTAAGTACCTGAGGTGCAAGTCTGAGTCAAGCTTTGAGTATATAAGGTGCAAGTCTAAGTCAAGTCTTGAGTATGAAGTTCAAAACTGAGTCAAGCTTCGAATCTCAGATATGCAGGTCTGACTCAATCTTTGAGAGGTAAGAGTCTGAGGCTGTGCCTGAAATGTCATAAATGCAGCCCACTCATACGGAATCTTAAGGCAGCAAGGGTTCCAGTCATATCCATATTTAATGTTTGTATAAAATGCTGCCTGCTGAGGCTCCTCTTCCTGGCTGTTACATGAAGGCAGTAGAGATGTCCTTCACAGCATTACACATCCCATAATACTAATGTGTCAGTGTCGAGTCAGTTAGGAAAAAACAGCAGAAGACACAAGCACTGAAAAAGTAGAAACTGCTGCCCTCTAAGGAGACAACGTAGAAAGCACAGCAGTCTTTTTGGACACCTGAGTAAAGGTCCAAAGTCCAAGTGTCTGAGATACAAGTCACTCAAGTCTAAAGGGTCTGAGATAAAAGTCTGAGTCAAGCCCTATGTCTCTGAGGTGAGAGTCCAAGTCAAGCTTCAAAACTCTGAGGTATGAGTCCGTTTCAAGCCTTGAGTCTCTGAGGTGTGAGTCCGTGTCAAGCCTCAAATCTCAGAGGTGTGAGTCCAAGTCAAACCTCAAGTCTCTGAGGTATAAGTACAAGTCAAACCTCAAGTCTCTGAGACGCGAGACAACTCTCATGTTTCTAAGGTTCAAATCAGAGTCAAGTTTCAAGTTTCTGAGGTGCAATTCCAAGTTATGTCTCAAATCTCTGAGGTATGAGTCTGAGTCAAGTTTCAAGTCTTCGAGGTGCGAATCTAAGTCAAGCCTCAAGTCTCTGAGGTATAAGTCCAAATCCAGCTTCAAGCCTCTGAGGTATGAGTCCAAATCAACCCTCAAGTCTCTGAGATATAAGTACAAGTCAAACCTCAAGTCTCAAAGGTTCAAGTCGAAGTCAAGTTTCAAGTTTTTGAGGTGCAATTCCAAGTTATGTCTCAAATCTCTGAGGTGTGAGTCTGAGTCAAGTTTTAAGTCTCTGAGGTGCAAGTCTGCGTCAAGTTTTAAGTCTCTGAGGTGCAAGTCTGAGTCAAGCCTCATGTCTCTGAGGTATAAGTCCAAATCAACCCTCAAGTCTCTGAGATATAAGTACAAGTCAAACCTCAAGTCTCAAAGGTTCAAGTCAGAGTCAAGTTTCAAGTTTCTGAGGTGCAATTCCAAGTTATGTCTCAAATCTCTGAGGTATGAGTCTGAGTCAGGTTTTAAGTCTCTGAGGTGCGAGTTTGAGTCATGTCTTGAGTCTTTGTGGTTCCAGCCTGAGTCAAATATTAAGTCCTTAGGATGCAAGTCTGATTCAATCCTTCAGTCTCTGATCTACTGAAGTTCAAGTACAATTGATGAGTCTCTGGGATAGAAAACTAAGAAGAGTCCGACTATCATGGACTTTTAGTTTAGTCTTGTTTTAAGATGTTCATGTGACATGCCATTAACTGCCCCGACCTACTACCAGATTCCTTTAGGGACACTAGTGGAAGCAGAGCTAAGGGCCTAGCTGTAACAGTCATGCATAGCTCCTGGCTAACCAGCTTGTCAGTAAAGACAGCACCATGTTCTTTTCTGCACAGCAGTTAAATCTGCATATGAAAAGCTCCAATTGAGAATAGGAACCAGGGCCTGCTGTATATCAGGACAGGACATCTGAGAATGAATGTACTCTCCAGCACTCCAAATACACACCGAGAGTGTCATATTTCTATTAATATTCATGGGTTTACTTTGAAATCGCGAGGACCTGCCGAGAAGGCCCTTTCATAAATGTCCTAATCAAATACGGGTCTCGCTTGTACTGCAATACCAGTACACAAGTCCACACACTGGGCTGCCAGTCATGACACGTAAAACTAATTAACAACATGCGTCATCGCGCAGTGACAGCGGCGTCCATCAAAAACGAAGAAACGAGGACACCGGGTGTGTGAGAGAGTGAGGGTGCGTCAGAGACGCTAATGAAAAATCCCCACGGCACCGACCAGAGTGCGCACACTACCTCCACTACACAAAACTACATCACTCCTCCACCCTGCTGCTCGGCTCTGCTGGACTACAGCACCCCGCTAGCCTCAAGCTTTTGTGCAGCAGCTTTCAGTTTTCCAGAGAAATCTGCAGGGATGCTTTTCTACTCCACCGGAGTCTTAGAAGTTGGCTACACTGAGTCCAACCCTAGAAGCACTGTCTGTGGTGTTGAGGTCTGGACTCTGGGGTGGTCAGTCCATGGTTCTGAGAACACCAGCAGCTTCTTTGTTGGTATGGCTGTCTACTTTTCTCAGTGAGGAGCTTCTTGAACAGCTATAGATCCCTTTAGAGCTCCATATTGTTAAAAGGGTCTTCTCACAGTGGATGAAGGATGGAGAGAAACACCTGTGGATGTTCTCAGATCTGAAGCAGGAGTGGAGCTTGATGTTCTCCTCTAGCTTTATCAGTTGCCTATCAGTTATCAATAACGTGGCATGATTAACGGGTCACTGAGCAACAGAACTTTCTGTTGTTGGGTTGAGATGAGCCTTCATTCTACAGAGCCCCTTCAGAGAGACTGATATTCCAGATTTCTGCAACGGCCAAGGCTGTGACAGCGAACACCCGCTATCTTGAGCAGCTCTGCTACGAGTTCTTCTGTTTTTACAGGAGGGCGTATAAGAATTAAGTCATTTCTCTTCTGTAAAATGACCATTTTGGAGATACTTGTTTTGACGATTGTGTCAGTACTTAGGAATGGCTCCTTCTGGAGTTTGCTTTGGGTCACTACTCTGTCTTATAGAAGCCAGCCTCTTTTCAGCATCAGGCTCTTAACTGTGTCACACTTGCTTCCAGAATTGCCTGTACCAACAGCTGCTACACAAGCTACACAAGCTACAACAGATTCCCAACAACTGATGCTCCTTCATTCCTCCAAACAACATACCTTAATAATTCCATTCCATAGAGTTTCAGTTTTACCATATCAGTCCATAACACTGGCTAAACCAAGATGCCAGTCTTTTGCTGCCATGTGGTGGTTTTGCTTTGCATTCCTGACCAACATACAGGTAGGTGTATCTGACAAGTGTCTGGCTCTTGAAGATTTTGTCTGGATGTCCAGAGCTCCCCTACTAAGTCTGAGTGACGTTTCAGACAGTGGAACATGTGAACAGGAAGTGCTTGGATATCTTTTTATAGCACCTGCTCTGTAGGCACCAATGAGCTTCATTTTCAGATCCTCAGCCAACTGCTCAGAGGAGCCCATGGATGTTCAGTATTAGCACAAGTTAGTCAGTTTCTCTTGACTTGACCAAACTCTGGTTTATCTTAGACGTCCTGGCATTTATTCTTGACCTGCCTACCCAGTCCTAGCAAGGCCATTAAGGCCTAGTGAGTTTGCACAAGCCACAATAACTATAATCTTTTACATTTAAGATCAAAAGTTCAGTTCAAAAAAAATAAATAAATTGTCCAAATGCATGCATGCAATAATTTGCAAGTGGAGTGAATTTTGAAAGATTTATTAAGAAATATTAAATCATTAATTTTATTGATTTTAGGCATTTATTTAATTAAATTTTATTTTTCATCATTTTTGATTTTCATCGTCAGTGTATTCCATTATCAGCCATTTGAAAGAGTTAAAAACAATTTCCACCTTAAATCCCTGCCTACTGTCTCCTAATAACACGATTACATCACCCCAGCGGTGATAAAGCCCCGATGCAGAGCCGCATCCGCTATCTGCTCTCACAGCTGTGATATCATAACCATCGGTTTTCCCACAATCCGCTCTTACTTGATGATGTCGATGTGTCCATTCTTGGCAGCCAGATGGAGAGGGCTGATGCCGTTGGGATCAGACGGCTTGGGCTCCAGCATGGCAGCGCACATATTACTGTTCAGGAGCAACTGCACCACCTATATCACACATATACACACACAAAGCTGTGAGCTTTTCTCAGCTGCTGTGACCTCAATAGCTAGTGTTGCCGGTGAAGTGTCCAGAATAACTGACCGAGACTCGTCCAAATTCACAGGCCAGGTCTAAAGGGGTCTTTCCTGCGTGATCTCTGATGCAGGGGTTAGACTGGTGCTGCAGCAGCATCTCGCTCTGCAAGCAAAACACAGTGGTGCATAGCAGTGTGTGAGCGTGGCAGTGCGTTAGCTTAGCGGTGTTGTGAACAAATGTACATGATGGTCACCTGTTCAACCAAATGTAGTCAATTAGCCAAAACCTGTTTGGTGTCTGAAGGTCGCTTCTTGAGTTATGGACTGGAGCGGCAAGGCTAATATAGCTAACAAGTAGCATAAGCTAAGAGCCACTGTTTGTGTATGGCAAACTGTAGACCTAAAGGACCTCATACGTCCCTCAAACTGGGTTGAGTTGTTCAGTGATGTCAAATAGACTTCATATACAGTATACAGGACACTGTTTAACTTTAAACATGGACGAACAATACACAAAACAATGGTAGAAGAATCAGCATTGACCAGCATTGGCTGGTCACCAGCAAAACCAGTATATGCCATGGTTTGGGTGCTGGTATGCTGGTGTGCTGGTCAGTAGTGATGGAAGTTAATATGCTGGGCACCACCAAAACCAGCATATGCCATGGTTTGGGTACTGGTATGCTGGTATCCGGAAGCTACTTCCACCACCAAAAGTAGCAATGTATGCTGGTTTTTTTACTGGTAAGCATTTACCAGCGATGGAAGTTAAACCAGCATATGCCATATATCTGAGTATTCTGGTCACTGATATTGGTCACCACCAAAACAACCGTGAGCCATACAGTGCTGGGACATATACATGATGATGTAATGCACATGGTTATTTGCTAATTGATCAGATATAAGGTTCCGCTAGTTGTTAGCTAAATTAGTCATGTGACTATAGTGTAAAACTAAAGAAGCAAACTTCCAAATACGTTCAGCCTAATAGAATTAACATCTCAAACCTTTAACCTTATCTGAAATTATATCAACCCACCATTTAAAACTAACCTATAGCTGGCACTAACAAATGCAGACAGATTATAAGTAGTGGAAAACAGGATGGTCACAAAGGGAGCATTGCATGGAATTCAACTGGACAGGACTATACACTGATGAGCCAAAATATTATGACCACTCAAACGTCACAGAAGAAAGTAGTCAGTGTGTTGGTTGCGGGACAAATGGGCACCCATGAAGACCTCAGTTACTCTGACAAGAGCCAAATCATCTTCAAAACAGCAAGGCTTTTGGTGTACTCAATGTCAGCCGTGGTCCAAAGAGGGACAAACCATGAACCGGTGTCGAGCGCCTCAGGCTCTTTGATGCACTAGGGCAAAGATGGATATTTTGTCTGATTCGAACTGACACAAGGGCCACTGTGGCATAAGTCACGGAAAGATTTGATGGCAGTTACAAGAGGAAAGTGTTGCAACATGCAATGCACCCTGCTGTGCTTTGGGCTGTGTAGTCACAGCCCAATCAAAGTGCCCATGCCAACCCCTGCCCACTGTCAAGTAGGCCTAGTAAAGGCACGCAAGCTTTGACACTGGACCTTGGAGCTATCAAGGCCACCTGGTGCAGTGACCCCCATTGTCTTATGCGTTAGATGGGCTTCCCTGTAGGTGTGCACCACGTTCCTAGGGAAGTGATGGCACCAGGACACACTGTGGGACAAGAAGACAAGCTGGTTGAGGAAATGTGATGCAGGGAAACCCTCGGGCATTCTTATATATGACAGTTGGACACTTGACACCCACTTAAACATTGACCCGGAATAGGTACACATGCCAAATCCCTGGCGGTAGGGGTTTCTTTCAGCAGGATAATGGACTCAGCCCATATTGTTCAGGAATGGTTTGAGGAACATGATAAAGCATTCACAGTGTTGCCCTCTAAATCAATCCTGGCCCCAAGCCGAGTGAGCTTCTGTGGGATCTGCTGGAAAAGCAAGGCGGCTTCACCTCACAACTTGCAGAACCTGCTGCTAATGTCTTGGTGCCATGTTTCTCGTAGAGTCCACATCTTGACGGGCTGGAACTGTTTGTTGGTGGACAACCTAGTAAGCAGGTGGTCAGAAAGTTTTGGCTCATCGGTGTACACGGCCTATTGTCCACTGTCCTAGACTAAGACCTTTGTCTGACTGTTGTTTGCTTGATCAGCCATTAATCTAGGACCTCAGACAACATTTCACCAGTCCCGGATAGGGGACACATCAACAGTTCAAAGTCCTGGATAGGGGACACAATAACAGTCACTGTTAATGGAAGACCGTCTTTAGGTTCCTTGATCTGGAATGCAGCGAGCGACACCAAACAAGTCTTGGCTGACTGAGCACATTTACGGAAAGGGAAAACTGGAGTAAGTCTGATTTCCGGCCAAGCCATCGCCGTAAGTGCATCTGTGGACTCACTCCATCATAATGACCATGCTGGGACGAAAGGTGCAGCGGAATCTGTCCTTCGTCCGACTGGCTGTTGACCGACGATCCCGCTTTCAGCAGCATTTTCATTGGCTCACATTTTCCCTGCCAGGCAGCGTAGTGTAATGGCCGCATCCCTGTACAAGAAGCAAGGGAATGGTTACAAATGTTCAGTGGGGAGTTGTTAAAACGAGGTAGAGCAACATGATGCCTTTCACAAATAATTCTTTTCACCCTACAGCTCCCTTTCATCTTTTATCCTTCGCTGCTGAGGAGAACACAACCGGAACAAAGGACTCCTTGCACTGTAATCCTTACGCAACATTTTTCACTATATAAAAAAACACGGTTCTGGAGCTACTACGTACTACAGGGGGTCAATTAAGGGTTAGATTTAGACAGATGGTTAAATATACAATACTATCGTGACACATCATTACAATTAGGTACATTGTAAGGCCAAAAGTATGTGGACACCCCTCCTGATATATTTAGTTCAGGTGTTTTAGCCACATCCATTGCTAGCAGGTCACTAAAATACACACCCATTGGCCGTAGAATGGTGTGAAGACCTCTTAGAATCCCAACCCTGCTGGGTCTGCTCCAGTCAACTCAATGGAAGCTTCAAGGAACAAGAACAGCTTGGTCTTACAGAGCGGACCACCAAGTGCTGGAGAATGGACTATACAAGATTTGCCCATCCTCTATTGCATCGCTCACTGCAGAGTCTGGAAGCAACATCTGCACAAGAACTGTGGATTGGG
>JAMWET010000867.1:217500-252500 GCA_024036415.1 Prochilodus magdalenae
GTGCTGAAATTTGTCTCCAATCAGCTCAAGTAATCTAATTTTCACACTGAAGCGCTGTATAAACCGCGGTGTAACACCACTGAGTAGACGGAGCTTGTCTTTGCCTGACAATGAGCATATTGCATTGTGCTGCAGATACAAGCTCGGGCATGTGGACGTATTCACAACACAAATTACTTTATTGCTGGGCTCGAGAAATAAAAGCCCTGAGTGACTGCACCTCCAGTATGGGATCTATTATCGTTCATGTTTTCAATATTTCTTACGCCTTTAAAAGAGAAGCAAGACAAAATCTTTCTGAATAAATAAATAAGAAGAATTATTATTAGTAGCAGTATTGTTAATATTATGATGTACTATATATATATTTATCGTCGCTGTCCAAAGAAAAACATGTATCTCCATTTTTGTTGATTTTCATTTTTATGCCTCATTGGTTCACATGAGCTGCTGTTTACACTGGCTGTGAATTTCATGAAGAATGGACCGACAGAAATGGCCCAAAACATCTTGGAAAGACGTCTGGTTCCATTGACCTCCATTCAAATTAAATGATGTTTTTGGTCTCTCCTGTAAAGTTGCCATTTTGGAGATACCTGTTTTTCTTTGGACAGCGAAGATATATATATATGAATTGATAGTAATCATTATTGCACAAATAACACTAGTATTTACTGATAATAAATACTATTATTGTTTTTTACAGTAGAGCGTTCTCATACTAAATTAAAATTAAATTAAAATCTCTATTATTTTCAATATGTTTTCAGTGTTTTCGCTATTTTGCTAATGCTAATTAACCACAAAGACCTGTGTACCTAAAGTTACAATTACCAAAAGTTACAATATTCATGGAGTTATCTGGCAAACCAATGTAGATACCTACAAACGCAACTCGAACTGCATGTTGAATCAAACATGTAAAGTGTAAACCGGTGTAAATGGCTGATTGACATTTTGATTTGTTGTTTGTTGGTTTTTGGAATAATGTAAAAGTTCATATCCCCTTTATATTGTGTATAAATGACTTTTTTTTCTGACAGCTAAAAAAGAGCAATGCTGCTGTTCATAGAGGTTATTATGCATGTTCTTATGTGAAGTGAAAAATCGTTTTAAACGTTCGGTAAGCACAGCTTAACACTGCATAGAGAGTTCCTTTCAGAATCGAATGAATCAAACTCACCCGTCTGTGTCCTGGAAGTTCACATTCACCCGCTTGGCAGAACCCAGGAGCTCTAAAGAGCAGAAAGAGGGGTGAAATAAAGGTTAGGGGTTTTGTTTAAATAAAGTTTGCAATAAGAAACACTATCAATCCATCAGTATCATCACAGATGGCTGTTAATGTGTTACTAGGTCCTTCTGTAAGGTAGTATCACAGGTAGGACAGAACAGTGACTGGTTTAATCAGTAACACAGACTGGTTCCCGGAATAACCCCAAGGTTCTACAAAGTCTGAACGGAACCAGTTCAAGACTCAGAGTTCTTTGGGTCCAAACAAACAAAAAAAGAAGGCCTGAGTGAGCAAAAGTCAAGTGTCTGGTGTTGGAGATGAAATCGTATCAGTTCTTGTGTAGGGCTGTAGCGCTTTGGCTAAGCTAACAGTAGTTTAGCTAGCAGGCCAGGCATGCAACATCACATCCCAGCATAGGCTTGATTCCAGCCAGAGCTTGTCAGCATGGCGGAGTGGGAGCAGGGTCGGCAAGGTTTTGGACGGAGTGTGGAACGTTAGCGTACTTTCTCATTCCGAAATCAATCCATTATCGCTTTATCCCGCGAGCCAGACAGGTACTGAGAATGCAAGTGTGTATCTGACAGCAGCTCTGGTTGAATCAGTAACACGAACTGGTTCCCTGAATATCCCCAAGGTTCTACAAAGCCTGTACAGAACCATTTCAAGAACCAGGGTTCTTTGGGTCCAAAAAATGGCCTGGTGTCTGGCGTCAGAATCGTATCTGGACTTGCGCTGGGCTCTATCGCTTTGGCTAAGCTAAAAAAGCGCTAACAGTAGCTTAGCAAGCAGGTCAGGCATGTGACATCACATCCCAGCATAGGCTTGGTTCTAGCCAGACCTTGCCAGCAGTGCGGAGTGCATTCTCTCTCGCTCCGAAATTGATCCAGTGTGGCTTTATCCCGCGAGCCAGACAGGAAGTGAGAATGCATGTGTGAATTGTACAGCAGCTCTGGTTCAATAACGTCCATAATGAAAGTAATACAGTGCAACTGGCTGTGAAGCCTCTGTGAAACTTTATTAATCGGTGGAAGTGCAGGGGATCCCGTGGACCAACAGGTGGGCTTACTCTTAATTACACACACGTAGATCCTTCATCACAGCTGCTCATTAGCCAACCACTCACACATAGGCGCACAACGGCACACACACAATCGCAAACACGTACACATGCCAGGCAAACAGCACAATAGGAAAACAGCCATAACTACAGCAATGCTTTAAACCACATACTCCAGAATCAGATGGCTTTATGGTTCCGTCTCTTTAGCTCTATTTATTTATCTCCAGATGTGAAACCAGCATGCCAGATTTACTGTGTGCATCTATGTATGTGTGCATGTGTGTGTGGGTATAAGTGTGTGTGAGTCCAAAATGAGAGTGGGTCCAGATGGCATCTTTCTCAGAGGGAGTGTGAGACAGAAAAAGAGAGGGATGGGAAGCGGGAGGGGGAGGTGGAGTGGAGGAATGACTGGGAAAAAAAGAAATCACGAGAGCAGAAGAAGGAAAAGTAGGCAAGAAATAACCTTGAAAAAGAATTTTCTCTATAAAGCCCCCCTCACTTCCCCACCCCGACCCCCCACCCCCAACAATATTCATTTGCCCGCCCGAGTGCGTGAACACTGGGCGTTAATAATTGTTTCATTATAGTTCTCGTGCTTATGAATCCATTCGGCGTGCCCAAACGCCTCTTTATTATTCATACTCGGAGGTTACAGCTTAATTAATTTGGAATTGATTAAGATACATTCGCCCATTAAGTGCTCTTTACGGCCTGATCTCCAAAATACAGCGGAATTAATTAGGCGCACGTTTGAACACCCATAACACACAAATGGCGGGGTGGTCCTTACCAGGTTTGGGATGAGCAGCATGCACGTACGTACACACAGTAGGATTGCCAGGTTGTTATAGAACCCAGTTGGACACTGTGGTGCTGCTAGACCACTGTTAAGGCATTCCAGGTGGTTGCTAATGTGATGCTAGGCTACTGGCAATGGCCTTTATGAACTGACTTTCTGAAACAGATCATGGTTAGTTACATTACTAGCATTTATGTAGCTCTTGTTTCAAATAAGTGGCCATTATTATATACCATCGTCAATAAACATCAAACAGCTGGTGAGTTTGGCAGTCAGAAGCAGGGCTAACTAGGAGAGAGGATTTGGTTGGCTCTGCTTCCCACAGAATGTCCCAGATAGTGAGTATATATTTGTCCCCTGGCTTGATAAGTCTGCTGGTCCACACTACCGTGCCGCCAGCTTTGCCAGTAGTGGATCAACTATCCTCCTGTCGTCAGGCTGTCCTGCTGTTAGTGGTCCGCTATCCAATTGCTATCAGGGATATGTTTGGACCTGGCTAATTAGTCAACCGAGTTTAGTTGATAGCCTTTAAAATCTGAGGTAGTAAAGTTGACCAACTAAAGGGAAACCGTTTTGTGCTGTTTGGATCTATAGGTAGATCGTAACAGAGGTTAAATCCTAATTTGGAACCATTCAGTGCATTTTCACCAAAAAAGGTAGAACCAAAGAATAGTAGGTTCTTCAGCATGAACCGTGAGACCCGTGTTCTGCTAGAGAACCTCTTCTGCAGCTTCTTATCTCTAGTAGTTGAAATCGTATTAGCCTTGTGTTGGGCTGTAGCACTGGCTAAGCTAACCAAGCACTACCAATAGCTTAGCTAGAAGACCAGGCATGCCACACCACAGCCCAGCCTAGGCTTGGTTGCAGCCAGACTGGGAGCAGAGCGGCAAGGGTTTGATGGGAGCGTGGAACGGCTTTTCAGAAAGCTGGAGTGTCAGCGCTCTCTCTGACTCTTGAATTGATCTAGTATCGCTTTATCCCGAGAGCCAGACAGTCCTTTTTTCCACACTGACTACCTCTGCATGACATGAGTGATACGGCAGTGACTCTGCTCACACACCATGGCTATTCATATACAGCATCTGTGCTGCTGAGCTTTGGGCCTGTGACTGGGCCATCAACTAAAGTCTGAACCTTCTGAAAAAGCTAGCAGAGAATGGTCAACTAGCTTTTAGTTTAAATACGGCCATAAATTAACAGCGGTTCCAATGACTTCCATGGCCACAGATGTATGAAACCATGCAGCTAGGCATGCAGGCTACGTCTACAGACATTAGTGAGAGAATGGGTCGGTCTCAGGAGCTCAGTGAGTTCCAGAGTGGTACCGTGATAGGATGCCACCTGTGCAACAAGTCCAGTC
The DNA here is from genome assembly GCA_024036415.1 of Prochilodus magdalenae. Classification (NCBI taxonomy): domain Eukaryota; kingdom Metazoa; phylum Chordata; class Actinopteri; order Characiformes; family Prochilodontidae; genus Prochilodus; species Prochilodus magdalenae. The sequence goes on from JAMWET010000867.1 coordinate 221,951, forward strand.
CTGAAATTTCCTCACTACTGAATATTCCACAGTCGACTGTCAGTGGGATTATAATGAAGTGGAAGTGATTGGGAACGACAGCAACTCAAGTGGAGGGATACGTACAATGACAGAGCAGGGTCAATGGATGTTGAGGTGCATAGTGCACAGAGGTCGCCAAGAGTCAATCACTGCAGACTTCATGAGGCCTTCGGATCAGCTCAGGAACAGTGTGGAGAGCTTCATGGAATGGGTTTCCATGGCAGAACAGCTGCATTCATCACCAAGCGCAGTGCAGAGCATGGAATGCGGTGGTGTAAAGCGTCGCCACTGGACTCCAGAGCAGTGGAGATGTGTTCTCTGGAGTGACCAATCATGCTTCTCGGTCTGCCAATAGACGAGTCTGGATTTGGCTGTTGCCAGGAGAACGGTACTTGTCTGACTGCACTGTGCCGAGTGTGAAGTTTGGTGGAGGGGGGGATATGGTGTGGAGGTGTTGGTCAGGACATAGGCTCCTCCCCTTAGTTCCAGTGAAAGGAACTCTTAATGCTTCAGCAGACCAAAAGACTCTGGTCAGTCCCATGCTCCCAACTTTGTGGGAACAGTTTGAGGACGGCCCCTTCCTGTTCCAACATTTTTACACTGTGTTTGGAACCACACAAAAAGGGTCTTGTAAGTAACACAAAGAAGACTCCACTAGCAAGACTAGCAGCAATGAGCCACTTTCTGTAATGCCTCACAAGATTGGAGAACTTAGGAATTTATGGGGGTCAGAGTGGTCCTTTAAAGTCTTGGTCACGCTCTTCCAACCAGCGTTGGACATTTCTGGTCGTGTGGCATGTCGCATTGTCTTCCTGGAAGATCCCATCAGCCCCAGGGAACTCAATCAGTGTATGTATGGATAAATGTGATCTGCAAGGACGGATCAGCTGAGAGTGGCTTCCACATGGATGAGTGGGCCCATGAAAATGCAACTCCTTCAATGAGCTACACGCTGTCAATGTCAATAGTGGTCACAATAATGTGACTCGACCGTGTATAAGATACTATATGTTGACAGTAGTAAGATTCACTCACATCCTCAGAGGACACAGCCTATTTACCGTGTAGAGAGTGGAGGGGGTCTCCGAAGCACAACCCATAGTACAAAATCTTCCACATGCAATTACGCATTTGCACCACAGGGGTCCCCAAATCACCAAAACCCACATACATTTACGGCCTTTAGCTGAGGCTCTTATCCTGAGCAACTTACAAGGTTAATCATATTACAGGTAGGTCAATGTTGTGTTAGGAGTCTTGCCCAAGGACTCCTACTGGTGTTGCAGAGCATAGTCACCCAGACCGGGATTCAAACCCCAGTATCCCACATGGTGTGGTAGCTCAATGACAAGTGGTGTTATCTGTTACGCCACACCAACCACCGTAGTGTAGCTTGATTTCAACTGAGTATATTTTCTGACTATATTGTCCTGCTATGTACAAATCCACAAAAAATTTGGAGGAGGTAGTTCATCGTCTTTCCCTGCTAAATTCAGATCATGCAACACCTGGAAGCTGCCTCTCTGAGCAGATCCGACACCGACCTGCGCCCCGAGATTTGTTCTTTCGGAGTCTTTCACCCGAACGCACAGCCAAGCTACATAGCTCAAAATCAACTCCTATTGTTCTGCACTTGATTGCTAAGCCTGAACATGAAAAACACGCCTCCTCATTATCATATGAAAGTAGAAAAACAGAAATAAATTAATAAATTAATTAATAAAAAAATCTAAAAATAATTAAATGTATATATATATTACATTTTATGTAAAAATAATATGTATTAAATAAATAGATTTTAAAATGACCATGTTTAAATAATATATGCAGAAAATATATATAAAATGAAGGGAGACATTAATAAAACATTAATAAACAGTACAAGAATGCAAGAAAAGGAAATAAGCATATAAATAAAATCAAAGCAAGCAATATATACAAATTCTAGTTATTTTTATTTAAATGTTAATTTTATTTAGTCTTTTATTTATTTATTTATTTATTTATTTATTTTTAATTTTGGCAGATCCGGTGTGTGTGTAATCTCATATTTATGCCCCGGAGAAACAGGAAATGAAGCCTGGAGACTAGGAGCAATATAAAATGACTCCCTGTATGTCCTTGGGGAACATTTGAATCATTATTGCCATGGTTTCTTTAAAAACGGCTGGTTTATGGTTTCTATAAAAGGGGCTGGTTTGCGGGAGTGCTACCTAGACCTCATTGTAAGTGTCGTGTAGATTCATGAGTGCAAAGACGGGTATTGTCCTGACAACTCAATGTCAACCTGAAGCGAACCACAGAACCTGACAGAAATGCCATCGTCAAATGCCTCACCTGGAGTTGCTATGAAACCAAATCTCTATGGTAACTTTGGGAATGGGATGTCACTCGTATACAGAGAAAGAGGAAGTCCTAGTCAGACACACACACACACATAGGCATGAACACCCATATGCGTCCACACATACACACTCAGCATGTGGTGTTTGGGAGCAGAATGGTAATCCGTTCAGTGTGATAAATTATTCATATCATTATCGCCGCAAACTCATAGGAGATTGTTGCCATGGAAACCCTGACCTTAATCACGATGATAATGATCAGCTGCCCGGTGTCAGCTCAGGCTTCAGGATGATACACTTTCTATGTGTTGACATTTGGGGTTTTAACTCTGAGCACTGTAGACGCGAGTTATGCTAGTGGTCGTTTTGATAGACGTGGGTATTATAGACATTGTCGCGTGTAGACGTTGAACACAGCCTGTCGGATTGAAGATGCTGCTGATATCTGTAAAGTTATGGCCAAAGTATGAGGCGTGCCAATGAGGCTAACAGGGATATTATGAAATCACAATCCAGAGGTGAAGTCAGAAACGAGTCAAAGGTCGAGATGCTAAAAAGGGACATCCAAAAACCCTGTGGAAAAGAAGGCCAATAGTCAAAAACCAAAGACCTGAGAAAGGTTTGGTCTAGGGTTAGGTCCTGGTCTAGTTCTAGGTCTAGTCTCGGTCTGCACCGAGAAACCGATACGCTATTTTGCGATAAGTGGACCAAAGCAAACTACCCAAATAGACCAGCAAAGTATCAGTATGACAATCACATGTGGCCGATCTGGGATAGGTTGCCGGATGCATACTGGAGGTCACATGCTCACCCAGGGTATCTTGGGAAATGGAGTCCCCAGGGGCTAGGCTCAGTCCTATATGTGTCTCTTGTTTCTATTTATCCTATTTATTTGAGTTAACTTGATATCATTCACTCTCTCATAGCAAGAGGTTGGCAGACCACCATTGGCCTGCTAAAGCTGGTGGTCCACTGGTGTTCAGCATTTTTTGGGCTCCCTGTCAGTGGTTATACAGAGTATCTAATATATCTACCGATTTCCTTTCTTTCTATGTTGGTTGAATTCTCTGAACCACTAGTAATGACTAAAGTGCTAGGCACCTAACCCCCAGCTGCTCCCAGGCTGCCCAGTGCTCCGGGCAAGTGCACCCCTAGTGTGTGGGTGTGTAAGTGAGTGTTTCCTACCCAGTATTAGCATAGTGTTACTAGTAAAGCTAGCAAAGGGAGGCCCTACCCAGTGTTAGCATAGTGCTCCTAGTAAAGCTAGCAATGGGAGGCCAGACCCAGTGTTAGCATAGTGATCCAAGTAAAGCTAGCAAAGGGAGGCCAGACCCAGTGTTAGCATAGTGCTCCTAGTAAAGCTAGCAATAGGAGGCCCTATCCAGTATTAGCATAGTGCTCCTAGTAAAGCTAGCAAAGGGAGGCCCTACCCAGTGTTAGCATAGTGTTCCTAGTAAAGCTAGCAAAGGGAGGCCCTACCCAGTGTTAGCATAGTGTTCCTAGTAAAGCTAGCAAAGGGAGGCCCTACCCAGTGTTAGCATTAGCATAGTGTTCCTAATAAAGCTAGCAATTGGAGGCCAGACCCAGTGTTAGCATAGTGCTCCTAGTAAAGCTAGCAAAGGGAGGCCCTACCCAGTGTTAGCATAGTGTTCCTAGTGAAGCTAGCAAAGGGAGGCCCTACCCAGTATTAGCATAGTGCTACTAGTAAAGCTAGCAATGGGAGGCCAGACCCAGTGTTAGCATAGTGTTCCTAGTAAAGCTAGCAAAGGGAGGCCCTATCCAGTATTAGCATAGTGCTCCTAGTAAAGCTAGCAATGGGAAGCCAGACCCAGTGTTAGCATAGAGTTCCTAATAAAGCTAGCAATGGGAGGCCCTACCCAGTGTTAGCATAGTGTTCCTAGTAAAGCTAGCAAAGGGAGGCCCTATCCAGTGTTAGCATAGTGTTCCTAGTAAAGCTAGCAAAGGGAGGCCCTATCCAGTATTAGCATAGTGCTCCTAGTAAAGCTAGCAATTAGCATAGTGCTAGCATAGAGTAAAGCTAGCAAAGGCCCTACCCAGTGTTAGCATAGTGTTCCTAGTAAAGCTAGCAAAGGGAGGCCCTATCCAGTATTAGCATAATGCTACTAGTAAAGCTAGCAATGGGAAGCCAGACCCAGTGTTAGCATAGAGTTCCTAATAAAGCTAGCAATGGGAGGCCCTACCCAGTGTTAGCATAGTGTTCCTAGTAAAGCTAGCAAAGGGAGGCCCTATCCAGTATTAGCATAGTGCTCCTAGTAAAGCTAGCAATGGGAAGCCAGACCCAGTGTTAGCATAGAGTTCCTAATAAAGCTAGCAATGGGAGGCCCTACCCAGTGTTAGCATAGTGTTCCTAGTAAAGCTAGCAAAGGGAGGCCCTATCCAGTATTAGCATAATGCTACTAGTAAAGCTAGCAATGGGAAGCCAGACCCAGTGTTAGCATAGTGTTCCTAGTAAAGCTAGCAAAGGGAGGCCCTATCCAGTACTAGCATAGTGCTCCTAGTAAAGCTAGCAAAGGGAGGCCCTACCCAGTGTTAGCATAGTGTTCCTAGTAAAGCTAGCAAAGGGAGGCCCTATCCAGTATTAGCATAGTGCTCCTAGTAAAGCTAGCAATGGGAGGCCAGACCCAGTGTTAGCATAGTGCTCCTAGTAAAGCTAGCAATGGGAGGCCCTATCCAGTATTAGCATAGTGCTCCTAGTAAAGCTAGCAATGGGAGGCCCTACCCAGTGTTAGCATAGTGCTCCTATTAAAGCTAGCAAAGAGAGGCTCTAGCATAGTGTCCTTTTGCTCCCAAGTGCAAATAAAACCAATGAGTCCAAAGGCAGCCCACTACAGGTATAATTGCACCATCCCATATAATGCAGTTCTGTTATATTTATGGAAAATATAATATGGCATTATTGTGTATTACATCTTCACATAACAGTGATCATGCACTCTACATCTGGAAACGCTTTAGAGACCTGCGGTAGTCAGGGCTCGTGTGCTCGCAGGAATAAGAACAGCAGAGCGAAATAAACCCTAAATTGCCTGGTTACCCAAAAATAGGCTAATTCAGCCCAAGGCTGTCTCTAATGAGGCCAGCTTTGTTTCCCTTTACCCGTGACGTCTTTACAGAACAATATATTCATTTAATGTCTTTATTACATATGACAGAAGACCCAATTCATGGCAAAGCCTGCCAGTGGGACAGGATCACGCATTTACACCAAGACGCACATATAAACTGCTAGCAGTGTGTTAGCTGTCAGTTGCGTGTTGTGAGTGAGCATGTAGTCCTTAATCTCACTTATTCACAAACCCATCAGATCTGACCAGACCATATGTTGAAACAGAAATTTTTAAAAAAGCTTTATGCTAACCCTCTCAGTAACAAACAAACAACAAACAAACAAATAAATAAATAAATAAATAAAAAGTTTTATGGTTGCATGTGACGCATGTGACACAAGCAAGGACGGGCCTTATCACTGTACCTGACTGACCCAACAGCCATGACTCCAGACATTCAGCGAGCAGTGATGCCCTCCAAGAGCGCCAGCACCATTGGCTGACAGCTGCACAATGACTGTCCTTAACACCACGTCACCGTCACCAGAGACTGCACTGGTGTCGTACCAGACTGTCATGGAGTGACTCAATATGGCAGCGGGTCATCTTCAGTGACGAGTCCCGCTTTAGTCTTGGTGGAGACGCCCCACGAATCCGTGTGTGGAGGCACCGTGGTCAACACCAAGATGAATGGTTTGTTGTCACACGCCCAGAAGACCTGATGTCACTCTACCTCTACCCCTACCGCACCATCTGCAGGAACTGTGTGAGGATGTTCAAGCTGCATTGGATGGATTATCACAGGACACCATTAGGAACCACTACAGCTCCATGCCGAGACATCTGGCGTGTTGGGTTAGCAAACATGGCGGCCCAGCGCCATACTGAGAGACAGACTTCTGTATGTGTAGCTCAATAAATATTGATCATATCAGTCTTTATGTTCTAATCCTCCTTCCCAACACCACTGCCATTCCACACCTCCTTCTGGGTGCAGGAACAAGACTGTATATGACATATTAACATCATCCTGAACATTTCTGAGCACCTCCACCAGCTCCACTTAACCGTAATCAAGCCATAATCATCCCAAACGATACGCGAGACTCGCCTCGGGTCAAAAGCACCACCAATCAGTCATGCCTACTGATCGTGTAGGACTAAGAGACACACAGTGCACACCGCATGACTAACTGGGCTTTCAGACCCTCAGAGGGCACTGAGTAAGACGTAGCCAGCATTAGCGTAGCTTTAAGAGCCAGCGAAGGAGTACCAGTGCAGGCCAAATTACATCAGCTGTGTGCCACGTCCGTGAACCAGGGAACCGGAAACTGTCCAACTTTCGGCGGAGTCAGCATTCCAGTAGCAGGAGAAATAGATTAGAGTTACTCGTGTGATTACACCCAGGAGCACGAGCATTGATCAAACCCAGGTAGCGGATGAAGGAAGAAGGAGTTTAGCAGAAACCTTGCTTACTGCATTTATGAACATATACATAAACAGCTGACTCCGGAGATTTTTATAGATAAGTGATAAACGTATACATAAATATAGTTCATTTCATTTATTATACATCGGTTATGGTACCTATGTTATGCTATAAACATATTTAAGCATTAACAACTTATATTTTTTTATTATAAACACATGCATACAATGTATTGCACATATATTAGTATCCATATTTATATGGGCCAGACATATACGTCAGTATTATGACATGTTTTTTCTTCATGCCTCTGACTACCAGTCAGAGAAGAAGCCAAGATCTGGAAGCGCCGCCGCTTTCTCTGGGCCCGAGCTAATTTCTCATATATGTGCATACACCATATTGCCAAAAATATTCACTCCCCCATCCAAACCATTGAATTCAGGTGTTCCAATCACTTCCATGGCCACAGGTGTATAAAGCCGAGCACCTGGTCATGCAGACTGCTCCTACAGACATTAGTGAGAGAATGGGTGGGTCTCAGGAGCTCAGTGAGTTCCAGAGTGGTACCGTGATAGGATGCGTCATAGGATCAGTGGTGTCATATCAAAGTGGAAGTGAATGAGAACGACGAAGCGGTAGACCAAGTCAAATGACAAAGCGGGGTCAGCGGATGCCGAGGCTCATAGTGCACAGAGGTCACCAACTTCCTGCAGAGTCAGTCACTACAGACCTCCAAACTTCATCTGGTCTGGAACAGTGTGTAGAGAGCTTCATGGAGCCGGTTACCATGGCCGAGCAGCTGCATCCAAGTCTTACAACACCAAGCGCAATGCAGAGCGTCTAACGCAGTGGTGTAAAGCGCTGCCACTGGACTCTAGAGCAGTAAAGATGTGTTCTCTGGAGTGACCAATCAGGCTTCTCCGTCTGGCACTCAAGTTTATATGCGTGTGAAGGCAGAGAAGCGAATACGTTTGGCAGTACGGTGTATGTAACAACTGTGTATGGGCCAAAATTAAAATTTTGGGATCAATGTGAAGAACGGCTGTAGTTCTACTTCTAGTTATAGTATTTTGTATGTACTATAAATTTTATCAGCAACATGTTAAGGGAAATGAAGAGAAAATAAAAGCCTGACATCCAGCATGCCACCCTGGTTTTTAATCTCTCCGCTCTAGAACATAATCTGGGACAAGCACTGTAATCTGAACACCACACACACACACACACACTGCCTCTGTTCTCAGGCCTGCACACTCTTCTATAAACATATAAATGAAATTTGGTTTCTTGATTATTTGGAAAAGGGCTCTTACTGTGTTAGACAGAACTGTCTTAAGACTGCGGGAGTACAACACTTATATGCACACCAACCTGAACACCATTAGCACAATTTAAGGAGGTGTTCCACCAACATTACCACATAATGAAACAGTTGAAATGGAAAGAAAGTCATTCAGGGTGGTGAGTTTCAAGAACTGTTCACAGTAAGTGGTGGCTCTAGCCTTTTTGGGAGCTCTACAGAGGATTCTTGATGGCCTCCGTCGTGCTAGCTGACACAGTGTTAAACTGAAGGCTAATCTTCTCCGAGCTAGTTTCATAAGATTGACTGTTTATCATAAACATCGCACCTCCACTTTGTTCTTGTTCCCGGGTGCTAAGTGTGTTTTCTTAGTTCCTCGGGCCTAAAATGTACCGAAGATGGCAGTTGGTCCTCATAAACTTTCCTTCTGTGGTCAGGACAATAATGTCCTCTACTGTCCAGATCATCTGCGACACATTCAGTGCTGAGTAGACTTCAAGTAGCTTCTGGAACTGTGAGAACTCTTGGGAAGCTTATAGAAGCGTCCGGACTTTTCTAGAGCTTTGGGGAATTGTTTAGAACTTTCTAGAACTGTCTGGGACTGTCCATTTGTCTACACACCAGTATAAATACAGGTGTGTTAAAACCTGAGCTGAGTGAGTGGATAGTGGATACAGAGCTACAGGTCATTTCGGGGGCATCAGGAGGCTGCAGCTACATCTGTAGACCAATCTGTCAAGACCAGAGTGAGAAAGTACTCAGTGAAAGCATCTGCTAAGCTTTGTAGGGCCAACAAAGCATACCTCAGAAGGCCTGACAGTGATCCAGATAAACCCTGGGCCCTTAATTTCAGGAGAACTCTTGAAGGTATGGTGCGATTGCTGGTTGCTTAGATGGCAGGCAGACTTTTATTCTGAAACCAGGGCCACGTTTGTGGCTTGTGAAGCTAAAACTCAGGAAGAAAGCTTAAATGGACTCTGCTTCATTGGACGGACCCCAGACCCACTAGGTCTTGTTGCCCAAGCCAACGCTAAAGCCCCTTTAACGTCTCCAGATGTGTCAGACATGATTAACCAGTTGCTTTGCTCCCCTCACTCAAACATCTTAGACAACATGATGCTAAGGGCCCACCTGGGAACCACAGGGCTTATATTGCTATAGGTAGCGCTGGAACTGGTGATGGGACACGGACATCTGAAGCGTTTAATGGCTTTTACAGCTCCCATATTATAAAGGCTATGATTTTTTTTAATTTGAGGCCTTTAATGTATTTTGCAATGGTGGAAAGGTACAAAGAGGGTGTCATAAGATTCCCAAATCCAACAGTAGCACACACAGAACATTAGAAGAGGCTCACTGCGATTTTGGACAGTAAATGAAATGGCTATATTTACACTATAGACCTCCGCGACACCTGGTTATTATCACCGCCACTGCGACAACATCTCAGACGGTAAGTTCCTCTACCGTGGCCAATGGCCAGTAGGCTCTACATCTCAACGACTGGACTCAGAAATACCCTCAGCATTCGCCCAGCGCTGTATCCGCATTATCCTTGCGTCAGGTTACATGTATCAAAGCCTCTTGCATGCAGGAAAAAGCCTGGGCTATATTTACACACATGCACACTGAATTACAGACCCCTCCACCCCCCATCTCTCTCTTTAGTGAATGTCCAGATAAAGTAGCAATGGCCTCGAGCTTGACCAAGCTGACTGTGTGAAGAGAGAGACAAAGGGAGAGAGAGAAAGAAAGAGAGAGAGAGAGAAAGAGAAGGAGGGGGGTCCTTTTTTTCCACTTCTCTGACCTCACATGTGACACACGTGACTGTCAATTTCGTGCTGAGCTCTGAGGACATGTACGAGTGCGCATGTGTCAGGGATGTGTGCGGGTACTCGAGCACTCAGTTAACCATTCGAGGTGTGGGTATTCAAATACTGGAATCAGTACTTAGCAGAGGTTTGAGCAGGGATAGTCAAAACCTGGTCAAAATAACCCACTACTATGATGATGCTAAATTTAGCTGGTGGGCTTCCCCAAAATTGGGGGCTGTGGAAAATGGAAATAAAGACAGAATGCAATCATGTGCTAATCATCGAAGCCCTATGTTTAATTTAATGTAGTACAAAGACAACTTATTAAAATGAGATTTTAAAACTGAAGATTTAAATGGAATGGCAGCAACACGATTCAAAAACGTTGAGATGGGTTTCAGGAATACTGATGAAGCCTTGTTGCCTCCTCAGATGCTAAGTTAAAAGTCTACCAGGCAAAGAAGAAGCCAAGATCCAGAAGCGCCGCCGCTTTCTCTGGGCCCCAGCTAATTTCAAATGGACTGGGGCAAAGTGGAAAAGTGTGCTGTGGTCTGCGGAATTAAAATTCAAAATGCTTTTTGGAAATCATGGACACATCATCATTGCTGGGCTGAAGAGGAGAGGGACCACCATCTTGTTATCAGCACACTGTTCAAAAGTCAGCATCCGTAATGGTGTGTGGGGGTGCATTAGTGCACATGGCATAGGTAGACCAGATCAGTGAAGCTCTATTAATGCCTGAAAGTGATATTCTACAATCCAGATGACATCTTCTTTATTTTCTCTATGTATAACAACACTGTGACTCAGTGGCTGAAAACTTTTACCACATTTTGAAATGAAAATTAACAATACATTCGTATAAATTTGACTGTGAAGCAGCTGAAATCTGATATCAAGCAAGAAAGAAGACATTTCACTTATAGAACTATGGTGATCATATTCATATCCTAATTATAAATGGAAAAGGTCATGAGCACAGTAGTAAACATATACCTGTCCCAATTGTTATCACTTGTGTTGCTGCAATCCAGTTTAATTTGAGCATATATTAAAAACCCTATAAAGTAAAGCACTGTCACATGTTCTCTTTGTACTATGTACAATCAAATAATCAAATATAAGGTTTCATCACTTGCACATTTTAATTTTGCACAGCTTCCCAACCTTTTTTTTGGAATTAGGGTTGTTGTTTATTAACTCTGGTTTTTATCAGTTCTAGATTAAACTCCAATATCCAAAGCTTTTAAAAGAAATTCTATGTTTTACTAGAAGCTTTTGACAAACATGCAAACATGTATTGTACCTTTGGTAGCAGTTTCACAATGACTCTTATGGTATAGATGTCTGGACAGAGCTGTTTTCTAACAACCCACTGATTAGTTCAGCGTTTTAGAACTTCCAGAATGTCTGGACATGACATTCGTTCCACCACTTGGTGATTATGCTAGTGGTTAATTTACTGTATTGTGACAGATCCCATTGAGAATAACAATTCCTGATCATCCACTGGGAGTTCGGAGAATGTAACGTCCATCCACAGGTCCATGAAACAGTACTGTAATACCTCGGTGAGTACAACTGGCATGGACTGGACAAGTTTTTGGATGTAGGCCACATCAATGTTCAGGCACTCTTCAATCAAACAATTGCGCAGTTGAGCCAGATTTGGTGGATGCCGTCCCTGGCACAATTCCAAGGAGTATTCCCTGTAGACTAAGATTTTAGGCACTGCTGGGAGGCCATACGCTTCCATACACCTGCACATTCAGCTACTGCCTTCACACTATGGTCTTTGGCCATGCCCAAATACATCAGTCACTCCTTTTAGCCAATCACTAACCTCTGCTCTGAAGCCATTTTCCACATATGGAACGAGACACTCCCTGCACTGTAGCACTGTAGCACATCCCGTCTCTCACACCCTGCAGGTACTTATAGCCCCATCATCCTTGTGCAGCGCCATCTGCAGGAGCCTGATGTTACTACCACCTTAAACATGCAAGATGACTAATTTCATAACCCTGCTGGTAAAAACAACAAACAACAAGAGATTAAGCTTTACTATCCAGTTAGCATATCAATCAACCAAAGCAGCACACAAACAAGTACAACACATACCATGTTGGTAGCGAGATGAGGAATAAAAGCTCTTGCTCTCTTGCTAGCTGTGAATCTTATAATGCCAACTGAGTGAGAGACACTTCAGCCATGCCGCTGGGATTACCCCTCCTCCTACAAGAGCACACATCCACCCTGTCATACCCATGATCCACAGGTTCTTAGAGGATAAATCACCAGGCAGTATGTCATCCAGCCTTGTCACATGACCACAGACACACATACACACACACACAAATACAGCATCATCGTTATTACCATCCCCACCACGGTGAATTTAAGGTGGACCCCTTCAGTATCACAGTACTGGATTCTACTGTAGCCTCTGTATTCACCCTCTGTCTAAAATGCTCCGTTAGAGCTCCTCTGTCTTTAAGCCCCACCTCCCAGTGTGTTCTGATTGGTCAGCTTGGCCACTCTGTTCTGACTTGTCATATCCTACCACAAGTTCCGACCCCACACCACTGTGGCTGTTCTTACAATGGTTTTGGTTCTGCTGTATCAGTTTGAGTCTGGTCCTCCAATTCAACAACAACAAGCCAATAGATCCACCTTCACAAGCTAGACTGGAGCAGGACGTTCCCGAGGGGTCAGTTTGTACTGGTTTAGCTCTCTGTGTGTTGTGTGAGGGGTTGCCAAGCTTGCCAGTAGGCGGGGAATGAGGACTGTGTTACGAGATGACATCACCGTATGACGTATAGTGGTTCAGGATGCTGAGTAGAGTGGTTTCTGTGGGAGAGAGTTCCTTCCTCTGGCATGTCCTGTAGGTTTTTCTAACTTTGCAGACTAGTCAGGACCATGGACAGCAGTCAGCAGGCAGGTGTGCTTCACTATGCAATACTGCAGCTACGCTAACGCTCAGGTGCATTCAGGTTTCCATGAAGCAGGATTAATGAGTTAGCCTGTGCATTTAAATGGTCCATGTTGGCAACACACACTGATTCATTTCCCTGCTGCAGGACTGTGTAATATAATGGTTGTGACATTTGATAGTGTTGCCCTTCCCAAACACTCCTGTGTTCAGGTGATTCAACCACTCTTACTGCTAATAGATAAAAGAAGTAAGTACGTAGCCATGTCTCCATAGATAAACACTGGCAGGGAGATGGCTCATCCTAAGGAACTCAATGACTGTAAACATGGCACTGCCCTAGAATGCCAGCTTTGCCACAAGTCAGTTTGTGAAATATCTTCCGTAAGGGCTATTAGTGTGGAATGGAAGCATCTAGGCACAACAACAATAACTCGGTAGACCAGCATAGCAATAGAACTCCCAGAACTTGTGTCAAGTAATGAATCACATGTAGAAATGGACCCAAGCAACACCAGCACAAGAACTGTCCATCAGGATCTGTAGGAAATGGGTCTCCATGGCTAAGAAACAAGCCTAAGATCACTATGTGCAATGCCAAGTGTCGGCTGGAATGGTGTAAAGCATGGCATCACTGGACTCTGTGGAGCTGTGGAAGCCTGTTCTCTGGAAGATGCTTCATTATCTGCCAGTCTGAAGCATGGATGATGGATGGAGAACAGTGAGATGTGGTGGAGGACAGATGATAATCTGGGCTTGTATTCCAGAATTTAGGCTACATAGTTCCAGTGAAGGTAAAAGCTAAACAATTGCGTGCTTCCAATTTTGAACCAACAGACTAGGGAAGAAGGTTTTCGGTTCCAGCAGAACAGAGCGCCTGTAGCGAGGTCCATACAGACACACTGTGATGAGTTTGATTTAGAATGTCGATTGGAAGCCACAGCTTCTCGTCCGTCATCAGTGCCTGACCTCACAAACGCTGTATTGACTTGATGGGCACAAGTTCAGTGGAGGCTGTTTTAGTCACGAGGAGGCGAGAAAGTGTGTCAGCTGTTATTCTTTTCTAGCATCTTTTGGAATTTAAGGTCTTTATATATTATTTGCATATTTTTCAAAAATCATCACTGTACAGAAAATTGTGCATCTCCATTTTTTTTGACGACTTTTACTCTCATGCATCATTTGAACACAGCAGCTGCCGTTTACACTGTCTGAAAATTTCATGGTGAATGAACCAACAGAAGTAGCCCATAACGGCTGGGAAACAGCTTTGGTTCTATTGACTTGTATTATAACCGAACAAGGTTTTTGCCCTCTCCTGTAAAGTTTCCAATTTGTAGATCAAAAGCAATGAAACACAATGCATACTGTAGGGCTAGCAATATGCTAATGAGCCACCAACCAATCACAGGTCTTTATTGTATGATGTGAGCATCCTGACCCATCATAGACAGTGACAAGCTTTCTGTTGGTGTGTTGACCAATCAAAGTGTCCACGTAATGCAGTTGACGCAAATACCTTTGGTCAAAACGTATCACAATTGTGACGTTACAGTTATCTGGCCAAGTCTGGCCTGCGCTCTGCAGTCTGGCCAAAACCTCATCAGTCAAATAAAATGACAAGGCCCGACTAAGCACATGAGTCAGCTGACCTCAAACCTGCACCGTAATCAAGTCTAATATGATTCAGTCTCCAAGACAGGAGTCAACAAGCTATACCTGCAGCTGCAGGGACCCGGACAGCTCTGCTTGACCCAGACTGAGTTCAATTTGGAGTTGGGATGGGAGGCTGACTCTATTTACCATCATGTAAACGTTTATAGTCAATGATAACTGTTAACCAACAAATCTAACCAATGAAGGTGCTATGTGTTATGCGATAGGTGAGACTTTATACATAACTAGGATCCCCAGACAAATAATGAGTCTCCTCTGTGATGTTCTGGGGGGTGTGGAAATGGGTTCTTTGGTTGAGGTGAGAGTAAAGTTGAACCACAGGGCCTGCACTGATCTACTGGACAACCAGGTTTGGCATTTTGCGGATCATCGTACTGAGGAACATAACATTCCTATTCTGGTATTCCAAGATGACAATTCTCACACTCAGGAACACTCAAACATCTGGACTGGCCTGCAAAATCCCCAGATTTAAACCCTCTTAAAAATCTTTGAGACTACTTGAAACAATACGGGCCAAGGAAGGCCCCCACCAAATCTGACCCCACTGCCCAATTCTTTGTTGCTACAGTGTCTGAAAACTGACGTGGCCTACATCCAGAAACGTGTACAGTCCATGCCCAATCCAATCCCAGCTGTTATTCGAGCCCGTGGAGGTATTACACGCTATAAGGTACGTTTCAGTCACAGGTGACTGGGCTATGGGGTAGTTGTAACACCACATAAGGGGACCTGTAGAATTCCTATTTCAATAATTAACACTAACATGTATTTCTAATAGCGTTAGATAGGTTAACCCACAGAAAATCAAGTCCTTAATTTCCTTTATGACTGCTCACTGGGAAGTTCTGATCGGAGTTGTGGCCTCATTCTATTTTTTTGTTTTGTTTTTCATATATCCTATGTTACATTTACATTTAAGGCATTTAGCAGACGCTCTTATCCAGAGCGA
Source organism: Prochilodus magdalenae (assembly GCA_024036415.1). NCBI lineage: Eukaryota > Metazoa > Chordata > Actinopteri > Characiformes > Prochilodontidae > Prochilodus > Prochilodus magdalenae. Next base: position 237,492 of record JAMWET010000867.1, read on the forward strand.
CTTACAACTGTGCTTAGTGCTCCGTTGGATGATATTCCAGCTAGTACAGAAAGTGTAGAGCCTAAAACTCACCATGAGCTCAGACTCTGCCCGAACAGGGGGCAGTGCTGATACCTAGAGAGATCAATACACAGACATAGAAAGCAAAAAGAGCACTACCTGGCAACCCAACCCAGCACTATATAGAAGAATTGTCACTATAAGTGCAACACAAGTCCATACTACTAGAGCTCACTCACTTAAGTGCATTACACAGAGACGGGTCTTTAGTCTGCATTTAAAGACCACAGGCAGCCAGTGGGACTTCATTCCACCATCTGGGAGCCAGGACAGAGAAGAGTCTTTAAATGGTCTTGTCTTCCAAGAGTCCAAGGATGGCAGGCCGAGTTGTACTTGAAGCTCAAAGGGCTCAAGGTACATTTAGCTGAAGCTCTTATCCAGAGCGACCTACAAGGTTAATCACATTACAGGTAGGCCAACGTAGTGTTAGGGTGCCCAAGGACTCTTATTGGTGTAGCACAGCATCACCCCGACTGGGATTCAAACCCCAGTCTCCCACGTGTGGTGGTGGCTACTTGGCGGGTAGTGGTGTTATCCGCTGAGCTACACCAGCCACTACAGACCGACTCTTCACCATTGCCATAAGGTAGGCAGGCGCTGGTCCATTCTTGGCTTTGTAGGCATCATAGTTTGAAATCTGATGCAAGTAGCAACAGGAAGCCAGTGAAGGGATTTTACAAATTTCCTGATTATTCCAACGGGGGACTCTTATTTTGAATATAAACCCTGGGTTGGGAACAGGAAGGGAAAATGTGGCAGCCATTTTGATGGAGGATCAAGTTTGGGGAAGATAGGCCTGGTGGATCATTGCTGTTCAAGCCCTAACAAACTTACACTCCTGATTCTACTTATCTTTGTCTGGGAAATATTAAGTAAACTGTAACTTGTTCAAGCTCAAGCTTGTTCAAGTGTTTCTCACCAAATTAGTTTCGGATTTTATTAGTAGCGGCTGAGTTGATCAGATTGTTACAGGGTAATGCAGGGTTAATGCTCACCGTCAAGTGGAAATGTATGGCTAGAGATGTTCCCCTGCTATCTCGTTGTTTCAGCTGGCGCTGAAGCTTTATGTCATAGGACAAAATTAGCTGCATAGGCTAACTGCAGGGTAACAAACACATTTGTAGGCTGCAGGGCTGGACTGGGAACTACATTTAGCTCTCAGCAGCCCATACCGGGAATTGTCCCAGTTCTCCCAATAGCCAGTCCATCCCTGGTGGGCTGTGAGTCTGCTCTAGTGAGCAGAAGCAACATGACTTAAAAAATAGAGTCAGTAGCCTACCTTAGGCCAAATATCCAAGTTTCTGGTTGAGAAATGGCCAACACATTCATATGAGTCAGTCTACTATGTAGCCTGTTGGCCGGTATCCACTGTAGCGCCTGCCCAGTGTTTCTAGCCTCAGCAGCTGTCGATGCTGTGCATTCTCCCTCAGAACTGTGGATGAAATGGCTTAGTCTTTTCATTGTATAGCCTTTTTTCAAAAATGTGGTGCCACCCAACACTCTTCTTAGGCCTTGTTCAGACTGCCAGCCTCATTTTTGCCATTTCCAGATTGATATCTGATGGTCTGGATGTCCAATTTTTGCATATTGGATGCAAACCATATTTGGTGGAGATATGAAATGGTGAGTAGTAGGGTTGTCAGAATCAGCTAATGGTTAATAGCCACCTTACTACCTAGTTATATTTCCTTAGCTTGGCAATGCATTACACTGTTGGGCACACACACTCACACCAAGGCCTATGGATGTAATGATATACAGTCAGGCAGTTCTACATAGTGTCTCAATGAACCCACCCTCACTCATCTTCTAACCTCCTTAATCCTACTGGGTCGTGGGGGGTGCTACAGCCTATCCCAGATCCCAAAGGGCGGAAGGCAGGTCACAGTGTCACAGGGTAGACGCACACTTTTACAACTAGGGGGGTAATTTAACATCTCCAGTTCACCTGACTGCATGTCTGTGGACTGTGGGAGGAAACAGGAGCCTGGAGAACACCCAGAGACACAAACTCCACAATGAAAGGACTCCAGATGTCCCTGAATGGGAACGGAACCCAGGCCCTTTCTGCTGGTAGGCGACAATCCCACCTACTGCGCCACCATGCCACCCTTAATTAACTCAACCCAACACACCCAGTGTAATTTGAGTGAAATAACTGACTGTGGATCAGTGATTATGTAATAATTGCGGCAGGCCCAGGAAGTAGATTCTTCAAACCCAACACATCTGCGTGTCCAAGTCGATTCTTGGCCAATGAGTTAAAAAAAAACATGGATTTTCATTGGATGGTTTATTCTCTTCTAGATTCATTAATCAACGACGCTTTTGATGCTTTGACGCTATTGGGTAAACCTAAGTGGAATCAAGAGTTGAGGTGTTCAAGCAAGTTGAATACATAACCAGCTTATACAGTTCCCCAAGCAGTACTGTACAGGAGGGTATTGGTAGAGCTCCTTTGGTTCGGGTTCGGTATGGCTTGTCCGTATTTGAAAGAACCCCATTACGGAAATTCCACTGGCAACTAAATGTTCAGTGAGCTTCACTCAAGCGGAAGGTAGGGGTGGTAGGGGTGGAGGTATTTTCTGCATACAAAATATTCATAGTCATATTCACAGACATATCTTAGGAGAAGACAAACACACTGTACAAGTTTCATTGATTTAAGTGTGCTTAGTATACTACCTAGTAAGACTAATCTACTGAAAGTGTGCTACTTTCATACAGTAACTATGTACTTGCATGCAGAATGTATGTAAACTATGTAAGCATGCAGAAGCCCAAACCAGACAAACCATCAGTACCCAAACGAGAAACGACAAACGAGTAAACCAAAAACTCAAAATAGAGTCAAACCAGAGGAGCTAACTAGAACAACAACAGGGAGAAACGCTCAGTACGGACAGAGCAGCAATACTCCACAATGGATTAGTGTGCGAGATGACCATATATACAACCAAACTACATGGGGAACAGGTGGAGGATCTGAAAAACCAAACGGGATTGGAGGATTGTGAACATGTGATGGTGACGTCGGGTAGCGAGGTATGGGAAAATGGAATTCTGGAGATTGTAGGAGAACCAGCAGGTAAGACGACTAACTGTACCTAACTGTGCTCTTTTTAGAAACCACTGAGAGTCACAGGTAAAAATGAAGTACAGTTTAATTTTAAAGTTTTATTTTAAGTGCAAAATTTATATAGTACAGGTGTAATAAGTACAAGTAAATGTACTTCTTAATAGAAGCAAACTAAGTATGTATATGTTAATGTACTGAAAATGTACTTAAGTACCTCTAAAGGAATCTTAATGGTTTCTCAAAATAGTACAGTCAAGTACAGTTAGTTCTATTTAAGTATATTGCACTTATGATTACAGTTAGCATACTAAGTACATAGTCAGTATATGAAAATAGCTCACATTCATTATAAGGATATTTAAATTATTTATAACTAAATTAGGTGTAGTTCAGCCATTTTTTCTCCTGGGGTTTCTCAGGTATACTTAAGTACATAGTACTTAAGTACTAAAGGTACATATTTCTAGCACATACATGTGTATATGTATGTATATACACAGGGGTTGGACAATGAAACTGAAACACTTGTCATTTTAGTGTGGGAGGTCTCATGGCTAAATTGGACCAGCCTGGTGGCCAATCTTCATTAACTGCACATTGCACCAGTAAGAGCAGAGTGTGAAGGTTCAGTTAGCAGTTACTAATAAATGATTGTGGTCTAAAACCAGGTGTTTCAATTTCATTGTCCAACCCCTGTATACATGTGTTTATTTTTATTAAAATTCCCATTACTGATGCCAACTGTCTGTAAAACATTTTGAGCTGGTAAAGATATTAAAGGAGCTCTGTTAATAAACATTTCTTCTATAAACATAATAAACATTTTGTCTTATTATTATTAAAAAATATACTTAATTTTAATCCTGGGAGTGGAGATATATATATATATGCCTATATTACATACACTGAAGTTCTACTACTGCTCTTTTATTTAGCATACAAAGCAATAATGTGCTTAAATTGTATTTGCAGTTATTAAAATACATTTCTATCACATTCTTTTTTTTACATGGCTGGCCTTTCAGTGGGATACAAATTTAACACCATCATTGGATGGCGGAGAATTTACTACCACCTTAAACATGTAGTTATTATTGAGACTATTATTTATAGTTTGCTGCTTATGGTTTAGCAGTCCTGGAGGTGTTTGGAAATGAAGTGTTTGGTAGGTGTCTCCTTAAAACAGCAGGTGATCTGCTTTGGTTTGGAAGATCTCCTGCCAAGTTATGAGACAGTTTGTATCTACAATGTCCTGGTCACATTCTTTTCCCTTCAGGGTGAATTCACTGGTGGTTTTCTCTGTGTATCACTGAGTGTGTATCTCTCTCTCGCTCTCTCTCTCTCTCTCCTTTTCGCTCTCTGTGAGTGCATTGATGTTCACGGGTGGTTGAGCTGATGCGTTCTGGCGTATACTTTTCGCTGGCTCTGGAATGTCCAGCTCACACTGCACACTGGGAAAGCACACACACACACAAACACATACACAGTGCTAAGCAGAAGAGAGGCCCTGAGAGGATGCACTGGGACAGATAAACGGATCCTCTCTGATGAGGGAAATTCACATTAGAAATTGTAAAGGCTGTCCTAAAAAGTCGCTTCCCCCCCTTTTTTTTTTTTTTGGATTTGGATTTGGTTTTTTCTGGGCTCTCAAATAAATAACGCCCTGAAAGCGAAACGCTGGATGCATGGAAACCCAGGGAAAGGTCAGGAAGGAAATGCCAATGTTTTGCATTCTGGCTACGTTTTATTTCTCGTAGTTCTTTGTCAGAAAAGAGTCAATGCTCTAGTCCGAATGGGGGGAGCAACTGGGACCGCATCTGTGAGTCTAGACACGTTTGTGGCGAGGCTACAGCAGCTCATTCAAGCCCTCCTTCACAGATTACAGATAGCTACACATTTCAGACCAATTATCACTCCAGGCAATGAGGACTCCATAACAATTCCGTCTACAGCTCAGAGATGGAACGATATGCAACATAATGAGTCATGTGGATTGATGGGACTTAAAGGGTTATGTATTTTGTAGCACCATCTAAAAACGGTGGATCTGAAACAGTGGTTACCTTGCGTCTTTAAGGTGGTAGTAACTTCAGGCTCCTGCAGATGGCGCTGCACGAGAGTGACTGGCAATAAATCCCAGTGAGGTGTGAGTGACGGGATCCATAGACAGGGAATGTCTCGTTCTATGTGTGGAAAATGGCTCCAAAGCAGATTAATTATTGGTTAAATGAAGGGATTGTATTTGAGTCATAATGTGAAGGAAGCAGTTGAATCTGCAGGTGTATGGAAGCATACGGGTCTACCAGCTAAAATCCCAGTCTACAGGAAAATCTCTTTGGGATTGTGTCAGGGAAGACATCCACCAAATCTGGTCCAACTGTGGATTGAACATTGATGCAGCCTACATCTTGAAACTTGCCAGTCCATGCCAAATCCAATCCCAGCTGTTGACTAATGGTGGACTTTTCGTCTGCTGAGCTTGGCTTACAGTATGTGGGCACTAAAGATCATGTTCAATATAACTGCTTATGTTCTGAAATGTCGTCCATATTGATTTTACCTCCTTTTTCAATGTAAAAGGTTTTTGACTGTATGAGATTCATCCATCTTGGATAAACAGTTACGAGCAGGGTCTTTTTTTGAGTGGAAAGACCCTAAAGCCAGACCATCAACAAACCAAACCCACACAGTATTTCTGACTGAGGAATACAACAAGACCAACCAATGAAAAAACTACAGCGGCGATTGGCCACGTTTCCACCTTCAACTAGAAGCTAATCCTATTGAAATGAGCCAAATTCTTCTTTTTCCATCCTCACATCCAGAAGTGGGTAGCTGCCAAACAACATCAGCCATCTCATTAAATGAGTTTGAAGAGCTTAAATGAGTTTTACTGGTAGTTTTTTGGTGTTTATTTGGAAAATATAAAGTTAGCCATCGTATACTTGAGAGTATTATCTCATAGTGACTTGTATTGTGAATGATGTGATTGGTTACATCTTATCATGGGCTGCAAAGGTTTTGTGGTCAGTTGTGTAGGCCACAAGTTCAAAACCAGTCAGGAACCTCCGAGCTGAAGTATAGAAGGTGGGGAAGATAACAGAAATGATTAAATATGAAGAAATCAAATCCCAGTTACAAGGCGTGAGAGCCATTTTGGTTTGAATGCAAGTTAGTAATGCATGTCAGCTATAAAGGACGTCTGAGAATCAACACTTTCATGAGATCGTTTTCACCACAACATGAAGCAAGGAACAGTTCAACGAGTACATGGTTCAAACATTCACCAGAATGACAGATAAATCAATCAATGGAAACAACTTGATGTGTGTTGAAGCAAAACATCATTGAACCCGTAGAAGAAGTTTTGAAGGAGCAGATCGTACTGAGCATTTTCTTCAGCCCTCAGAGAAGCATGATTTCCCTCAACACTGGTGGTATTTTGCTACACACAGTTCAGAACTTGGATTATAGTATAACAGTGATACAAGACGGACGGTTCTTTTTAACGGACCTGATATAAATACATTTTAAGTGTTACAATTAGGAATGCACTAATCCAATATTAGAATTGGATATCGGTTATGATATGAACTCAATTAGCTGGACCGGGTATTGGATAATTAGGTCCCCACTCCCCACATGTCAATAGCATGGGTGCCTGTAAATGAACTGTCACACTGCAATTAGGCTCAAACTGTGGTCGCTGTGATTACAGACCAGCACGCTACGAGGTGAGCTAACAGTTCCCCAGCAGAGTGGACTCTCAAACTTACAAACAGGGAGCAAACCAAAGCTGCCAGGAGGACAACGTGGCATGCTCAATAGAGCAAAATAAAACCATTTCCTCAAACAAGAAGCAACCTCACAAGGAATCCCTCCAAACGCCCGACTCGAACAGTTTTTTTATCGGTACTTCGGCGGCGCGAGTGTGTTCAGATCTGCAGGAACCCGAGACCTTATAGTAGACTTGACATACAAACAGGAACAACATGTAGCGAGCCAGAGAGTAAGCTGTGTGAGTAAGCTTAGCCAAGTATTGTTTATGTCAACCCTGGTGTTATATGTCCCTCCAACATGGTGAAGTATACGGTTGATTCATTCCAAAATTGTATCAAATCGATATCGGGTATCGACAGATATAGAAAGTTTATGTATCAGTGCTGATATCAGAACTGGAAAACCTGGATCGATGTATCCCTAGTTACAATATTGATTCTGTTGACTTATACCTTCTATACTGCCTTGTGCAACAGAAGCATACATCAATAGTAAACTTAGAGTATACTATACTATACTAAAATTCTTAACCTCAACATTTTATGGAAATAAATTTTTTTTTTATTAAAGTTTTTAAATGACACTTTTTAAATCCTATCTTATTATGCTGCAAAACAAAATAGTCAAGGATCACCAACGTAAGTGTTGTATAAGTATATTTCAAATGCTATGACTTTTAAAGTATGCTTTAATGCAATATAATTATTAAATTAGTAATATAATGTTAAAAATCTGTTTCAAGTGTACTGGAATTTGTGTCGCTTGTGGTCTAAATTGTAAATTGTGATGTTTTAATTTAGAACAATAAGACTTGGAACCATACAGTGTGTATATCAACATTACTTTAATATAATTTAGGAATATCTAAGTTGTGTTTGAGTTACCCCTAATAATATATTGAAAAACATACTTAATTATGTTTCTTGAAAGTGTATATTTTACTTGTTGCATGTGTTTAAAATGCATTGAAATGCAGTTTAGTAGCAGTATAACTTCAGTAGCACTGAATGATATCAGTACTTTCAGAGGTATATTTATACTACATCCTGTATTATATTCTATATAGAGTTGTTTTAAGCTTATAAAGCACTCGAAAGCACAACAAAATTATTTAATGAATAAGCTTAGCTTAATTACACCTGAACTGGGTTATTTCTTAAGATGCTCCACAATTCAGTGTTATATTTAGCATGTTTAAAGAGGAAAACTTAAAGTATGTAGTTTTCATGTTACCGGCACTTTTAAAAAGCACATCTGAATGCATTTTCACAGTGGCCTCAAAAGCAACGCTGACCCGACCCAAATTCAACTTTTTAATTTTGCATGTACTGACACATTTCAAAGAACTGTTTATGGTGTAACAATAACAATTTGAAAGGTAATAAAGATATCAATTTATGTGATTTCATTATCCATAAATGAGAAATTAAATATAAAGAGTCATCTCAGCAGGTCAGTGTGTTGGCATAAACACACATAACCTCGCACTTAAAAACTAAACTCAGGAAACAAGAATGAGATGGCCAAAAGTCAAGGAGCCAAGTGAAGCACCCAAGCATTATGAGACTTCTCCCCATCACTGTGTAAGCTGTATGCAATTTAGACAAACCATGCCTAAGAATCGCTGATCCATTCCATAACTGAGCATAACCTTAATACAGGAGACCTACAATGCTTAGCATACATATCTAAACCCAGTCATGCTGGTTATATTCAGTCAGCAGTTTCAGTCAGCCCATCTGGATTCCTCATGCACATTGCAATGGCATTTCTGCAATCCCAGTCTCAGTGAGCCCCAAGGCCTCATTCAAAGGTTCTCAAAGTTACCTTTCACCCAGTTCCACAATCGTGGAAGTACCCAGTTCCACTACTAGACTGCTATTTCTGGCAGGATAGTTTGGACATTAGCATAAGAAAGTCCTTATGTCATGGCACAGCGCAGTTCCAACTGACGAGAGTCTGAAACAGGAGATATCCTGGTATACCACATATACTCTTGATGGACCACAGTATTATATTTCTCCATATTTCCACCTCTAATACATATTTAGCTGAGCAAAAACGCTACTTACTCATTCAATTTTGTGAATAATTTGATGGACAGACCAATAGAATTGGTCCATTACAGTAAAAGAAATAATAAATAAAATAAGGAAAATTATAGAGTATGTATATACTATACTAGCCGTGTATAAACTTTTGAGTGGTAGCATATATCTAAAATACAACAATCCATTCAGAAACCTTACCATGGTCAAATATTGGACACTGGTCTACAGGCTAATAAAGATATCCGTATTCCTAGCTAGCATCAGTAGTACTGAGATTATCTCAGCTCTGGACCAAAATTACTTTTTTCATTTAATATAGATGAAATTCTGTTTTAGCTACAAAGTCAGTGAACTAGTTTTTGTACATACACATATGATCTTAATCATAATCAAATTTTCACCCAGGAGAACGCGGATAAACAAATGAGAGGTCCATTTCTGTGAGTGGAAAAAGTATGTGAACCCTTCTTCCATACAGAATAGCTCCAACTCTGGGATTTTGGTGGGTTTCCTTAAATTAACTGCTCACTTCAGGTCAGATTAAGGCCACGACTTTGACTTGTCTTGCTCCATGACCCACATACCTTAGAGACTCAGTTTAAAGGACAGATATCCTTCAGTGATGGCGAGCTGTCCTGGCTCAGATGCAGCAAAACAGACCCAAACCATGATACTACCACCATCATGTTGCACAGATCAGATAAGGTTCTTATTTTCACTTTAGATTGTAAACAAAAAATCTCAAAGAGTCTCATCCGTCCACAAAACATTGTTCCAATAGCCTTTTAGCTTGTCCGTGTAATCTTTGGCAGACAGCCAAGTGTTCTTTTAAGAAAGAACCGGCTTTCTCCTTGCAACCCTGCCATGCACACCAATCTAATGGTGGACTCATGGACATTAACAGTAGCCAATGTGAGAAAGGCTGTTAGTTGCTTATAAACTCTGATTGGTGACCTCATGGAGTGGTCTTTGTTGGTTGTTCACTCCTGGGGACAGGAACAATGGTCTTGGCTTTTTATCCGTTAGCCTATAGATTTTTTAGAGATTGTTCTATAACTCTTTCAGGCCTGATGAGCATCAATGACAATTGTAGAGATTCACATACTTTTGTCACTCACAGGTTATGTAATTTTGGACCATTTTCCGCATCAAATAAACGACCATTCATAATATTTTTGTCCAATCTGTTTAACCGGGTTCTCTTTATATACTTTAAGGACTTCTTGTTATGTTTTAGATCATATTCAGAAAAATATACACTGTGGAACAAACCCAAGGGTTTACAAACTGCACTACTGCAGAAAAATATGAGAACATGAGTTAATGTATATAACTAGCTAGATAGCTAACATGTGAATCTTGTCCACATCCAGCAGTAACTGTGCATGACCCCATTTATAGCAGCAAATGCTTTCGTCTTCGGGACACAGTAGTGTTGCATATGGCTGAGCATCTGCTGCTCCTACAACCTCAGGATGTTTGAGTGTTTGAATATGAGCTCTCCTATCTCCTCTTGCTGTACTCGATGGTGTACCTCTTTTGCAGTACACTCTAGTCTGTACCTGTACTGCAGGAAATGACTGTGAATCAGTGAATACATAAAGGACACATGAACAGAATTTATATATTTGGCTTCCTAGCAGTAGTTATCTGGCTTCCTGATGCATTAAACTAAAGTCATTAGCTAATGAGCTAGCAACCAAAAATAGCTCAAACAGCCCCTAGTATCCGATATTTAATTATAGGCTCACTGGATAAAAAAATAAGAGTCATCTTGGATGGTGAAGGTGATAGTAACTTCAGGCTCCTGCAGATGGCACTGCACGGGGATGATGTGGCTATAAATCTCAGCGGAGTGTGAGTGATGGGATCCTTAGATGGGGAAGAGGTGGTACAGTGCAGGGAATGTCCAGTTCCATGTATGCAAAACACTCCAGAGCAGATGTTAATGATTGCCTAAAAGGAGTGACTGAGCATTTGGGCGTGGCCAAAGACCATAGTGTTAAGAAAGTAGCTGAATCTGCAGGTGAATGGAAGCGTACAATCATACGGGTCTACCAGCAGTGGCTAAAATCCCAGTCTACAGGGGATTCTCCTTGGAATCATGCCAGGCAAGACATCCACCCAATCAGTCTGTGAAAGTCTTTGATGCAAGAGTGGCCTACATCCAGAACCCTTGCCAAAACACTAACAGGTACATTTAAGTTGCAGGTGATTAATATTTTTGTCCAGTGAGTTTTTGGTGTCCTGGTATTCGGATAAGGGAATCTCAATCCAGAGCAGGGCTCACCAACCCTGGTCCTGGAGAGCCACCTGCCAGCAGAGTCTAGTTCCAACCAAATCTGCCTCACTTAATTAAGTCCTCATAAAGCCCTTGATTGACTCCATAGATTGCATATGTTAAGCAACGAGGTGGCAGCATGCTCGATGCAGGTTGGAATATTTTCCTTTCGGAATGACTACTATGTATTCATGTTCTTTGGGTACATTTGCTGTTAATACGTTTTGGAAAGAAGGCCTGAAGCTACATTTGAGTCACTTGAGCGTACATTTTTAAACCGGCCCTGACGCTGAAAGAATATTTTGCTCCGGTCTGCCACTTGAAGCATCTCTAAGCTTTATGCCATTCATGGAGGATTTGCGGAAGGTCCTAAAGCTAGGAACTTATTTCATGCTCGCAAATTTGCGCTGGTACATCACCACAGATGCATATAAGAGGGGGAAAAAAAAAGTCTGACAAATCTCCCGTCCTTTCGGTTATTACAGAAAGGCATGGAGATGTGACAACAGAAAGAAAAGCTTCGACAAAACTCATAATGGCTTACACTCGTTCTCCTTCCCCATCTGTCACGTGCCTGTGCACCCACGGGCGATAGCCTACATGTCTTAGGAAGATTAAAGCCTTCAAAGGTCACTTATGTCTTTCGGAAGCACATCTTGGTCAGAACAGTCAAAGAATATTACAAGGATAATAAAGTGAGCATTACTTGGTCTTAGTGAGACACACTTGAAGATGCTGAGACACTGATTCAGCCTTAGAGAAACAATAAAGCCCTTTTCAGACCAGGAAAGACTTTTAGGAGTGTTCAAGAGTTTGCATCTACTCATTTGACGCTTCCTCAGAAATTTTGGGCATTAGTCTAGAGTTTGTCCCCACTTTGCTCCTGTAATAAGTTGCATTCTTCTGGCAAAGCTTTACACAAGATCAGTGGTCCCCATGTAGTCTTCCACTGGTTCAGCTTATTGACTTTGACTGGTCCAGCTCGATTGATTGGATCAAATGGATTTGTGGTTGGTGAGGATGAAGCAATTGTTGAAAAAAAAAGAAGATCTCCAGGACGAGGATTGGTGACCACTGTACTAGATGTTAGAACCTTAGCTAGTACCAAGGTCAGGAAGTAATGTGGGGTGGTAAGTAGTTCTGCATCACAGACACAACTCCAATTTGATGGAGTTTGTCCCCACATTGCTGCTCTGGCAAGGCTAGATCAGTGGTCCCCAATTCCTAGTCCTGGAGATTCACCCTCCTGTATAGTGTAGTCTTCCACTGGTTCAGCTTATCAACTTCGTCAGACGTTCTTGATTGGTTGGATCAAATAGATCTAAGGTAGGTAAAGATGAGGCAACTTCTACATGCCAGTCAGGTTGAAATTCCACCAGGAAGTAGATCTCCAGGATAAGAGTTGGTGACCACTGTACTAGATGTTAGAACTTCAGATAGTACTGAGGTGAGGTACTGATATGGTATGGTAAGTTCTGGATAACAAACACCACTCCAACTCACTGCAATGCTCACTCGCCCCTGTTTGCTGCTGTAATAGGCCGTAGGCATCTCGCAAGGCCTTACACTAGATCAGTAGTCCTTCACTGGTTCAGCTAATCAACTTCGTCAGAGGTCCTTGATTGGTTGGATCAAATGAATCTAAGGTAGGTAAGGGTGAGGCAACTTCTGCATGCAGGGTCAGGTCCAAATTCTCCAGGAAATTAGATCTCCAGGATGAGGGTTGGTGACCAAGGTACTTGATATTAGAACTCATTGTAATGCTCGTTCTTTGAAGTTTGTCCCCACTTTGCTGCTGTAATAGGCTGTAGGCATCTAGCAAGGCTTTACACTGGATCAGTGGTCACCAGGCCATGGTCCTGGACATCTACCTTCCTAAGCAATACTTCCAACCACAGTCTTCCACACCTGGTCCAGCTTATTAACTCCGTCAGAAGTCCTAGATTGGTTGGATCAAATAGATCTAAGGTAGGTAAGGGTGAGGCAACTGTTACATGCAGGGTCAGGTCCAAATTCAGGTCCAGGAAAGTGGACCTCCAGGATGAGGGTTGGTGACCATAATGCTACGTGTTAGAACATCGGCTAGTACTGAGGTCAGGTACTACTGCTGGATGATAAATTCAGGGGTACTCTATTTCTCCAGAGAATGCAGGTGCACCACAGCCTGATGGAGAGGGGCTTGATATCCTCTAGGCCCCATTGGGCATGGCAGACTTAGGCTCCTGAGAGTCCTATGTGACTGGCAGTCTGGGTGCATGTCTGTGTTAGCCATGGGAGAGTCTTAAGGTGGCTGAATCCACTAACCAGATGGGAATCTTATGGAGTCTGAACACAGTTGATCAAATCAGGAAGGTCGGTCGCAGTAACAGAGCAGATTGAGGGCGAGACCCAGCAAAAGAATGCTACTGATAGGGACAGAAATGAAGGATGATAATTAAATTAGAAGCGGTTAAATGAAACGACCTTGCGTCCTAGCGTCTCAAGCTGAATTTGAATTGCGCAAGGAAGGAAATGAGTTGCAGGACTAGGGCAGGTCCGCAGAGACTGTTGTTAAACTCTTGGGCTACAAGGAGGACGTGTGCAGTGATGCTCGGAAACATGAGGGCTGATTTTCCGGAACTAGATTAAACTAGAGTCCAAACTGTGCCGCGCATGCCAACTTCCGACCGGAAACGTTAAGCCAGGCCGAGCGACGGTGAGTTTCAACGGACGGTGACATTCCGGACAAGCTGCACCCAGACTTTCATCTACGGAGGGCCCACTTCTTTTATTTACTAATTATGCCCGTTCCTGCAGATGCTCAAGGTGACACCGATTTTTCCACAGTACGAAAAAAATGAAGGCCAGAGCTCGGCTCCGTCTCACACACACACTCACTGAGCGTGGCCTGTTTCCATTTCTAGGAGCTCCTCCTACCATGGCGTGAAACGATTTCTGCCACCACCTGGGATGCTACCCGGCACCGGAGGTGGTAATTGTATTTCAATTATAGGCCCGTGTGCACACGTGTGTGCAAGTGTTCACCCGGCGGCGTAACCTTAGTGTCAGCAACACGTCGGCAGGGATGCGTGTGCAACGTACACCACAACTCGCACAACCAATTAGCCCGCACCCTCAAACCCCTGTGACGTCAAAACAAGGCGATGAAAGGGGGTTCGTATCGTGAGGTCCACGTCAGCATGGATACACGCCCAAACAGCTGAGCGGCGCCTCTCTCTCTCTCTCTCTCTCTCTCTCTCTCTCCATCTCTCCCCCCTCTATCACACGCACACTCTTCATTACGATGGACATCTGGCGACTCTTACCAATAATCCCCTTCCCTCTGTACACCCCTCCCGCCGTCCTCGTCCCAAGCCCTGTCCCGTAACAGCTATAGACAAAAACCAGTAGTGATACCCACAACAACAACAACAACAACTCAACAATATCACTAAGGTTGTACCCGCTGATCTATGTAGGGGTGACTTCACCGATTCACCTCTTTAATCATGATGCAGGTCTGGGACCACCTGCATTAGGTGCATGCTTTGATCTGGACATCAAAGCAGATTTTGGCCATTTTTTAAAATCCCAATGGAAAACGTACAGCCCTAGGCATGTGAGGTGTAGCCTGTAGAGATGGGCGTGTGTGTAAGGGAGAGGATTGGGGGGTCTAGAGGAGAGAGAGAGGGAGAGAGAGAGAGAGAGAGAGAGAGAGAGAGAGAGAGAGAGAGAATGTAGAAGAGAGCCAAGCTCTGCTTGAAGGTGCCCAAATGTCA
>JAMWET010000867.1:257500-260000 GCA_024036415.1 Prochilodus magdalenae
ACATGCAAGGTGACTTATTTTATATACAGGAAATATCTCATATTGTGAATGGGTCGTAGAGCTCAGTGACAGTCAACTACTGTTGTGAAATTGAAACATCTGGAAAGAACAACAGTTCGGCCACAAAGCCGGTAGACCATGCAGACTTGTAGAGTGGAGCCATGGAGTGCTGAAGTGTGTAGCGTGTAAACCTCACCTGTCCTCTGTTGCATCATTTACTACAGAGTTCCAAGCTGCCTCTGGAAGCAACACGAGCACTAGAACTGTCTGTCAGGCACCTTATGTAATGGGTTTCCATGGCCGAGCAGCTGCACACAAACTATGTGCAATCCCAAGCACCCGGGAGGGGTGGGGGCGGAGGGAGCTGAAGTGGGGTGGTGTAAAGCATGCTGCCGATGAACTCCGAGGTGATGACTGTAACTTGAAGCAATGAATGAATGATGATAAACTTTTCTCATGGTTTAATAAAAGCTATTATGATTTATTGTGAGCAAAACCATTTATATGGTCCCTACCAAACCACTGGTGGGGTGGCTGTAGTGTTATGATAGTGACTAAATGGAATCTGAAATGATTGAATTCAATTTAATAACATAATGTAAACATAATTAGGGAAATAATTAAGTCACTCGAAGAGCTTTTGGACAGACTCGAGATCAGTTTAACAGTGTCTTGTTGTTCCAGTCCCCAGTCCCATACCACCCCCAGTCCTACCCCAGTTATGAAGGGGGTGGGGGGTTAGATCTTAGGCTCAACTTCTTCCCACTTTCTACGTCTTACCTCATATTACCACTACATGTTGAGGAAATTAGCATTAAATAAAATGAAATTAGCTTTTTATCATTAATAATAATAATAATAATAATAATAATAGTAGTAGTAATTTGTCAATAGTTTATTAGTTGTGTAATCGTACTTGGAACCATTTGAAATATTGCCATGTCTGCTATTACATATTAGAAGCATATACATTTTGTTATATAGCAGTGCAGTATATGTTTGATAATATTGATTTATTAATGTACTAACTGTATAATATACACTCTATAATACATGTCTTCAGTACCTATATATAGGATACATGAATGTACCCTATTCTTTTGAAATAAAATTTTTAAAGTTACATCCTATGCATATTGTTTTAACTCTAGTCTTATGATTTATTGTATTAAAATAATGGTATAGAATATATTTATAAAAAAAAGCTACTTTTTTTTATAAGATTTTACAGATTTTACAGATTTACAGATTTTGTCACTTCTTTACATGGGCCTTAAAACCACTGGCAAACCTCTGAGGGTAATTTACTTACAGTTTTATGTACATAGACTTTTATTTACATTAGGCTTATTAATTTATTTAATTATTTAAATTGTTTTATTATTTATTTTATGTTTGACATTTTTGACATAGTGTGAAGGAAGTAGCTGAATCTGCAGCTGTATGGAAGCGTACAATCATATGGGTCTACCAGCAGTAGCTAAAATCCCAGTCTACAGGGAATTCTCCTCGGAATTGTGTCAGGGAAGACATCCACCAAATCTGGCCCAACACTTTGGTGCAAGAGTGTCTGAACGTTGATGCGGCGAACATCCAGAAACTTGCCAAATCCATTCACAGCTATTACTGGTATGACCTGCTATCAGGCACGGTTCAGTCACAGGTGACTCGTATTTTCATGGGATTTCAAGGTGCACATGCACATGCGTGCTGTTGCCTGGACCGGTGCAGGTGTGAGTGAGTCTCTGTGTAAGATTAATGCTAATGGTGAACGTGTGTGTTAATGGATGAGTACCGGTGACTGTGTGAGTGAATCATTGACCTTGTTAAGAGTGTCTCGAGCTGTTATTTGGACTCCCTTACACACATTAGACGACGGGGTAACACACCCTAAGCATGCTCTGGATGTGCGTTGGTGTGTGGGAGGATGTGTGTGTGTTTGTGACAGGCCTGTGCGGGGTCTCTCTCCCTCTCTCTCTCTCTATTCTCCCTCTCTCGGCCTCTCCTGTATCTGTTCTTATGTGAGTGCACAGTCGCTTCATTAAACTGATGTGTTTAATGATCAATTCACTCACGCAGCCGTCCGGGCAGGCTCGCTGTCCGGCAGGCTCGCTGTCCCTCCATTTGCCTTTTACTTAGCTTCGTGGTCATTGTGGGGACAGGTCATGGCGGCTAACTCCACCACTAAGTTCTTCGCTCTTTCGCAGTCTTTCAGCGTGTCCGACATCATCGTGATCGGGGCATACTTCTTGCTCAATGTCGCGGTCGGAATATGGGTGAGTAAAACTCTCAGTTTGGGAAATTTGGACAGTTGTAAAACTCCAGGCTTAGTTTCGGACCCAACTGCAGGGCGAATGGTAAAGCGCTGTAGGAAATTGTTTATAGCTTAGGCTTAGGCTTAATCAGGCTCAGAGAAGCTGAGACTAATTGTCTTGAATACCCCACTTCAGAAGCGATAACCTGCTGATAACACGTTAACTTTAAGGTCCTTAATTTGAAT